>PVIA01000695.1:0-376234 GCA_004024845.1 Tonatia bakeri | reverse complement strand
TGAATCTTTTGTTATAGTGACAGAGGTTCCGAAAGCCATGTTATTTATTTTTTTCAGGCTATTTTCTATTGCTTTGGTGGAATGATTTCTATTGTTCTATCTTACCATTTACAGATTTGTTAGTCTACAGATGAAATCGTTTCACTTTTTTTAATTCAGTAATTGCAATTTTCTGTTCTAAAATTTCCACTTATTTTGCCTTTTTATTCTCCATTTCTTTGCAGAGATATTTTTTTAAATTTATTTTAAAGTGTTTAAGTTGCTCATCAAAACAATTTTCTGATGACTGCTTTAATGTTTGTCAGATGATTCTAAATCATCTGTCACATTGGTAGTGATTTTTAAAAATTATTTTCCAAGATTATTGAGATAAAATTGACATATATCACTCTAAAAGTTTAAGATATACAATGTGTTTATTGCATGTCTGTATATATTGCAAATGATTACCACAAAAAGGTTAGTTAACCCATCATCTCAAATAGTTAACATATTTTTTGTGGTGATAAATTTTAAGATTCACTTTCTTAGCCACTTTGTTGTATGCAACATAGTTTTAACTATATTCACTATGCTATACATTAGATCTCCCGAACTTATTCATCTTAGAACTGAAAGTCTGTACCTTTAACCACCTTCGCCTCCGTGCCCTGGCATCCACCAATCAGCTCTTCAGTTTAAATAAGTTGAGGCTTTTAAATTTTTTAATTTTATTTCATTTTATATATTTATTTTTAGGACTCACCTGAGGATACTTTTTCTTTGCTTTTTGAGAGAGGAAGGGAAAGAAAGAAAGGGAAGAGAATCTGAGAGAGAAACATCAATTGGTTGCCTCACGCATGCGCCCATACTGGCGATCAACCTGAAACCTAGGTATGTGCCCCTGACAGGGGGTTGAACCTGCAACCCTTTAGCTATGAGATGATGCTCCAAGCAACTCAGCAATATCAGCCAGGGCAAGTCGTGGTTTATTCTCTTTCTGACTTACTTCACTCAGCATAACGTCCTCAAGGTTCATCATCGTTGCTACAAATGACAGATTTTCTTTTTTTATGGCTGAACTACACACACACATATATAAATATATGTATATTATATATATACATACCACATTTTCTTATACATCCATTGATGACTGCTTGCAATGTTCTCATTTTTTGCTATTGTACACAATGCTGCAATAATAATCTTGGGGTACGGATATCTCTTCAGGAGAGTGATTTCATTTCCTTCGCATATATATATATATATATTTATATTTATATTTATATTTATACACACACACACACAGAAGTGGAATTGATGGGACATATGGAGTTCAAATTTTAATTTTTAAAAAGATTTTATTTATTCATTTTTAGAGAGAGGGGAAGGGAAGGAGAAAGAGAGGGAGAGAAACATCAGTGTGTGGTTGCCTCTCACACATTCCCTACTGGGGACCCAGGCACTGGAAATCTAACCGGTGACCCTTCGGCTTGCAGCCCATGCTCAATCCACTGAGCTACACCAACCAGGGTCAATTTTTAATTTTTTAAGGAATGTGCATACTGTTTTCCTTACGGCTGTATCAATTTACATTCCCACCAACAGTACACAAGGGTTCCCTTTCCTCCATATTCTTGTCAGCACTTGTTACTTAGTCTTCTGGATAATAGCCATCTAGCAGGTGTGGAGTGACAGCTCATTGTGCTTTTGATTTGCATTTCCCTGATGATCAGAGATGTTGAACAGATTTTAATGTACCTGTTAGCAACTTGTATGTCTTTGAAAAATGTTTATTCAGATCCTCTGCCAATTTTTAAATTGAATTATATGTTTATTGTTATTGAGTTGTATGAATTCCTTATATACTTTGGAAATAATCCCTTATTAGATATATGACTTGCAAATATTTTCTCCATTTATGGAGGTTTCTTTTCATTTTAGCAATTATTTCTTTCACTGTACAGAAGTTTGATGTAGTCCCACTTGTTTATTTTAGCTTTTTCTTTAGATGACATATTCAAAAGAAAAAAATGTTGCCAAGACCAATGTGAAGTAGCTTGTATCATATGTTTTGTTTAGGCGTTTTACAGTTTCAGGTCCTACCTTTAAACTTCAGTTCACTTCAAGGTAACATGTGTCAGTGGTGTGAGGACGGTGTCCAGTTCCGGTCCTCTGCAGGTGCACACGCATTTTCACAGCGTGACTCCCTCAACAAATGTTTGTTGACCATATGTATGGGCTTACTTCTGGGCCCCCAATTTTTTTTCAGTTTTGTGCCAGGTTTTATGTTAGTCTTATACTGTTATGATTACTCTAGCTTTATTGTATAGTTTGAAATGAGAAAATGTTATACTGCCAAACTTGTTCCTTTTTTCCCATCAAACTTGTTTTGTTTAAACATATTTTTCCAATTTCATTTAGTTGTCTGTGTGATTTCACAGTTTGCTAAACTTCTTTTAAGAGGATTTGTCTGAATTCTTTGGCAGACAATTCATAGAGCTCCATATCTTTAGATTCACTTATTAGAGTTTCATTAGTTTCCATCGATTATGCCATTTTTACCCAATTCTTCATGATCCTTATAAACTTGTGTTGCTGTCTATGCATTAAGTTACTGGTCTCTTCTGAACATTACAGGCTCACTTTGGCCAGGGAGACCCTCACCAGTCAGCTGGTAACGTCTGTGGGCAGACCGGGTTTGCTGTTGGTGTCTCTGGCTGGAGGAGACTAGACTCGTGCTTTGAAGCTGGAGCGCTGCCTGGGCGCCACAGGCAGGTGGGGCTGCTTGTTCTGTGCTGCTGTCTACATTTCTGAATGTAAATTATTGGATTACCGTTCCCTTATGTCCACCGAGTCTCAGGATCACATTGGTCTGAATTATTTTCACAATTTGCCCAATTTAGGGATGATGGAAAAACCAATGTTTTATTTTTCCAAAACACCAAGACTGCTCTGTGTTATGTTAGGCAATGAAAAAATAATAATATATTTTCAAGATATAAAATTAGATGCCTCAAACACAGACAGTAAAAAATAAAACACCAATTTTAAGTTTTCAAAACAGTGAGCCATGGCCAAAGCATGCCCATTTTAAATTTCTTAGTACTATTTTTTTTTTAGACCATGATACCTATGAAAGGAACTCAAAGCCCTCTTATTCCAACTCCACTACCTGACTTGACCTTGTCATCCTTAACACCTTCCATCCTAACACGACTCATGGTTGTGAATTCTATGTCACAATGGTTTCGTATATTAGATAGACTTGCTATCTGATGGTGACTGGATCAACTCTGTGACCCTCCACCAGACTCACTCCCTAGACAACAAGTAGTAGACAGAAGTTTATGGTTTGCTAGCATTTTGCCAAGTTACTTTCACTCTGAGACAACTGACAACTGGCCACTTTATTTAAGATGATTTTTGAAAAAATCAACAGGCTGCATTTTGCTAATTTGTCTAGTAAAGAATATTGAACATAATGTAAATAATAATAGCTAAAAATGCTTTTTTATACCTTTAAGGTAAAAAATGAGTTAAATAACTTTATTTTGACCTCTAAGATTCACAGAAAATGCCAATTATGTTTATCAAATCCTGCTAATTGACATAACTTGTTAACAGAAGGGAGACTGAGGGCAGGTTAATGCTTCAGAAGGATGACTCAAATGAATAACTTCCCTAAGGCAACTCAGGTAGGGCAAGCCAATCTTCAAATGACTCTTACTCACAATTTCTCTCCTTTCCACTCTGCCTAGTAGAATCATTTGTAAATGTTGACCCGTGTTAACAAAGAAACTCCTCTTCATGATGTACAAACATTTACAAACTTGTCTCCAATAAGGGCAATAAAAATACACAGAAACAGTTTTACCCACCTGTCAATATTTCTCTAAATGTTGAAGTGCATGATTAAATTTTGTATCTTGAAAAGATTTTTCCTGGTAAAAAATCAAAAGAACTCAATGCGTAACCAATAATCCATGTGTTTGGTGAATGTATTTTTTCTTATGTTAATCACTATGTGAGTTTAGGAATATAAACATTTGAGAAGAGAAATGAGTGTGTGGAATCTTTAAGTTTGTTTTCTATGTCCTAAACAATAAAGGATTTATGACGTACAACTATGTACATATGGAGGAATCATGATGTTTTTCCTTAAATTTCCTTATGGGATTTCCTTAATTTTGAAGTGTGAAAATCTATAGAGGCAATAAAAAATTACTCAAGGAGAGAACTATAACAATTAGCCTATAAGTTCCAATATTCACATATATTTTTATTAAAGAAAGGAAAGTGGAAAATGAACAAATATTTCCATTCTGACTTTAGTTTACTTTTACTACACTCCTGTTTTGTATTGCACGTCTGCAAAATGGAATGTACGAAACAACAGATTATTTTTGTATTGTATGACTATTGTGCATGACCTAATTGATAAATGCCACATCACTCCAATGATGGCTGTGATCTGCCAATGGACATTTATAAATTTAGCTCCTTTTGAGCTCAAAGATTTTTATTTATGGTCAGTTGATAAAACTTCCAATTCTCAATTAGGGAAATGTGATCCTGTAAGTGCACTATAATTTAAAGTTCTGAATTTATACCCAATATTATCAGAGAAGATTCATATAAATTGTACAAACACATTTACAAATATTCCAAAGAAGGGAAGTACACTGATGTTAAGTATAGGAAAAATACTTTTCTACAACTCAGCGGCAGCTGTGTGATCTGGGGGATATTGCTTACCTAAGAGTTTGTAAGTAAACAAACACAGTGATACTGCATTGCTAAGACCAGAGATGACCAAAGGAGACAAGGCGCGAATATGCTTAACCCGCTGACTGGCACACTGGTAGCGCTAAATACCTGTTAGCTCTTTCTATGCCCTCATATGATTGAAAATAGAAAATGTCAAAGTTAGTTCTCCACACACGATTAACTCTATTTCTTAAACATCCCTGTAAGTGACATAAAAATTATAGTTCATTAATTTTTAGACACTTTAGTGAATTGTTGAATTCAGTGACATCTAAAGAATGAAAAATATGTTTAGCAAATGCTATAGAGATATTAAAAATAGCATACTTTAATAAAAGTCAATCATGCAAATACTGAATTCTACTAAGTATTTACATTAAATAAACCATAAAGATCTCACCAGATAATTGCAACTGCGTCACTTTAATTTTTTCATATGCTCCCATTGAACCCTCTGCTGAAAGTCAGATATTTTTGACAAAGACCTTTATTCCAGTTACTCCATCTCATCTTGCAAGTTTTTCTGAGGTTCACAGAACCTCATGTCTAGACATGTTAGGCTAAAATTTACAAGTTTTTTCTTTTTTCATTATTGACAGCAATATTGAATTCCCTCTTATCTCACAAATGTTCTGATTGACTTTGGCAAGCCATTTAAATGCTCTCAGACTGTAAAACTTACTTAGGCTTAGAGCAGGAATCTCTTATTTGTTCTAGCTATAGTTTTAAATGTTTTGATCAAAATGACGACTTCCTATGTTTACATGTTTAAATAGGTATGAATGTGACAATTCTAAGACTAATCTTCACCAGCAATGACATTGGCTGGAAAGGCCTAAATTCTATTCTGACCTTAAGTGTATGAGCTATTATTGGTAGGACAGAAATATACTGTTTCCCTAAAAAAAAACTAAAAATTATGCCAAACATTCTAAAGGTATGAAAAGAGTTATTTACATGTTTTCTGCACTTTTGGAAAATGGAGATTAAAACACAACCTAGCACTACATTATTATATTTCTGATTCTTAAACTTTCTTAATAATAACAATAATAATATTTCACTCATCATGTGCCATTCATTTTATACTGTGGTTTACATCTGTTATCCCCTTTAATCCCATAAGCCACACTGAGTGCTGGCAAATACAGAGGGGTTAAGGTAAGGTGAGCATAATAATAGCTCCGTATGGCATTATTTCTGATAATCCCCTAAGAGACAGGCACCATAGAACTATTATCATGCGGTAATTTCTTGTCCTGTTGAACAACAATTAAAAAATGTAGTGTGAATTTAACATGGAAGTTACAAACTTGGGAAACACAGTGCAGAGAGTTAATAAATTTACTAAGGATAACTCATTGGATGATTTATGAATAAATTACAATTTTATAAATAAATTATTAATTTTATATTAAAATTATTCAAAAGATATAAAGTAGTTTACAGTAATTAAAACAATCAGTCAGAGTACATTTTTAAAAATTACTTACCATTTTCTGATTTTTTTAAAAAATCATGGCTGTATTTCTTGTATATTACCAAAATCATGAAATATCAAATTCCAAAAAACAGAGACTCAGAAAAAGGAAGGAAATTAGCAGCACTTACTCAAAAATTTTTATTTATACCTTGGCTGGTGTGGCTCAGTGAATTGAGCATGGGCCTGTGAAACAAAGGGTCTCCAGATAAATTCCCATTCGGGGCACATGCCTGGGTTGCAAGCCAGGTCCCGGTGAGGGGCATGACAGAGGCAACCACACATTGATGTTTCTCTCCTTCTCTTCCCTCCCCTCACCTCTTTCTAAAAATAAATAGATAAAATCCTAAAAAATATTTCATAGAAAGAATTATTTATTTATATATTAGTAACTTGATTATTACCATCTTTTATTATATATTTATATAAAAACTTTATATGTATATATATATTTTAAAGATAGATGATTGTCTTTTTTTTTTTAAGATTTTATTTATTTTATTTTTAGAGAGGGAAGGGAGGGAGAAAGAGAGAGAGAGAAGCATCAATTTGCGGTTGCTAGGGGCCGTGGCCTGCAACCCAGGGATGTGCCCTGACTGGGAATTGAACCTATGATGCTTTGGTTCATAGCCCACGCTCAATTCACTGAGCTACACCAGCCAGGGCATGTATATATTTTTATATATGTAAAAAGTGGAAAGCATTTAAAGATATACTTTTATAAGCAACTTTAACTTATATGTTTTGCAAACAGCCTACCAATTGTTTCATTGCTATCCTTTTAAAAATATTTTCTGTGATCCATAATCAACATTGCAACTTTTATGCTACAGAGAAATTACATTTTTAAAAGTTAAGGTCTTTTATCAATTTTATATTCCTTTATGTGTAGAGAAATGTTTTCACAAGAAATTATCTATTTTAACAAAAAACCCCAAAACCTTTAATGCTCAAATTCTCCAGTTTTTTAAAAATACTTTAGAATGACTTATTCAAAAACAAAATACTCTCTTTTGCTTGACAGTTTTATCTTTGAATCAGTTTTACTAAACATCATCCTCAAACAATGCCGCAGAGTATTCGTACTTACCCCTAAAACCGATGATAGAGCTGCTCTCCAGTTTGAAGTGCCTCCAGTCCGCATTGTGATATCCATGTGCACGAAAAATTGTGGAAGAATACAATTGCAACTTTTTACTTTTAATTCATCTTACTGCATTTAATCAGTTGAATATAATAAAAATATAACTGGAATGTCATTAAGGACTTTCTGCTTATATTGCAACTTATATAAATTCTTATTTAATTCTTTTTAATAGTTAAATTTGCCTATTTTAATTGCACAATTCATAATAACAAATGAACATTTGTGAAATGGTATAATCTCTTTTTACATTTAACACTATAACTTCTGAATACAGATTATGTCTTCCAAATAGCAGGAATGGGATTACTGGAAGAAGTATATGAATATATTAAAATTTATAATAAATATTACAATTTAGTCTCCAAATGAAAATGAACACATGATGCTAACAAAATTATTGATTAGACAAAATTGGAATGAGTTGTTGGTTTGTGTTTTATTTATTCTTTGTTTACAATTCACAATTGAGCATGAACCATAAACCAGCCACTATTCTTAGTTCTCCTGTGTTAAATGGGCTTTTTCTACCTGAAGGTATATAATCTGTAGGTGCAGCCTTTGTTTTTGAATTTTCTGCTCCTGTTGGTTGCTCAGTTTCTGAGTGAATTTTTTTCATTGTATGTTTCACTTACACATTTTTTTCTGATTAAAAATTTATTTCTATAATCAACCATCACAAAAATGTGTAATAAAAAGCCATAAAAGTCTCAGGCAGTAATTCACAAAGTTCACTGGAAACAGACAGACAACACACATTCTAGACCATCAAAAACAACATTACATCCTTAAAACAGAATCAGTAGAAAGTGTGTGAGCTACCTTTCAGCTGTCCTTTCTTTTTATGGCAATTAACAGAGATCTGACAAAGAGTGACATCAGCTTTAGGAGAAGAATCACAATACTTGGGTTGTAGGGCTGATAATCGCAAAATCAGGAGAACATGGACTCCTTTTCTAGCATAACCAGGGACCCGGTCTTAACAGCAGCAAGATACAGCATATGTTAGCCCTGGCTGGGTTGCTCAGTTGGTTAGAGTGTTGTCCTGATGTGCCAATGTCAGGGCACATACAAGAAGCAACCAATGAATGCATTAATAAGTGAAACAAGAAATGAATGTTCTTTTCTCTCTCCTTCTCCCTAAAAAATCAATACATTTTTTTAAAATTAAGAAAGACAAGATATGGCATATCTTGGTTCAATCCTATTGTCAGCTCAGCATTCACATGTGGGGGTGGGGGGCTCTAACTCCTTCCTGGTATCATCTTTCTAAATAGTTTTTCTTTTTTGATTGACTACTCAAGTGACTTCTGTAGATTATTTAATATGACAGAACACTCTATCTTGTAATACATATTTTCCCTGGTGTATCAAGATGATTTCTATTGCAAGGAACACCAAGCAAAGTAACATTGGATGAAACAATGAGATCATTTATATCTTTTTATTTTTTTAATTTTTATTTATTTTTATTGTGTTTCAAGTATAGTTGTCTCCTTTTTCTTGCCATTACATTCCCCCACCTGACCCACCCCTGCCTCCCACCCTCAAACCTATACCCTTTGACTTTGTCCATGTTACTTGATGGACCTTCCTCTATTTTTTCCCATTATCCCCCTCTCAACTCCCCTGTGGTTGTTGTCAGTTTGTTCTTTATTTCAGTGTCTTTGGTTCTATTTTGCTTGTTTGTTTTGTTGATTAGGTTCCACTTATAGATGAGATCATGCAGTATTTGTCTTTCACCACCTGGCTTATTTCACTTAGCTTAATGCTCTCCAGTTCCATCTGTCTGGAAGGGTAGGAGCTAATTTATTTACTCAGACAATTATCTGGAGAGCTTCTGAGTTTGATTCAAGGATACAAAGATCAAGTATCTAGTATTCTCCATATTTTAGCTCTTCCAACCTCAATGTGATCTGACATCTTCATCCACATTTCTAAGATGACTTAGTTAATAACAAACATTATGTACTCCCATGAAATATTGAAAAAAAAAAAAAAAAAGGAGAAAGCCTCTCTTCTCCAGTCCAATTACATTCTAAGGAGAGTAATGGTAAGTTTATATTACTTGGAAAAGGCAAATTTATAGATGTTTTGTTTATGAAATGTCTTGTTACTATTGTGACTTGGTTCCTGGTTATTATGTGGAACCTGGTCTATACATTCTAGGTTAAATGCCTACACTGTTGCAACAATTACCTCAATCTACAAGCCAGGAGAATTGTGTTTACTTTGATAGCTTAAGGCTCAAATAATAAGAAAAATAATGTCTTGACTCTCCAATATTCTATAATTTTAAGTAATAGGGCACAATTCAAAATATAGATGTCCTGATAAATATTAGTATATCTGGTGTATTATATTCATAAATAAAAAAATTCAAATATTAAAATGTGCTTAAGAGGGAAACATTTCAAATTTAAGCTAATTTACTGAGAAATGGCCCACTTATATGAAAGAAGGATCTGTTAAACTTTTAGTGCCTATACTAGAAAAAAATTAATTTCTTCAAAATTTAGAATTTTCAGCAGTAGGTACCTCACCCAAAAGTACCCTTGCTTTCTTTACTGCCCATGTGCTACTTTAATCTCTTGACATGCAATTAGCATGTGAACTCACATAATTTACATGAATACTCCAACAGGAAAAAATGACTTTTACTCTTGATAATGACATGGATGAATGAGAGAAAAAAAGGAAATAGAACCACTAGAACCCAATAAAGTCCAATGCTTATATAATCACCAAGTTTTGCCTATTTTGAACAGATGATAACTTAGATTTGTTTGGCTGCATATATTATTTTCTGCTTGCTCATCCTCATGTATGACCCATTAGTCATGCTTATGTTCTTGTTATTTAAGTCTAAATAAATACTGATATGATTTAGAAATGACTCACGTTTTGTTTATATATGCCATTACTATAAAATCCTCCTTAACTTTAATGTAAGAGTCTCAGATGAGTTTTACCTGACTCTAGAATAACAGAGGATCACAAGAAGATGCAGTAATACATCTTACCCAGCAATTCAGGCACTTCTCTCTATGTACAGAACTGGCAATTTTGAAGATGCAGCTGTTTTTGAAGTGTAAAGTTCCTGAGTGAGTCTGCCCCACAGATCCTCACCTAAGTTTGCCAAATCACACCCAAAGTCAGACATGTCTCAGAGAAGCTTTGGCCAGTTGAGTCTCTGATTTGCCAGCTAGCCGTATGTTGTGGCTATAGAAACCCTATCACACCACTGGTGCATCCATGTATAAGAGGCATGGCATACATGACACTTCATTTCCAGGGAGTGACTTGGCTGCTAACCCCTCTGCCATCAACTCCATAGTGAACTCAGCTTTAACGGCCTTGAATATTCCTTTGCTCTGCTTGCTTGAGGCCTAAAACCTACAACCAGCTTTTAGAACTAGTAGGCTCTGGTATTCAGCCTGGCACCACCTCAGTTCACATTTGAATTTCCAGATAAACAAGGGACAATTACAGAAAAATGATGGTGAGAAGATAAAGGCTTTGGGCTTTTTCCCAGATGGGTGGAGTTCCTTGGCTATGTTAGTTCACCAGCTCTGGAAGGAAACTATATGAGAAACGCATTTTGAAAGAGAGACGGAGAGATCTCAGAAAAATGCAAAGTAATGAAGAGAAAGATGGTGGAATATATTAATGGTGAAAATAATTCTGTCTCACATGAGAAGATGATTAAAACCTTTTCAACAGAGTATTTGGGTTATTTTCTACACCTACATAGATCATTGAGGAATTTATTTAAAAGAGGTTAAATATGGTCTTACTAGTAATTTTATTTGTTTGCTTTTTTCCTTTTTAAAAAATTTAGTTTTAGTAGATAAATAAAGGAAACACTGTATAATATTTCTGAAAATGCATAGGATTCAATACCTATGATTTAAAATGTAATTCCCTGGGCTATGGAAGGACTATAACTTGGGTTAAGTGACATAATAGGGTTATACAGTGGCCTCAGCATTTTCCCCTCCCTGTAGACTGAAATTAATGAGCAAAGAAACATTCCCTTTGCTAATATGTTACTTAACAAAGTTGCTCAAAGATAAATTTAAAATTCTCAGCAATATTTTTTGGCTATAAGATAACATGTATGCAAAGACACTTAGGTATACTCTTTCATTTATCTATTATTTCAACATGTATTTATTAGATGCTGAAGATAATGCCCCCAAAAAGCTTAAACATGAAAGTGTAGATGGACAAAGATCAGCAAATACAACACGGTTTCAAGTGTGCTGAAACACGCTAGCATTGAGATGATGAGCGCATTCCCAAGCAAAGGCAGAAGAAAAGATGACCTGGGGAAGTCTCCAAAAAAGATGAAACCTAAGCTCAGCTTTTAGAAACAATGAGGCATGGTGTAATTGGCTAATGAGGTGAGTAACTTCAAAACAGGACAAACCATCTGCAAATACAGATGACATTCCTCAACATGGGTTTCAACTGCATGGGCCCACCTACTTTGTGGATTTTTAAAATAAGTGTATTGGAGCAAATTTAGAGATTGGTAACAATTTGAAAAAAATACACAGATAAACCATGTAGCCTAGAAATATAAAAGAAAATTAAGAAAAATTAGGTATGTCATGAACATATAAAATATATGTAGATACTGGTCTATTTTATCATTTACATAAAATATATACAGATCAATTATAAAATGGCAATATTTGTCAAAACTTATGCACACACTTATAGACCATACATGGTGCCACCTGTAGTTGAGAGAAATGTAAACAAATGTGCAGATGTAGTATTAAATCATAACTGCATAGTTAACTGTAATGCATACTGTACTGCTGTAATAATATTGTAGCTCCCTCCTGTCGCTATTTTGGTGAGCTCCAGTGTTGGAAGTACCTGCTTAAAAAGCTGTGTGATGCTAATCATTCCTACGTGAGCAGTCTGTCCCTCCAGTAAACTGCATACCACAATTAAAAGTGATTTCTCGTTGTTCTTATGTATTTTTCATCATGTTTAGTGAGATACCATAAACCTTAAAGAACACCATGGGACCCACAATAAAGTGCAACTAGTGATGCTAGAAGTGCTCCCAAAAGAAGCAAAAAAAAGTCATGACATCAGAAGAAAAAGTTGAATTGCTTGATATGTACTGTAGATTGAGGTCTGCAGCTGTGGTTGCCGACCCACCATTTCAAGGTAAATTAGTGCAGCGTAGAAGCCACTGTAAAAACAGGAAAGGAAATTTGCTAGCCCAGCACTGCAGCTACCTCAGAAGGCATGATAACCTTGCACTTTTTGCAAAATACCTTTCTGCTTGTACTGAAAAATTCAGCTTTTATGTAGGTGCAGGATTGCTATGAGAAAAGTGTACCTATAGACTCTAATATGATCTGAGAAAAAGTGAATTCATGAAATGACAACTTAAAGCAAAACGAAGGTAAAGAATCTATAGCTGGAAAATTTAATGCCAGCAAAGGGTGGTTTGATCATTTTAAAAAGAGGTTTGGCTTTTAAAATACCAACATAACTAGAAAAGCAGCTTCTGCCAATCAACAGGCCATAGACCAATACCCAGACAACCTTTAAGAAAATTGTTGAGGAAAAATATTATCTACCAGAACAGGTTTTTAATGCAGACAGAAGTACCCTATTCCAGGGGGGGAAAGGACACAAAAAAACATATATTAGTAAGGGAGAGAAGTGAACACCAGGATTTAAGGCAGGAGGGAAAGGCTAACTCTATCATTTTGTGCAGATGCAATCTAGCTATGATCAGGCCTGCCTTCATTTATAACTCTTGAGTCTTGAAGCAAAAAGATAAACACCAGCTACCAGGCTTTTGATTGTGATAAAAGAAGGCCTAGACAATTTGAACACGTTTTTGGGTTGGTTATACCGATGCTTTGTCCCTAAGTCAGGATGTACCTTGTCAGTAAGTGACTGTCTTTTAAAGTTCTTTGCATATTGGACAATGCCCCTGGCCACCCAGAACCCCATGAGTGAATCACCAAAGGTGCTGAAGTTGTCTACTTGCCCCCAAACACAATGTTTCTAATTCAGCCTCCAGATCAGAGCTCATTGCACATGGTGCTCTGTTGAAAGGACTGTCAACAGTATGGAAGATAACCCTGATGGGGGTATCACGAAAGTCTGGCAGGATCACACCATTGGAGATACCATTGTGGTTACAGAGAAAGCCATGACTGTCTAGTGTTAGTAAGACTTATAACATCTACAGTGGTTTGTATTTTATAGACAAATACTGATGTAGGTACTGACAAAAAGATGATTCATCTTGTAAACAGAGGATGTAAGCTTACGATATCGATAAATACAGTACTGTAAATGCATGTTCTCTTCCTTATGATTTTGTTGATAGCATTTTCATTTCTCTTGCTTACTTTATTGTAAGAATATAATATATTATACTTACACCAAATACATCAATTGAGGCTTCAAGTCAACAGTAGACTGAGTAATTAACTTTTTGGGAAGTCAAAATTTATATGTGGATTTTGACTGCAACCGTGATCAGCATCCCTAATGCTTGTATTGTTCAAGATTTAACGATATGTAAAAGCAGGGAAATTCATCACCCAAATAAGAAGTTGCATTTCAATGCAATTAGAATATAGTATATTAGTGAGAAGAGTGGTATGATTTGAGAGACTAGAATTAACAATAAACAAATCATGAATGTTCTTATAGCAAGACTAAAGAATGATAATTCACAAAAAAGCTAAGGGGCTGGATTAAAATACAGTGGAACCTCCATTCTTGAATGTAATTCACTTCAGAAGCCTGTTTGAGAAGTGATTTCTTTGAAAACCAAATGTCCTTTGCCACCTGAGTGACGGCGTGACTGATCATACAGGTGTCAGTGTGACAGGGTTGTCAGGTTGACAACCAAGACCTTCTTTCCGTGAACAACTTGGTCAAGAACCAAACTGTTCAAGATGGGAGACAGTCCAGAACTAAGATTTGACTGCACTGTAAAAGGTGAAGTCTTCAATTTGCAGTTTGGTTATTTTGTGGGCCTGAATGGAGGGCATGCCTGAGAATGACAATCTCAAGGCAGTGGGGTTTGTTTCAATTCGGGGATCTTGCTTCTGGTAAAGGCACAGTAATTACATTGATCTAATCTCAAAGGTAACACAAAATTGAGATAGATGATAGATAACTTCATAAAAGACAAATATTTGAAGGTACTACGGAATGGCATAGATAAAGGAGGAACTGAAGAAGAATTTACTTGAATGGTATCTGTTTGGGCTGCTATAATAACCATTGAGTGCATGGCTTATAAACAACAAAAAAATTGATTTCGGATAGTTCTGGAGGCTCAGTAGTCTAAGATCAAGACATCGGCAGATTTGATGTTTGGCAAAAGCATGCTGTCTAGTTCAAAAGCGACAACCTTTTCATTGTGTCTTCACAGGGCAAAGGGGGACAGGAATCTCTCTGGAAACTCTTCTATGAGAACACACATTTTATCACCGTCCTATAGTCCCACCTTCAAATACAACCACATTGGGGGCTAGGTTTCAACATATGAATTTTGGGGGGACAAGAACTTTTATTCTGCAGCACAAGGTTAGCCCTGAGAGAACAGAACTGTAGTGAGTGAAATTTGCCAGTTTGCCACTTTGTGATTTAAATCATTTCTCTGCCCACAAACCTTGCTACAGGCAGTGGTATGCTGCAGTCATGCTGACTTGAGGGCTCAGAGGACACCTGTCAGGCAAGTAGAGCAAGTCTAAAGCTAGAGAAGTAATGGAAGAGAGTCCCAGCTGGGGCAAACCCCAAGATATGCTTGTAAACGCCAGCAAATATTTGCTTTGCTAAATTATACATGTATAGGAGAGATACAGGTAGGGCTATAAAAAGAACAAAAGCAGAAAGCTTACAAGTATATCACTAGACATTTTCCCTGCTAACCACCCAAGGGAACATTAGGCTGGTATTTGATTCCAGACCAGATTTTTGCTATAATAAAAGTAAATACTCTTCAGAAGAACATATCAGAATTCACAACCTCTAAAATGTATCATCCTTAATGTCTAATATACAATTACAAATGTAGGAGATCATTCTGTGTGGCGTGGGCCCAGCATCCACTTGGAGATGCACAGGACCCACATCCACGGGAGAACCCATCCCTGCAATGTACCTAGGCCACTTTCAGTCTTGCTTTTTGCTAAAACTCCCTCACCCTGAATTGAGGACACTTACTGCAAAGTAACTTCCTAAAATCCATGCTAAACCTTCCAAGGATGGGTGTAACCAGTTCAACCACTTTTGCCTTTTCATTTGCAAATATCCCTCTTCTGTGTTGTGATTAGAGGCATTGGCTCCTTTGTTTTCTTTTAAAGGGCAACCACCTACAGCGAACCTGTGCATAGTAAATGAGGACCATCATGTAATGGGCAGAGAAACCCAATAAAGGTCTGTCATGGCAGAGGCCAAGGCTTTGGCTCCCCTTGAGAGAAAAGCCATGCTATCCCTTTTCCTCCACCGGACTCAGTAGTCTGTGTGAATGTCTCATTTCATCCATAATGATGCAGACACTGCGGGCCGGTGTCTGCATCATACAAACTTAACAAACTTGTAAAGAAACAAAAAATATGATAATAGCTGGGAGAAAAATAATAAAAAAACAGTGAACCCCAAAACCAAGATACTGCAACTACCAGAAAAGTCATTATAAAAATAAAAGTCATTTGAGTGCTTAAGATTGAAGGTAGAAGTTGATGGAATCATTAAACTTGTAAATAATTTAAACTCACAGAGAGAGGAAAAAACATGTATGAGAAAGACTCTCAATGACATGTCAGAAAATGTCAAGCCATCAAATATACGTGTAACTGGAATTCCAGGAAGAGAAGACAGAGTAAAAGGACAGAATAAGAAATTTTAAAAATCAATAGTTGAAAACATTCCCAAGTTAACAATAACCATAAACTTAAATACTGAGCAAATTAGTGAGGTGAATCTCCCAAAGAGAGATAAATACAAACGAAATCCACCTAGGCAAATCACAATCCCACTCCAAAATCTAGAGATGGAGAAAAGCTCTTGAAAGCACCCCAAGATAGTTGGCACATTATGTTCAGGAAAACTAAAATATATTTGGCATCTGAACACTACTTGTCAGAAAAGCAGAGGCTAGAAGATAATGAAATTGCATTTTTAAATGCAGAGAGAAATATAAACATATGCCAAGCAGAAATCTGTATCTAGCAAACAATGCTTTCCAATTAAAGATGACAGTTCTACTATAGGCCATGATGGTAAAATGGGGACCAGATTTCTCCTGTTATTGTTACCAGAGGAAATATTTTGCTCAGCAGTGTTGTGGGAAAATAATTTTAGAGACACCCACGCAGCAGGAGTCTGAAGCAGTAGTGGCAAGATTTAATAGAGCCAAAAGTGACACGCACTCTCAGAGAGACCAGAGCAGGCAGAAGAGGGCAGTGGTGGCACGGACTCCGGACAGGAAGTCACTAAAGAGGCAAAAGGAGAGTCTTCTGCCACTGCTCACTGCTCTCTGGTTGTACGTCTTGCCAGGACCCTTAGGGCTGAGAAAGAAAGAAGGCAAAACATACATGTCTGAGAGAAGGGAACAGTCCTTCTCCAAGGAGGGTATGTGTTGGGTTCTTTGCCTGGCTTCTCTATATTTCCTTTTCTTTGGAAACAGCAGGCCTTTTGCAAACTATCCAACCTCTTCCCTGGCTTTTCCGGGGGCTCGTGTTTCTGCCCGCCCCCATCCAACCGCTTTTTCCCAGGCTAGTGTCCTCCCCTTTTATCATCACCATTCTGGTTTCTCCTGCACAGGCCTCACAGTTTTGCCTCATCATTTGGCTTCCACTGTGCATGTTAGTAAAAGAAATCCCTGTGGCTGTTTTCTTCCTTCTCTGGTTAATCCAGGGAAAGGTGCTGCTTAGTCCCTGGGTGACTGTTGTGTTTGTACCCTCCCCTTTCATTAATAACTAACTAACTGCCTACTCTGACACTGTAAACAACAATAAAAAATCATGGAACAGAAACAAACAAACAAACATCTGTCAAGCACAGTGTCCTTTAAGAAATAGAAACAAGTAAGCTAAACCCTATAATTGTTCCACATCACCACCTGGAGAGTGTTTTCAGGCTTTTGAATAGTCCAAGGAGCGCAAAGAAATCCAAGAAGGAAGTCCTCCTGAGTTGAGACAACAGAGATGAGTTCTCCTGGTGACCACAGTAACTAAACTGTATGGGGAAGAAAATGAGATAGTAAGAGACTAATGAAAAACATCAGAAAACTGCATCAAGAGAGAGCTCTGGAGATCTGCAAATAATTCTCTGAGATATATATATATATATATATTTTTTTTTTTTTAAGATTTTATTTATTTATTTTTAGAGAGGGAAGGTAGGGAGAGAGAGAGAGAGAGAGAGAGAGAGAAACATCATTGTGCGGTTGCTGGGACACATGGCCTGCAATCTAGGCATGTGCCCTGACTGGGAATTGAACCTGCGATGCTTTGGTTCGCAGCCCGAGCTCAATCCACTGAGCTACGCCAGCCAGGGGGATATTAAAATAATTCTTATCACAACATTCATTTGCTCAAGAAGATAGAGTACATTATAACTTTATTCATTGATATATATAAGCTGTTGCTAGCTAGATGGATAATATTCAACTTGTATTCTACAAGTAAAACTATTGCTCCCTAACATGAAATACATACTAAATGGGATTAACAGCAGAAAAGCAGGGCATCTAAAATATCAGTGAACTTGGTGCAAACAATCCTTTCAGAGAAAAAGATGATCACTTCATAATGATAAAAGATCAATCACCAAGAGGGTGAAAAATTCTAAATCTTTATACAATTAATAACAAAATACATTAACTTAATGAAACTGCAAAAAATTAAGAAATCCACAATTACAGCTGGAGATTTCAAAACTGGTCACCAAACAACAGTTAGAAACTATAGAAAGAAAACTAGTAAGAATGTAGAAAACTTGGAGAATCAAGGAGCCTGGCGTAATTAACTTCTCTCTGTAGAACACTAAATGCAAAAACAGAAAAACAGACTTTTTTTATATGTGTGTGCTTCGAGTAGACTTTATTGTGCTTCTGATATCTGAATACATTTAAAATAGTCACAATATACAAAATATGTCCCTTATATTGGACTGACTAGAAATTAAAAACAGAAGTCTGGAAAACTCCAAATATTTGGAAAATTATGTACATTCATGTCTCACTAACAATGTACAAAATTCCAGTCGCTCTATATAATCACTAACAGTTGGTGTTATGTGCATTTTCAGTTTTTGCAATTCTAAAAGATGCAGGATAGTATAAAATAGTTTGAATTTGCACTTTTCTAACAATTAATGATTTCGGCACTGATATATTTGTCATTCATATACCTCTTTTAACTGCCTATTCAATACAATACTTTGGGTCTTTTTATTTTTCAAAAAAAATTTGTCATTTTGTTATTGACTCTCAAAGTATAGGCATAATACACATATATTTCTAAATAAGAGATTTAAGAAGTAATTCAAAAGTATTTTAATCTAATTTTTTTAATGTGGAATGTAACTGAAAAAGTAAATAAAAAATGTAAATCTTAAATAAAGGCTTAATATAAATTATCTAAGTTTTTACCCTGAAATTCTGAAAAGACAGAGCAAATAGAATCCAATGTTATTACAATGAAATAACATAGAAAAATAAGTATAATTATTTTGAAAATGATAATTTTTATAATAAAGAATAACTTTAATAACTTTTGTAATAAGATTAAGAGAAAGATATTAAAAATATATGCTCAACAAAATATTACATACACTGTTAAGAAGTTAAGAGCATCATACTGTGCACCGAAAGGTTGCAGGTTTGATTCCCTGTCAGGGCACATACCTGGGTTACAGGTTGATCCCCTGTTGGGGCACATACAGAAGGAAACCAGTACTGTTTCTTGCATTGATGTTTCTCTCTCTCTCTCCCCCACTCCCTCTCCCTCCCTTTCCTTCTCTTCCTCTTTCTTCCTCTCTCCTCTCCTTTCTTTCTGAAAATCAATAAACACATCCTCAGGTGAATATTTGGAAAAAAAGAAATTAAGAAGCATGTCAGAGACTGGAAGAAAATATGTGGAAAATATATATTTGACAAAAGTCTAGTTCTAGATTCTAGGAGTCATTAGCAAAAAGACAAATTTTTTTTTAAATAAAAATAATTAAAAAGACCCAATGACTTGAATAGTCACATTAAAATACATATACATATATAACAAATAAAGAAAAAAATAAAAAATACTAAAATCATTAGTCATTAGCAAAATGCAAGCTCAAATATTATACCACTATACATCTTTTAGAATTCTAAAAGTAAAAAATATACATAACATTAAATGATAGTAAATAGTAGAACAACCAGAACTCTCAAATATTGATAGTGAGAATGTAAAAATTACACAAACGCTTTGGAATACATTTTGTCAGTACTTTAGAAACTGACATACAGTCATATGTTCTGACCAAGTATGCCATGGTAGGTATTTACATAAGAAAAATGAAAATAATTACTTTATTCTTAGTAGCCAATAGTGGAAGCAACCATAGGTCCACCTGTAGAAGAACAATTTCATAAACTCTGGATATTCAAACCGTGGTACACACTCAGTGACTTAAAAAACAAAAGGGATGCTACATGAAACTACATGTGCAAATAGGCAAATTTTGCAGATACTATGCTGAGCTACAGAAGTTCAGCACTAAGATATTCTATATGATTCCATTTATACAATTTTCTAGAGCAGGCAGAAGATAGATGATGCATTCATACATGTATACTTGCTTACATACATGCCTATATATACCCATGTTATCATAGCCCCTGAAGGGATGAAGGAAGTTACCTGATAGAATTTTGTGGCTTGATAATTTCATGGGTGTGGAAAAAAACAGTTTATCTGTTAATCAAAACTGTAAATTAAGACTCATATATTTGAAGTGGTAAGATATTCGTTGTTAATGAAACTAGGTAATTAAGCCTGGTGATTTGTTGCCTGAAAAAAGGAGAATGGATAAGAAGTAAGAATGAATAAGAAAGAGGTTTTTTTCTAACAACTTAAAAACTTTTGTTGAATATGTGAAAAGATAATACTTATATCTTTATCCAAAAATCAAATTAGAATGGTTAAAGCTTTGTTGATAGGTAAGAAGGAAAGCTCTGTTTTGGACATAATGAATTTGAAATTCCTCTTGAATATCTAGGTAGAAGAGTCCAATAAATTTAGATTATACAATTTACCAGTAATCTAAACTCAGATGTGCTGTTCTCAGGGCAACACACACCGAGTTTATGTCTCTGAGCAGTCAGGAAATGAGTTAATATTTTTAACTAAAACTAAGGATTCAATTATTAAAAAGTTGATGTTCATCAACTACGTTAACATTAGTTAATGTTAACTTATTCCCTCCTGTAGAACTACTAATACTACTAGGTGGTTGTAAAAAACTGAAACAATGTAACTATCTAATATATACTAAAAGAAGAAAAGTTAACTTCAATTAAAAGTTGACTCCTTTAAATTTATGGGCTTATTTAAAACTAAGTTGTTGCATTTAAAAATACTATTAGTTACCCAAGGCATAATTTAAGTGAACATTATATATTTAAGAATTCAGTTTCATGTCATTTTTATAGGAGAAATCTGATTCTAGATTATTTTTAAATGCATGGTTAGTATTATACTACTTAGACCTATTTTTGTATTTATAATACCAATGTTGAATTTTCAAAAAACCTTTAAATACTATATTAACACATGTAGAAATGTTAATTCTATTGTAACATATATTTTTGTTGTTTTAAAAACACTGAAAATGAAGTGGTTTTTTGTGTGTGTATTTTTGTTTTGTTGTTGTTGTTTTTGTTTTGCCTGATGTTTTACAATGAATTTACATTTTATTTTCAATCCCCATAGACTCAAAATAAATTTTCAATAAATTCATTTTCTTTGTCTCTGGACAAAATGCTTTACAAAATAAGAGATTTTCGTTGTCAAATGTTGATATAAACCAAGAGCTGCTGTGATTTTACATGCCTCCAAGGAATACTGCCTATAGGCTAACAGAAAGGATGATAAATGCTGAATAGCACCCAACAGAGGTGACATAATATTCAAGAACAGTATCTAGATTGACAAATAAAATAACAACGTGTACAAATGCAGGGTGCAGAAAAACTTAGCGGGGAATAAAACATTGAAAAATTCCATATCCATAATGAATTATAGACTCTCCAGGAAAATATCCAAACAGGAAAGAAAACATTGAAAAAGTAATGATTTTTTTCTCTATAGCTCTCTAGATGGTTTAGAAAAAAAACAGAACAAAACACTAAGCTAGCATGATGCCTGAATTTACACTTTATAAGGGTATATTTTTAAAAGAATGCTTAATTAATTCTACAATTCTATTGAAAAACTCAGAATTTAATATATGCAAATTTTATATCAACTACAAAAAAAAGAAGCAGAGAGTGGCAAATCAGAATTTTTAGAAATCTTAGGCTATTTATAAATTGCAATGTAAAACTTAATTCCACCATTTTGACAAATTTAAGATGTGCCTAGAATATAAAAACTTAAATGACAATAAACAATAAATCAGTAGTCACTGTCTATGTTGTTTTAAAAAATGATTCAGAATAATATTCAGCAAGTAAGAAAATAAGCTACTTCCTGCCAGAAACCTAGAAACACTGCCCTCCCCAGTAACATCTGGGTGAACAGCTTGTAAAACGAGACTGCCGAGTCAGAGGCAGAAGAGAATGGGAAAAAGTCATACTGCCAATAGCCCTGGGAGAACAAATTACCTTTGAAAAGGGAAATTCCTGACCAGTCAAATGGGAGTTTTTGAGCTTAACTTTTTCATTACAAGAAGGGAAAAAATACTAATTTAACAACTGAACCCTAGATAGATGCTGAATATTGGATTTGTAGACCCAGTAATTTTTCAAAGTGGATCAACCATAATTTTGTAAAGTTATAATTATTGATTATTGATTATTTCAATCATAATTATTGAAAATGATTTAAAGATGTTTAAATTTACTTAAGATTTAACATTAAATTTAAGAGGATCAGCTCAACTGAGGGCCACAGATGGTGTTCAGTTTGTGGAATGGAGGGATTCTACTAGGCTATTACATTTAAAATATCAGAAGAGTAATAGTTGTCTGTGGACTGTCAAATAATACTTGTGAAAATGGTGTAATTTTACTAATTAGAAAATACAATATACTTGTATTAAGGATCCTCAAATTCCTTATTATATTAGAGTTGGATGGATCATTTCACCTATACTCAATGGAAGTGTATGAGACAAAATTTTCCAAGGAATCACTCAAGGACATATTTCCTTTCAAAAATAAAGATAGTGGATGAGGGTGTCAACATAAGCATGCAAAATTTATGTCTTTTAACTTTTTAAATGTCAATATAATAAAGATTTGATTTGGAGATATTTTATTAATTTATAAGAATGTTTTATTAATTTTATCAATGGATATTTATCAGTCCCTGCTCTTGGTAAAGTCCCAAGAAACAAGGGGTTGAATCCTTGTATAATTTGAAAATCTCTATAGGTTTCCAAAATGATGACTCTGTATTTACCTTGTGGATGGGTTTGTTTGGCTATATCCATTTTCCAATTGAGCAAATAGGTAAAACTCTTAGCTAACATTTTACCCAGTAACCTGGATCCGTGGATTCTGCTTGCTCTTCATCTCATACCAGTATCTCCACGTACATGATAACTGCAAGGCTGTAGATTTTCATCATCCTTTAGTCTGCCTTCTCTCTACAGACTTTTGAGGATTTTAAGACTATGATCCTTGATCTAAACTGTGGTTCTGTATAATAACTAATAAGCTGGGCAAACGTTAGTGATTCACTGAAGCACATATTCTTAAGGTTCTTGTTTCACACACACAAAAAAAATTGAACTAAATTATCATAAAGTTCACCCCAAGATCTCTGTCCTCTTTTCTGTGAAACACACTTTATATATCCAAAGACCCACTTTCATCTGTGATTCCTTTAAACTTGCTATAGAACACCATTGTGAATATTATGCTATTATTATTGATTTTATATCATCCTAGTAAATTATAAGGAGGGAGAACCAGGCTATCTTTATTTTTAAGCCCCAGTTCTGGCATAGCATCTGATATACTATAGACACCTTGATACAGTGTTTAAAAAATAAATGGTTGTCATAATCATTCTCATCCCCCGAATATGCCCATCCCCTATTCTACAAAATTCATTTGTATAAAATACCTTAAGGAGCTGATGTAGAGAATTATTTTTGGTGGCTGATTTTTATATTAAAATACTATTGCAATAAAATCTTAAATCAGAAATGTATACATAAAAAATCCAACTTTTTATTATATTAAAACTGAGCTGAAAAAGAAAAAAATATTTCTACAACACAAATTGAACCAGCTTCAGAGAAGAGAGCCAGTTACAAGGGGTGAGAAAGACACTCTGTGTATTAGGAAAAGACAAGAGAGCCGGAAAAAGTAGAACAGCTGTGAAGCAGGTGGCAAAGTATCTTCAGAGGATTTTAAAATAATGATGGCAATTTCGAACCAGGTCATGATATGAATGAGGATCCAAGTCTCTAGTGAGGTTGAGAACAGTGTGATAATGATTTTCTTTTTATACATGAGCAGAGCCCAGTAATATTATGTGTTTGAACAAGCTAGTTAACAAGTTAGGTAAATAATAGGAAAGAAAATTAAAATAGTCTATTGCTAGGATTCAGTTTCTTGAACACTGCTTTTTTATTGTTGTGTTTAGTGATACGACCTACATTTTATTTCCATATCTTCTAACATTCTGTGGACCATTAACTGTCACAGAATTTGTTTACCATATCTATAATACTTTGCCTGATATGGAGAACAATTTCCTACCAAATAAAGATTTTTTTAGAGAAAGCGTAACAAAAAAAGCACATCCTGAATTTAAATGATTTTATCCATTGCCCAGTTCAAAGAATGACAAGTTATCAGTTTTTAGTTATTATTGTTTGCTTTGTTTTTCTTTTCCTTCATGACAAATATTTGAACAGGTTTTTCTGAAACTCTTTTTATAAGTAGCTGTCAGGTAGATAACATACAGTCTTTATGTATTCCTTTTAAAATAACATAACTTTCAAGTTTAAATTGTAAACTTTTTCAGCCAGTGGAGAATCAGATCAATGATCACACACTATTGAACACTTTTCAGTGAAAGGGATGTTTCCTTGAGATATTAAATATTTAAAGAGAACTATAATCAAGAAGAAAACCATCTGTCCACTGAGTGCTACTTGATTACACTCTTAAGAACAAATCACTTTGAGTGGCCAAACAGGCAGGCCAATGCTGTTTCTTCCCTTGCATTACCAGGTAATTGCAATAGAATTCCTCTGTTATTTTCTCCATTCCCTGATAAGGAAACATGCCATTGATATGTAAAATCTAAGTAGTTCTATACTTTTTTGTGAATGATTAAATATTAATCAGTCAAGAACTCTGGATGAGATGCAATAACAGCTTTTATCCTGTGAAATTTTAAGGAACTGCAAATGGTAAAAAGGGGAGCAACTAGGGAAAAGCAATAAATGGTGGAATTTAAAACATCCTAAATGTATTTTTTGTAAATCCGGATATTTTCTGACAACTAAAAGTCATGTCATTGTCACCATTTCCTAAGATTCTACCAGAAGAATGAGAACTGCATTCTGCACACTGGGCCTCCGGGAACCACACTTCTCAGAAGCAAAGGCCCCTGGTTCTGGAGACATGCAGAGAGGTAGAGAATTGGACATTTCTACCTCAACTTAATTTTAATGAATAGTATGTGCCATATATTAACTAACCTGGACATTTATATAATGGCCTCTTGTCTTTTATATTATAATGTCTTCCACAAGTACATTCAATGAACTCTGAGAAATCTAACTGAACCTCCAACACTTAAATGTAGCCTGCCTTACATGTTATATGACCCATGCCAAGGGTAGAAGTGATTCCTTGCTTTTCTATATTCTCACATGATATTTTTCATGCCTCTAATCACAGATTTTGCTTGGATATCAGTGTCCTCTACAATACTATGTGCCTTTTGGAATTATCTCAACTTGAAAATATATCATCATTCAAACTACCAACTAATACACCTTCTTTTGGGAAAACTATTTAGTTTGGCATAATTATAATATTTCCTTCATTTGCTTTATCATTTCCTCTCTCCATATAAAAATACATATAATATATAAATATAAGTATATAAATCCATATATACACATATATACAGTTTAAAAAAACAAAAAACAAGACAAAAACCCAAATTGCGGTAACATGATAAACTCCACATCAGTCAACTCAGACTTAACTACAATTTTGACTTTCCCAGAAACAGAATCTTAAACCAACGAATCAGGAATCATCTGATAGGCACTAGATAGGTAATCTGCCTGATCAAACCCTGCCATCCCCTAAAGGAAAGTAACCTGGGAATGACCATTATTTTTGTTGTTGTTGTTCAGTTACTGTTGTCCCACTATTTCCCCTGTTGCTCTTCCTTACCCTGTCCCCCTGTCCTACTCCCATAGTCAATTCCCCATCCCATTCTTTTTTAAAGAATTTTATTGAGATGTATTTAGGAAAATACATCTATGTTTTTAAGATTTTATTTATCTATTTTTAGACAGTGGGGATGGGTGGGAGAAAGGGAGAGAAACATCAGTGTGTGGTTGTCTCTCATGTGCCCCCTACTGGGGACCTGGCCTGCAACCCAGGCATGTGACCTGACTGAGAATTGAACTGGCAACCCTTTGGTTTGCAGGTTGACACTAAATCAACTGAACCACACCAGCCAGGGCCTTTTTTTTTTTTTTTTTAATCTAGTATAACTCCCCTGTTCCTGCTTACTTCCAACTAAAAAAGTCTTTCATTTTGTAAAGCTGCTCAGAACTCCTTTCTATCTGCTACATTAGATGTTGCCCAATTCAAACAGATTTCTGCACAAATAAACTCTTAAAATGTGATATATGCCTCAGTTTATCTTTTAAGAGTTCTGATGTTGGAGAGAACCAAAGGAACCCCCTCCCAACCCCAAGGAGCAACGGGAAATCAGATACAGGTCCCTGCTGAGCCTCCTGAGCTCTCTGCTCTCCTGCTGTCTGTGGAGGTGCTGTGTAAGACACTTTCTGATCCTGGCTCTGAAATCTTTGTGTTATGAGTTTTCAGTCTTTCTTGGAACATTTCTTTTCTTGGACTGGGTCTGACTTGAAGATTGGACTGGTCCAATTTTGTTTCAAGGTTGAGCAAGCAGGTTAACTTAATGGAAGATAAGCAAATTACAGCAGCATCCATGGAGAACTTTTAACCATCTTCGATAAGCTTATCCATTTATGAGGTTAGCAAGAAATATAAATTTTCATGAGTAATGTAAACATAATTGTTGAGAACAAGTAAATTAAATAGATGTAAAAGTTTATAAATAAACTTTTCAACAACTAGACTTTACAGAATGTCTCCATTATCTTTTATCAACATATATGTATATTCATATATATATATATATATGTACTGTGTACATGCTTTATATCTATAATATATAAAGTTTCTTAATCCTTGTCTTGATAAAGACTATGTGTAATGACATAAAAATAAAAATCACCCCTTATTATTATTCAGACATTTTACCGGTACAATAAGAAAAAACTTTAAATGAAATGGTTGAAGGTTTTACAATACCTGAACATGATAGCCAGGACCCAAATCAGAGATAATGTGCAATCTTAATTTTTTAAGTTAAATTCCGGGCTCTATTTGTCTTTCTCTTAGAAATATGACACAGTATTCTGCCCATTGCACTAGTATTCTGCCCAGTAACTAGTGGTCTAGTTACTGATATCCATCGTGATGTCTTTCTCTACCAAAGCAAAGATAACCAGCTATCATGACAAAACTCAGGGAGTTATCCGTTCATGCTTGGGGTATTTCAAATGTCATTCTTTTTATTATGCAGCATGTCATTTACATCAAACCATATTCAAAATGTATATTTATACTATAAATAAAATTATAAAATATTTATGTGTATGCAATGACTTAAGAAAAAATGATGCCAATATTTCTGAATTTGTCTATGTGCTCCCAGTCATTTGTCCTTTCCCACTGAGAATAATTCCTCATTATATCACATATGTATCCCTAAATTTATATTTCATTGTTTCTGATGGAATATAATCACACTGTATGAGATATTTTGTCACATACTACTTTATAGTCAGCTTTTTTAAAAACACTTTTTTTAACTTTTGAATTTAGAAGTTACATCATACCATTCTCTCTATGACTTTATTCCAATCACCTCTAGGTACCTACCTGCCTGGTCAAGAAAAAGAGTGTTATATCTTGAACTGATCAAAGCAAAGATTTATAAGTAAATACTCAAACCAGAGCCTTTAGAAAAACATAAATAATCATCATTTTCCTTCAGATACCAAGATGGTATTGTAAACATGACAAATTCTGAATATATATCTTCCAATCATAGGAAATATAGAGCAAATGTATAAATAAAAATTAAAATGTATCAGAAATGATTCAGTGTCAGAACCCTTTAAAGAAATAACTCTTGAATAATCAGGCCTCTTCCAAAGAAAATGTCCACACTCTGGCATTTTTTAAAAAGAACATTTTAGTTTCTTTTTGATTTCCAAAAGAATTAGAAATGTACTAAAAGGGAAATGGATCACAATAAGCCAGCTGACTCCCAAGAAGTACTCCTGGGTAATGACACCTGTTGTTGAGAGAATCCAACACATTATTGCAAAGTGACAAAAACTCAGAATGACCTGGAGAAAGAAATTCCAAGTGGCAGCTGTAAAGTCCACATGGTATCCACAGACATACAACTCCTGGCTATCTTTTCCAGTATATTTGTCTAGGCACCAAGACAATCACTAATAAAATTAGCTTATTTAGTACATTACAGTGCTCAAAACAAGACAGAGTCACCAAAAGACATTTTGTGAGACATCTTGTCTTCCGGAAAGGGAGGAATTTGAGCCCAATGCCTATGGTCATTATTCATGAGTCCCTTCTCCTCTTTCAGCTGAGGTAGTCTCTGCGAGTTCCATTTTCTCTAAATCTTCTGCTAGCTTCTCCTCTTCTCCTCCTCCCCTCCTCCTTCTTCTCAGGACAGACGTCCTGGAGGTTCTATACCACTTGACCTAGAACTGGTCTTTGCAGATTAACCCTTTGGTCTCTGAGCATCGGTGAAAGCAGATACAATGCAGACTTGAACTCTCAGTCAGGGACCCTTGACTATTTATTCCCTTAACTCACAGGCAGTTTCAGTGAATGTGGCCCTTTGGCAGCCCCAGTCCTTCCACTGGCTGCAGTCCACGGCTGCAGCTGGCTGACCCCACAGTGGTGGTGGCAGCAGACAGGCAGGCTGTGGCTGGACACATGTGGACATGACTCTAAAATGTGTGCTGCATTCCTCACGATATACATGTGTTTTAATATATTTTTATTGAGTTTATCTGGAAGACATTCGTTAACTCAATGGGTTTCAAGTGTACAATTCTGTAATACGGCATCTGTATATTGCATTGTGTGTTTGTACCCATAGTCTAGTCTCCTTCCATCACATTTATCGCCCTTTTACCCTCCTCTGCCTGCCTCGAACTCTTCCCTCTGCTAATATAGTTTTGAGATTAATCTATATTTGTCCCTCTTGCTGTTTTTAGTATTCTCTGTGTCTCCTAATTTAGTATCTACTCTTCTAGCCTTATCACTATTATCAAAATTATGTTTATGAATATTTTTCCTCACAGTTCATTTAGCATATATACTAAAGACTAGAAACATTTTGAGGAAAAGAAAGAAATTCGCTGCTGGACAAACTGAGTTGGAGATCTGTATTATGTTCACAACTGAAGCTGTCAATAAAATGTTTAAAATCCGTGGCTGGAGTTCAGTAAGATGACCAGACTAGTGACTAAGAGAAATAACCAAGGATTTCCTGTTTCATAAAACAAAATTCAATTCCTTGATTTATAATAATGTCTTCTTTATCACAGTTGCTGCTATGCTAGTATTCATTGTCCCCTTTTCCCCAAATCAGTATTCTTGTCAAATCGACTTAGTAATCACATTTGTTTCAAGTGTTGAAATTCATAGAGGACATGTTGACAACGTGATGGAATACCAGTCAGCCCCTCAATGGAAAACTCAGCATTTAACAGTGTGCGCCTGTGTGTCCTGGCAGTGCTGTGGGAACACTGATGCACCCTCGCTCAGTACCGTCTCTCGGCTTGAACGGGAAGACTCCATCTGAAGTCACTGTTACTCAGATTTGTTTTCCAAACTGTAATCACTGATAGCCTGAAATTACCTACAATCCATCTAGTATTTTCAATGTTTTATCATCTCTTTCATGACAAATTTCTGAAATTTCAATGAAGAAAATAATATATGTGTATTTTTAGAGGGAACTTTTTGAGAAATAAAATATGCATTAAAGTTATTGAAGAAAAGTTTTGGTTGTTACCTTCATTCATATTTCAAATTATGTCTTCTGACAAATTATAATTTTTATATTAAACTAACAGCCCAAACATTTAAATCATTTTCTTATACATTAAATACCCAACATTACATTATTGTTGTTGCTTAAGCAGTACTAAATTTATAAGATTTTATTTATTTATTTTTTTTTAGAGAGGGAAGGGAGGGGGAGAGAGAGAGAGAGAGAGAAACATCAATGTGCGGTTGCTGGGAGACATGGTCTGCAACCTAGGCATGTGCCCTGACTGGGAATCGAACCTGCGATGCCTGGTTCGCAGCCTGTGCTCAATCCACTGAGCTACACCAGCCAGGGCAGCAATACTAAATTTAAAAAGGAGTAAATACTTAGAACATTTACCATTAGTCAAGGAATACTGTACTAAACAACATTATGTAGTTTAATTACTAAGCCAGCACATGATCAACTGAGGTCATTTTTTGCTTTTTTCTAGGTGAGTGTGTATTTGTGCACAATCATAGAACCAGCACATGATCAACTGAAGAATGCCCTGTCTGTTTTCTTATCATGTAGATAACTTTCGGTGTTTATACGTTTGTATTTGGAACTGTGAGTGCTGTCATGACTCTGGTTACTATTTGGAATATGAGATGTAGATGGTTGTAGGAGCTAGAATAAAACTTGACTATGGAGGGACACCCATTGTATTATTCCAAGTTATTTGAATAAATAAAAGAAGGGAATCTATAGCATTATAAAAGATTCAGGGGATAATTTTACTTTATCGAATGTATTGTTTCACATAAACCAAAAAGTAGAGTTGGTCAAGATAAAGTGCTGTATTTTGCCACATATAATGCACACTTTTTTGCCCAAATTTTTGAGGGAAAAATGAAGATGTACACTATACACGGGCAGTACCTGGAATACTTTGTATCTGTTTTTGTGTCTTATAATTATTTGTTACATAAAATTTCTAGTGCCATAATATGGTCAAAAAATGAATGCTAAAATTCTTTTATAATATAAAATGCAAGTATCTAAATATAAATAAATACATTAAAAATTAAAATGAAAGATTTTTTTCCTGAAAGCTTGGGCCAGAAACATGGGTACACATTATACACAGCAAAATATGGCACCTAACCAGGCAAATCTAAGTCAATTCGACACCAAGATATTCTGCTTTTAAAATTGTCAATTTCACATAAGTTTCAAATAATCATTTAAAAAATATTTAGCAAATTGTGGATATCTAGATTTTCATTTTTTTTTCTAAATAAATATGACTTTCTCATGGGATTAATAACTAAACCAAAGCACATCATTTTGTACATGAAAATTATCACAAACTCTTTATTCTATTAATTCATAATTGCTCAAAATATAAAAGAGTCAGCATTGGTGAAAGCTACTTTTTATACCAGATAGTGAAAAAAATTCATTTTCCTGAGAAGTCACTAACAGAAAAATCATGATATTCTGGAATAAAACATTTTAACACCTAATATTGTCTAATAGAGTATTTCCAGTATTAGTAAAATTCTTTTTATTGGTATTTCAAACTTAAAAAGCCTATAAATATATGTTCTATTTACTCTAAAATAACTTTTGAGTAATGCACAGCTCTGCTTACAAACAGTCATTCACAGCCAACCAGCCTGCAGAAAGGTTGGAAGGGCCATCGTCTGGCATAAGAGGTCATTAAGTACTACCCGTACAATTGGATCTGCAATCATAGTTGAAAGGATCACACTGTACTGTGTTCAGATAAAAATTTCAATTTATGTTTCAAAATAAATTTCCACCCAATGCGTATCTTCACAATACTCAACAAATTCTTAGTCCATGTTTCAAATTTCATGAAAAATGTTTCTACTATCTGGACATCTAAACAAAAAAGGGAATGAAATTGTCTTCTGTGTTGCTACAGTAAATTATAAAGTTTTAGCTCATTCATTAATTAAATGATCAATTCACCTCAAAATATATTGGAATTACATTAGCTATATATATTCACATATGTGAATATATATAGCTAATATATATTACATTTTGATCATGTTTAATTTTTTTCATATTGGTTATATACTACTCATACTATAATGAGCTCTCTAAAGTAATTTCCTGAAAGCATTTTGTGGCATATCAGATTACCCCAGCAGGGTTACCATTGCTACAGTAATGGTGTGGCACGTGCCTAGTAGTATATTGGATAAGCCAGAAGCAAATTAATATTCTTGGATTTGCTAAACTTGTGTTGTGGAATTAGATCAGGTGTTGGCAATCTTTGCTTGAAAAGAGCTAGATAGCAAACACTTTATTATATGTGGTCCATATGGCCTCTCACACAGTCACTCACCTCTCCCATTTTAGGATAAAGCCAGTCATAAACAATACTTAAATAAATACATATGGCTGTTTTTGCTCTGGCCAGCGTGACTCAGCTGGTTGGACCATAGTCCTATAGACCGAAAGGTCATAGGTTCAATTCCTAGCCAGGGTATATACGACAAGACAACCAATCAATGTTTCTCACATCTCACATCCATGTTTCTCTCTTTCTCTCTCTTAGCAATAAAAAAAAAAGCCCTTGGGCAAGAATAAAAAATATGTATGGCTGTTTTTAATAAAATTTAATTTATTTATAAAAACTGGCAATAGTCTAGAGAACCTGCAGACTATAGTTTGCCCACTCTGAATTAGTCTAACACCATTGATTAATATCCACTAGTTATTAAAAAAACAAGTCAATCCTGAATGCAAACTGATGATCTATGCAATTCCATAAGCTGCAATAATTATTCTTGTTATTGATAGCTGTGAAAGAAATATGCAAGCCTTTCAAGTGTTCTGGGAGAGAGATATTTCACAACTTGTCTGTAAGAACTTAGAAATATAAGAACAGGCAGAACTAGGCACATGCAAATGACAACATTCTAATTCTCCACCTCAATGATACCAGGAAAAGGTGGTGATTATAAGTACTTCCAGAAATTTGGAAGAATAAGTATACACTTCATTTGAATATGTGTTTATTCTTTAGAAGGGAATGATTTTTATTTTATATGAAAAATTAAATGCATGAGCCAGAATTTAAAATGATGATACCATCTACTCGGTGATTCACGTGTGATAAGAAATATTCTCTACGTATTAACTCACATATCCTCAAAGCGTTCCTGAGAGGAAAGTGCTGCGACTGCCATCCCTACTTCACAGATGATGAAACTGAGGCAAAGACATGTTAGGAATCGTCCAAGGCAGAACAAGAGGCATCTGATAGGCCCTGTTTTCAAACCCTAGCAGTGCGACTGCGCAGCCTGCTCCTGTTCTCATAAGGCTTCTATTTTGCCTTGTTTATGTCCCCACTTGCAAAGATTTTGATGACCAGAAAGTGATTTAATTTCTTTGGGTTTTATTTCCTTAGGTGTGTAATGATTAAGCTTGAAGTATATCTTCTGTAAGGCCTTTAAAAATAATATGATTAAATTCATTAAAACTATTACCTTCATAAAAATTTTTGAGCTTTTCAAAAGTTTGTACATATTATTTTATATAAAATATTATTCTGCTATTCTAAATCCACTTGCATTTTCCCTTTAGTAGTAGATCTTATTACTGGATTTAATTAAAAATCCTGTTCTGGGAAGAGAATGAAATGACAGAATCCCAGCACTGGTAGAGAGACCATGGAGATTGGAATCAGAGAGCCAGGGTCCTGTCTACTTCCCTTTCAGTCTTGCCAGTCTTCAGTTATTTTTAAACAAGAGGATTCTTGGAAAAGGGGGATTATGAAAACTATCTTAAAGAGTTGCCATGAAATGAAGCACACTGTAATATACGAATGCTAAGACTGTTGCCAGTGACAACGAGCTCTTCCAGTGTCAAGAGAAATGGATTTCAAATGGCACATGTGTGGAGAAGTTTAAATGTGATGGCAAGATTTTATTGGGGTTAAGGAACTTAATACATCATCAGTGACCTAGAGGGCCTATAGGCTCTAGCGGCAACTGTGACGAGGCTCTTGTTAATTCTCCATATATTTTTTGGTTCTTGGTAAAGAAGGTGTCACTGCAAACATCCAACCCATCTTTCTGATTCTTCTTGGGCTGGAGTGGGGACCTGCCACCAGCCAGTTCCTTTCCCACACCTACTAGGGTTCTAAGCCCTCTATCCAATCCAGTTACCTTTAGGCTTTTTCCCAGGGTAGGCCCTGCTCCTCTGGTTGTCACCCAGGATCTCACTACACGTGTCCAAATGTAGAAATACCTCCACCTGCACTATTTTGACTTCTTTCATGCATATGCAAAAGTTCTGTTATATCATCTGATTTCTACTGTAAGTGCCCAGCAGAGGAAACTCCCCTCCTCTTCCCTCTGGGAATCCAGTACTGGGCAGGCAGCACCCCAGGGGACACTTCTCTGTCCGGTCTGAGGATTAAGTCTCCTTGCTGGAAGTCACCTGCAGCATATGAATGAGTCTGTAAATGCCATAGCTTCCTGACTAAGCAAGCAGACATACTCCTCCATATCTTAAAACCAATATCTAATTCCCTTTGATCTCTTTCTTATTAATAACTAGTTAACTACCTACAGTAACAATATCATTGACCCAAGCTATATTAAATTATAAAACCTTCTGAAGGAAGCATTAACAAAAAACCTTAACACACATATATGAATTTATTTTAAGTGGTGACAGTTTCAGACATCCAAGTTTTAGTTGTTTAAATATCTTTTTAAATTCTTACTCAAGGACATTTTTTTCATTGCTTTTCGAGAGAGAGAAAGAAACATCAATGTGAGAGAGAAACACTGATCGGTTGCCTTTTGTACATTCCCCAACTGGGGTACAGGCATTCGTGCCCCGACCTGGGTATCCCGAATGGGGATCGAACTCACAACCTTTCGGTCTATGGGAAGACACTCCAACCAACTGAGCCACACTGGCCAGGGTTCAGTTATTTAAATCTTGGTTTCAGTGGTGATCCCACAAATTTAGGAACTTAAACTTATCTACTCAGCAAATAAATTAGTCAGAGTTTCTTCAAGTAGGATTTTCTTCAGAATCAAGTGGTAGAATATTATTTGATATCATAAGAAATAAAATAAGAATAGAAACACAGGCCTACTTAAAAGTAAAATGTAATATGTGCATATCTGAATTTTGCCACTACATAAGAAGGATATTCAAGTAAATATTGTATGTATTTATATTTTCATGTATTCTCTTTACCCTGACAGGCTGGCACTGTTGAAGTAATCCATTTAATCAACTTTAATTTTACTTATTTATAAATGCTAACTGTTTTCCTCTATATAAGTTGTTACATATCATAAAACAAACTTTTGCCTAAATTTGAACATCTTTGACTCCCAGCAGAACTTTAAATTCCTGTCATTGCTCTGGTGCAGTGTCAGAAACTACTCTGTGGGAAAGAGAAATAAAAATAATATGATGTTCATACTTAATTCAAACTCCCAATACTCCGAAAACATTAAAAACCAGAAATCTTGAAACTATTAATATGCTTATATACAAGGAAAAAGGAACTCTCAGCTAATTGTTAGTAAACATGTAATAATTTTGAGATTTCTAGTAAGAAATTAAGGGCTGTCCAAACTGCAGCCCACAAGCCTCATGTGGTCCAACACAACATCATAAATTTACTCAAAATCTTGTTTGTGCTCATCAGTTTTTGTTACTGTTTGTGTATTTAATGTGTGATCCAAGACAAGTCTTCTTCCACTGTGGCCCAGAGACACCAAAAGGTTGGACATCCCTGTTAGAATGAAAATGATGATTCTAAATGGTGAAGAGCCCAGAATGGTAAGTTTCCAGGCACGGACAAACAAAACTCAAAGCAAGTGGAAGGAAGGAAGTATTAAATATTAGACCAGAAATAAATAAAGCCTACATAGAAAATTAGCAAAACCGAAAGTAAGCTGATTCTTGGAAAAGAACTAAATTTGACAAGCCTGTATCTAAACTGACAAACAATAAACAAAATATGACTCAAACTACTAAATTACTAAAATTAGGTTGAAATGGGACACATCACTACTGACCTTACAGAAATAAAAATTGTAAGGTATTTGTCAATCAATTAGATATCACAGTTGAAATGAACAAAAACATTTTGTCCTAGAAAGACAGAAACTACCCAAACTGACAAGAAATATAAAATGTAATGGTCTTATAATAAGTTAATAAATTGAATTAATTATCAAAACACAATCTATGCAGAAAAGCCCAGGCCCAGAAGGCATCACTGCTTAATTCTATCAAACCTTTAAAGCAGAATTAACACCCTGCCTTTGCAAATATTTTCAAAATTATTTTGAAAGAAGTGAACAGTTCCCAATATATTCTAGAGGCCAACATTACCCTGATACCAAAGTCATACAAAAACATTATTTACTGATAAAAGGCTATAGGCTACCCCCTAAAATCAGGAGCACAATAAGTTTGTCTTCATTTCTATTGGACATTATGCTGGAGAATACACAATAATTAGGCAGGGAAAAAGAAAAAAAGTACCCAGATTAGAAAAGAAGAAGTAAAATGATCTCTATTTGGATATGGCATGATCTTATACATAGAAAATATTAAAGAAAAACATACACATATCAAAAAATACCAATAAAAACTATTAGAAATAATTGATGAGTCCAGTAATATGGCATAATACAATTCAATATACCCAAAATCAGTTGTATTTTTATAAGCAATGTAAATTCTACAAATGAAAGAAAACAAATAGTTCCAATTATAACCCCCACCAAAAACAACAACATCTATGGTTATAGTTAACAAAGTATAGTTTGTACACTTAAAACTACATATCACTGTTGAGAGAAGTTAAATAAGAATTTTTTTTTTTTTAAAGCAACAATCCTAGGTCATGGATAGGAACAAATACTGTTAAAATGGAAAAAAATTCCAAATTTATCCCTATCACTCTTCAAGTCTCCTTTCCCCCCACAAGTTGACAAAACCACCCTAAAATTACAGGGAAGTTTTAGGGACCCAGACTGGACAAAACAATCTGGATAAAGAAGAACAAATTAGAAAACTCACTGTTCCTGATTCAAAATCTTATTGCAAAGGGACTGTACATGAAAGAGAGTGTGATAATGGCATAAAGATGGATGTGCAGAACAATGGTTTGGAACTGAGGGTCCAGAAATAAACCCTTACATTTATGGTCAATTGATTTTTGACAGAATATCAAAACAATTCAATAAGTGGTACTGGAACAATCGATTACAAACATACGAAAGGGAAGGGAAGAGTAAGGGAAAGAAGAAGAGAAAGGGAAAAAAAGAAATTTGAATTTCTGTATCACGAAATATGGAAGAATTAACTAAAATGGATCACAGAATTAAATATGAAGTAAATATATAAACTCTTAGTAGAAAATATAGGGAAAGATTTGCATGACTTTGGGTTGGAAACAGTTTTTTCTTTTCAATATAGAAAAGAAAGCAATAAATACATAATAAGTTGAATTTCATTCAGTTAAAAACTTTTGAGCAACAAAGCATATCATCAAGGAAATCAAAAGAAAATCCACAGGATAGGGAAAAATACTTGCAAATCATATTTCTTATAAGGGATTTACATCCAGAATATATGAAGAATAGTTATAATTCAACAATAAAAAAATCCAGTTGGAGAATGGAAAAGAATCTGATTAGACATTTTTAAAAAATAATAGATAATTAGCACATGCAGAGATGTTCAACGTTGTTAAATATTAGGGAAATATAAATCAAATCTACAATGAGATATGCTTCGCACCCACTAGGATGACTTAAACCAGATAAAGAATAACAAATGTTGGCAAGGATATGGAGAAATTGGCAATTTACTGCATTGCTAGTAGGACTGACAGATGGTTCAATCATTCTGGAAAACAGTATGACAGTTCCCAAAAATGTTAAACATATGATCCAGTAATTTAACTCTTTGGTATATCTCAACTTAAATGAAAACATATGTCTACACAAACACTTGTATGTAAATGGCAATAGCAGCGTTATTCATTACAGCAAAAAAATGGAAGCAACTCAGACCCGGAGAGGGTGAATGAATAAAAGTATGTGGTATTTTTACACAGTAAAAAAAGAGTGAAATAGTGCTACATGTTACAACCTCGGTGAACCTTTAACACATTATTCTAAGTGAAAGAAGACGGTGACAGAGGATCACATGTGTAACTCCATTTACGTAACATGTCTGTATTAGGAAATAAATGGTTTCCAGGGGCTGGCAGCTGTGGGCATGGAGTGTGAATGTAATGGGTATGAGGTTTCTTTTGAGGAAGATGAAATGTTTAAAAAATAATGGTGATGACTGTAGAATTCTCAAAACACTAAAAACCACTGACCTACAACATTTAAAAGAGTAAATTTTATGATATGCGAATTATGTATCAATAAAGCAGTTATTAAAAAACAACAGAAAGGGATTTATGATCACTTACATGTGAAAGAAATAAAAGTTTTGCCACCTTAAAGCTGTCTTTTTGGGATATTGACTTTAAGCTGTTTATTAAAAAATAATACTTGGAAAGTACTTTTGGTCCTCCCTTCCGTTTCCAGCACGAGAGATTCAGAGAGAAAAACCTGCTTTCGGAAGGAAAATCTTAGGATGTTCAGCCTGGTCTAGTCTGAATAAGTATGGTAAATCAGACAAGGGCAGGTTAGCTAGATAGCTATCCTCTGTTTCCCATTGCTTCTGAGTTGCCCAGGAAGAATTTTCCTGCCATGTTATTTTCTGGTCTTCTTCAATTACCTATAAATTTCCCATTCTGATTTCTGAAATATGATACCCTATCCCATCTCTTTTTCTCATTTGTCCAAAAACATCATGCTTATTGTGGGTTCCCTACATGCATGTATTAAAATGTTCATTTTCTCCTATTAAAATGCCTCTGTTAATTCGAATGATGGTCCAGCCAGAAGAACTGAAAAGGTAAGAGAAGTATGAATTATTTCAGTCCCCACACATCTTCACATTTATAAATATTAATTTATAAGTGATAGTCAAAATGATCTCAAATGTAAAATTCTTTATAACAATGAGTGATATTAAGAGAGAAAAATGATTAGTCACTGGAATTTCAATATAGCACTCTGAAGATAAACACATCTCAGTTTCTGAATCACAAGTCAAAAAAGGATAAATTTCTCAGAGAAATTATCTCTTGAATTTTCAAGTATCAACATGACAGCTCAATTTCAAGGCTCTATTACATTTTGCCACCAGTGACAGAACTCTGTGTTCCAAGATTCTTCTAATTATCACAGAATGTGATAAAGAGTAGAAAGCAATATTAAACACAAAATAGAGATACAGTGGTACCTCGGTGCTCATTGTTAGTTTGTTCCAGAACTTGTGATGAGTGCTGAAACCGAGAAGTACTGAGGGATGACTGTATTTGTAAACATACCATGCCTTTAACCGCAATCAGATATGCATGAACTGATTTCATTGTATGCTCCCAAATAGCCCAAAATATAGGTTGAAAACTAATTACTTTATCAGATGAAAAAGAGAAGTCCTACTAACCTCAGTTAGTAAATGGTCTTGCACAGCTATAGTTTACTGGAGAGAACCAGATTCCAAGTTTAAATAGTGAGTACTCAAAACCAGCTCCAGCCTACACAAACAAAAAAGGTTTCCACACACAGCACTTGCCTTAACTACGTATGTCTCTCTCTTTCAAGTATTTTTTAAAAAGAAGATAGCCTTACCATATGATCTCACCTTTAACTGGAACATAATCAGCAAAAGAAAAAAGCAAACCAAATATAACCAGAGACATTGAAATTAAGAACAATCTAACAATAGCCAGAGGGGAGGGGGAAGGAGACAGTGGGGAGAAGCGTTTTCAGGAACTACTACAAAGGACACATGGACAAAATCAAGGGGGAGGGTGGAAGCAAGAGAAGGAGGTGGGTTTGGAGGGGGTGGGGGGAAGGGTTGGGAGAAAGTACAGACAACTGTAATTGAACAACAATAAAATAATTTAAGTTAAAAAAAAAAAGAAGATAGCCCTAAGTATTTGTGTGAAGTATAAATAAAAATCAAGTGTCGAAAGAGTCTAATATATGGTAGGTAATACATAAATAGCTTCAATATCTGATTAACTTATTATTTCAGAAGGCATATAATAAAAAGCATATATTAGTAAAAGCCATACTGAATATAATAAATACATTTTAATAATTTAGAATGTACTTTTGTGTTTAGAAAATATGTAAGATTCATTCTGAATAACTACTAGTTCCTAGATTTTTATATAATGAAAGGAAAATGTATGGGGTATTTCCTTACTATGCTTTACTTGAAATGGCAGAAGCCCATTTATGAAATGTTACTTGGAATCATACAATAAGAATAAGAGATTTTTGAAGTCTAACATTTAAGATCCAAACTTGATGATTTTAAAGGACCACTGGACACAGTGAAATCAATAGTACTTTAAAAATACAGATATCTTTCAAAATAATATTAATAATATCATTTTTGAACATTGGACAACAAACAATGATTCACTACAGCAGCTAGAAAATCCAATCCTAATAGTAAAACAAATATAACCCACACATTTAAAAAATAGTATTATATGTTAATATTTGTAGGCACATTTTTGTTGTAATAAAACTTTGAAGGTTATATTCTCCTTTACCTAAAATAGTCTCCTGCAAAAGAAAAAACAAAAGAAAAGAAAAAAACAATTCTGTTTTTTTTCCAGCTCAGCAGAAAAAGTCACATAAATCAAAATGTCATCAATGAAGTGGTAGTACTATAATACACAGCCCATCACAGATTAATGTAATACAAAGATTAAATATCACAGAGGAAGTAAGGCAAAATAGAACCCTTTGGGGTGCTGTATGAGAACTCTTACAGTGAGTGAGCAAATACCAGTGCTGCTTTCTCTGCCCTGGTCCCTGCAGGAGGAAGGCAGTCACTGAAGGCAGAAGTCCACCAAGCCTATCTCATGGCCCCTGCTAGACAACACTTCTAACACTAGATGGCGTATCATTCAATGTGAGAAATTAACAGAGAGAAGTTCACTCCTTTCTTTTTGTAAAAATCTAATTCCTTTCTTAGATGCCTCTGGGTGTACATTACTGCTTCTGTTGTAAAGTCATTTCCAAGTCATGTCTACAGATAAACTTCAAATCTAAGGTCAAACCTGAGTATGTATACTTAAAGGAATAAAAAATAGTTTAAAAGGGTAAATAAAGCCTTTAGGAAAATAGGGTTACATTGTGCTTATTGTTGGATATTTCACTTCCATATTAGATAATGTTCTCATAGATATAATTTTAACAAAATTTATTTCTATCATCTGGCAAAGAAGGACTATACTGTATGCAATTGGTATAGATGATGGATCAGAATAATTTTACTCTTAAAAGCATATAGGTTAAAAAGATTTTGGTATTTCATTTTAAAGAAGTTTAAGGAAAGTAAAAAAAGAAAAGAAGCAAATACAACTCACATATTTCCAAGCTCAGATTTTCTGCAGGGTGTAAATGTATATATGAATAGGAATTACTTGATATATAGATAATTTTATTTTTGGTAGTGATTTTGCAAAGAATTTGTCATGTATCTCAGCTAACATAAGCAGAGTGAGACTTCTAGTCAAAATGGCAGCATACTTAACCATGCCTCATCTTCTTGCATAACCACAGCAATGTTACAACTAGACTACAAAACAAATGTCACTCAGAATCATCAGAAAGTGAGCTGTATGGAAGTCTGACAACCAAGGAATTAAAGAAGCCACAGTCATCCAGATGGGTAGGAGGGGCAGAGATATACATACATGCAGAGAGGTACAGAGATGCACAGGGACACGGAGATGTAAAATAGGTGGTCCCAAATACATGTGTGTGGATAAAAATTGGGAGAGATACCTTGGGAGTGAGGGATCCCAGCCCCCCATCAGACCACCCAGCCCAGGGTTCCAGTGCCAGGAAGATAAGTTCCCATAACTTCTGGCTATAAAAATTAGAGGGGTTGGGGATGGTAGAAGAAACTGCGGCATTCTCAGGAGTCCCCTCTTAAAGGGCCCACAATAGACTTAGGACATAGGCAGACTCGCTCCCTCTGGGCTTCAACTGGAAGGGCACCAGCGGCATATGGGAAGAAATTGAAGTGTCAGACATTAGGGCAAATGCTGGGATTTATCTTCTTCCTGGACAAAACTCCAGAGGTCAGGCAGCAGTACAGTCCCCTTTCTGAGTACTCCCCCACACAGAGCAATAAAGGGGTGACCCAGGTTGCTTCACCCTGGTGATTACCTAAGACTCTGCTCCATCCAACTTATAGGTGTACTTTTCTACACTAGGCCATGCTGCTAAGACAAGGAGTCAAGCAGTTCTACCTAATACACCGAAATAAACACAGGGAAGTTGCCAAAATGAGGAACCAAAGATATATATGGCACCAAATGAAAGAACAGAAAAAAGAACTAAATGAAATGGAGATAAACAATCTATCAGATGCAGAGTTCAAAACACTGTTTGTTAAGATGCTCAAGGAACTTACTGGGTACTTCAACAGCATAAAAAAGGTCCGGGAAGAAATGAAGTTTACACTAAGCGAAATAAACAAAAATTTATAGGGAACCAACAGTGGTGTGAATGAAACCAAGAATCAAATCAGTGATTTGGGACATAAGGAAGAAAAAAACATTTAATTAGGACCTCAGAAAGAAAAAAGAAACCAAAAAAAAAAATTGAGGATAGGCTAAGGAGCCTCTGAAACATCTTCACATGTACCAACATTTGAATTGCAGGGATGCCAAAATGAGAAGAGAAAGAGCAAGAAATTGAAAACTCATTTTAAAATAAATGATAAAAGAAAACTTCTCTAATTTGGTGAAGGAACTATACATGCTCAGAAGGCACAGAGAGTCCCAAACAAGATGGACCCAAAGAGGACCACACCAAGACACATCATAATTAAAATGCCAAAGGTTAAAAATAAAGACAGAATCTCAAAAGCATCAAGAGAAAAGTAGTTACCTACAAAGGAGTTCTTATAAGACTGTCAGCTGATTTCTCAAAAGAAACCTTTCAGGCAACCAGGGGATGAAAAAAAAGTGTTCAAAGTGATGAAAAGCAAGGACCTACAACCTAGATGACTCTATCCAGAAAAGCTATCATTTAGAGTGGAAGGGCTGATAAAGTGCTTCCCAGACAAAGCAAAGTTAAAGGAATTCATTATCGCCAAGTCATTATTATATAAAATGTTAAATTAAATTATTGAAGAAAAAGATCAAAGCTATGAACATTAAAATGGCAATAAATTCACAACTACCAACATTTGAATATAAAAAAACAAACTAAGCAAACAAGCAGAAGAGAAATAGAATCATAGATATAGAGATCATTTGGAGGGTTATCAGTTGGGAGGGAGAGAATGGGGGAGAAGGTAAAGGGATTAAGAAGGACAATTTAGTAAGTACAAAATAGGAGGATGTTAAGAACAGTATAGGAAATGGAGTAGCCAAAGAACTTATATGTGTGGCCCATGGACATGAACTAAAAGGGGATTGCTGGAAGGAATGGTGTACTGGGTAGAGATAGACGAGGGGGAAATATTAGGACAACTGTAACAGCATAATCAATCAAATATATTTAAAAATAAAAATATAACAAATGTATATAAAATAAAATAAAATAAATAAGCAGAGTGAGTCTTCAAGGTTTTAACTGCATTTACTTTGTTCTGCAACTAACTTTGTACTCTATTGAAGTTACAAAAAACAACTTTTATTTCTGCCATTGGTTACTACAGGGAAGTTAATAAACAATGTTAGACTTCAAAAATCTCTGTTTTTTATTCTAATTACAAGATTCCAGTTAATGTTTCATACATTCTTTAATACCAGACTGATTCTTGTTGAGTAGAGTGCTACAGCTACACTTATTCTCATACCAAATTTCCTAGTTTATTTGCCTACATATTTGTTGTTATGTGAAAATAATGTAAGGCATTCAGAAAAAGTACAATTTACCAACTTTAATTTCCATGAAGTTAGCAGTATAGATGATACATGCCGTTATTTGATTTGGATTTTATTACATGAAAATATGATATATAATATGAAATATTTCCTAAAATTTTGCAAGAGCTTTTGAAATGTATATATGTTGAAAATTGTAGGAGACCATTCTGCCTGGTGTGGGCCCAGCTCCCACCTGAAGATGCACAGGACCCATGCCCACGGATAGGTTCTCCCGTGGGGAATCAGGCCTGCGATGTGCCTAGGCCGCTTTGAGTCTTGCTCTTGCTAAAAAACTCCCTCACCCTGAACTGAGGACATTTACTGCAAAGTAACTTCCTAAAATCCATGCTAAAACCTTCCAAGGATGAGTGTAACTGGTTCAACCACTTTTGCCTTTTCATTTGCAAATATCCCTCTTCTGTGATTAATTAGCAGCACTGGCTCCTATGTTTTCGGTAAAAGTTAACCACCTAAATTGAACCTGTGCATAGTAAATGAGGACCATCATGTAATGTGTGGAGAAACCCAATAAAGGCTGGTCCTGGCAAGGGCCAGGGTTTTTGCTCCCCTTGAGAGAAAAGCCATGTTGTCCCTTTTCCTCCACCAGACTCAGTAGTCTGTGTGAATGTGTCATTTCATCCATAATGACACAGACACTGTGGGCCGGTGTCTGCATCAGAAAATCTTCTGATGTTTAACCAATCAGAAAACAAAATGCTTATGTGTCCATGTTCTACCGGCTCCAATGTAGGCAAGTCCAAGATTTGGAATAGCTTTTTGTCACTGAAATATCTGCAATGTAAATTAATTGACTATGGCATTTTAAAAAGTTATACTATGGCACATTATTCATATTTTAAAAATAAGAGAAAATAATTCCTTTCCCTTAGGAATTATGAGAGTAAATGATTCTTTAATACCAGAGTGGTATTAATGAGTATAGTGCAGGTATAACTTAGTGGCCCAACCTCATATGGTAGAGATATTTTTTGTTTGTCACCCCAATGAGTTTCAAGAAAATGAGAAAGTTTGTACTAAAATTATAGGAGACACATTTTTATTATTAATGGAAATAAATTAACAGGAAGATAAACTTTTCAATCAGAAAACAACTATGTGTAAGAGTAAGAATGAATGTAGCAGAATCAGTATTTTATACCAGGCTATACTTTAGAGATATGCAATTATTCCACTTTTAGGTGTTCAAGACTGAACAATAGAGAAAGTTGTATTAAATGGGGACCATAGATAATTGGAATTGTATTCCACAAAAGGAGATTTTATGTTTATTCTTGAATTCTGTTTATGGTTTATTTCATCATCCATGACCTACTTAATATACTTTCTTATATGTCACTGGGAAAGTTTTAAAATTAGTTGAGGAGGTACTGATGATCACAACACTCATCATGGAAGCTTTAGATTTTGGACAGTAAATCCATCTGATTTAATAGTGGAGGGGTCATGCCTCTCACAGAAGTGCTATGAGAGTCTAGTTCAATTTTGTTTGAATTAAGATGATTTCAATTTCTGATTTTAAATTATTTTCAACATTTACATGATCCCAATTAAACATTTATAATAGAAGAGAATGAGAAAATACTATATATAATTAGATGCATTAAATTATATATGAGATATATAAAATTAGGGTGGGGCTAGTTATAAAACAAATCAAAGTAATTTAATTACTGATCCTATAAAATTTGATTTCAGAGATATTTTGACTCCCACAATAATTTTCATAGATATTTGTGACTGTATTTTCACAAACATTAGATTTTACAGAAATTTAATCTGGCTAGTTTTTTTCTCTGAATTCATTTATTTAAAGACAGAACACAGTAATTCAAACATTGCACATAATATCCACACAGAATAAAGATGGGAAATTAAGTTGAATGGTTACATTTCATTTAAATCAATAAATATTTTAAACACTATGTTCTTTCTTCATTCTCACCTGAGGACATTTTCTAATGCTTTTTTTCTCTTTTTTTTAGAGGGATGGCATGAGAGGAAAGGAAAGGGTAAAACATCAATATGAGAGAGAAGCATTAATTCGTTGCCGCCTAAAAGTCCCCAGACCAGGGATCATGAGCCTAGACTGGGGATCGACCCCACAACCTAAGTATGTGCCCTGACCAGGAATCACACCACAACTTTTCAGTTATGGGATGATGCTCCAAGGAGCTGAGCCATGTCAGCAAGGGCTGAATGCTATATTTTATGAGCAACTGGCTTCCTGAGTATATTAAGCAGAGAACATGATGATAGCAGATAATTCAGAGTTGTAGCTGATGACAAAGAGGTATACCAACATCTTGAGTTTCTGTCTTTTACTTTTCTACCCATGATTCTTTCTATAAATGGGAAAAATCAATAAAACTAGTGGTATGAGAATGAAGTAAAGTCACCTGCCATGGCCACATCAAACCACACAGTCGTAAGACTTCCTTCTGGAATGAAGAAAGCCCCAGTAATAATTGCTATTGCTGCAGCAATTTAAAGAACCAGAATCCACTGGGCACTGCTGCTCTAGGATCACAGCAGCTCTTCACTTAGGTCACTGAAAGAGAGAGGAGGAGCTAGAACATGGCAAAGCCTGAGCACCAGCAGTATACAGCTTTGTGGCCAACCAGAACATCACAAGAGACAACGCCTTTCTCATTCTCATAAAATCCAGGAATCTCATTCAGTTGTTCTTCCATTCCTGATACTAATGTCACACAAGCTACATACTCTCCAACAACCAAGAAAAGTGCATAGATGAGCCTAGTTACAGTGGAGTTGTTTCCACTAGGACAGCATCAGCACAGAAAACACAAGACATTGCCACACAAACACTGTGTCCAGCTTGCTGTGGAGCATAGTCCAAGATGCCCCCCATCTCTAAAAACATCACAGAAGCAGCAAATGCCAACAAAATGGAGACAGTTCTGGTACATTACTCTGTTATTTTTTATTCCTGTTGTTTACACTAGAGCTTGACCTGTGTGGCATATTTGAATGATGAAAACAGGTTATGTTTATTTTACATTACTATTTTAATTGTCCCCATATAGAAGAGAGGTTGAAACTCCAATGGTGGTCTCAGCCAGCCTCAAGGTCACATGTGGGAAAGGATGTTTACTAGCTCTGTGACTTTGAGCAAGTTATTAAAATTAATCTAAACAAATACACAGGTAGGTTAATAAAGAGACGAAACTTGGCATATGTTATTAGTAATAGCTCCTGTACCATGCTCAGTAAGAAAAAAGCATTTTTTAGACACTATAGTTAATAGAAGTATGGGTTTACCATTGTACAGGATACGAGGTCTATCCAGAAAGTATCCAGCCATATAAAATGGAAAATAAAAACATGTATTGAAGAAGATGCAAGATACAAGAAATATTGTACGTGAGACAATGACGCCTCAGGCCCCTTCAAAGTAGGTACCTTGAGACTTCACACAATTCTCCCAATTGCAATCAGCTGTCCTATCGTATTTTCCTGAATCCCATTGACAGTCTGAAATTTCTTCCCTTTCAAAGGAGACTTTAGTTTTGGAAAAAGCTAGAAGTCACAGGGCACCAAATTTGGGCTATAGAGGGGCTGAGTCACCTAGGTGATTTGATGTTTTGCACAAAAACTCTGCATGAGATGTGATGCAGGAGCAGGTAGATGGTTGTGATGAAGCTGCCAATCACCAGTTGCTCTTAGCTGCAGCCTTCTGAATCATCAAAATAATTTCTGCAGAGGAATGTTCAAGCTTAATGCAAAATTGGATGCAGATTCATCACTCTACTCACTCAGTCATTTTCAATGGGATGGCCACACAGGACACATGCTCACTGCATGGCATCTACCACCCCACTGACTAGTACAGTGAAGTCATCATTGTTTATGCATGTGTGTGTTCCAGTCCACCCTCCTGGCTGTCAGGTTGCAGGAATATCATGCAAACCATTCTTATTATATTAACAATGGCTGGACTTTCCTGGACAGACCTCATAGGTCTTTAACCAAAAATTTTTAGGAATTGCCTTTGTGTGTGTGTCACACTTCAGAAGATCATCAAAGAGCTCGGCAGAAAAAAATATTGCTGTTGTTGGGGGGAAAATGTCACAACTAAATATATTATTGTGCTAAGAATGTTTAGGTCTTGAAGATATAATTCCCATCTCAGGCCCCATTTTTTTCTTAAGCTCCTATAATCTTATTGTTTTTATTTAATTATTAATGCAACACATGTAATCCTTTTCCTCCTTCTGCAGATACATTTAGTCTCACACCAGATTTCCTAGTGTATTTTCCTTTACATTGTTTCTCCCTTTATTATTTTTTTCAAGTTATTATTTCTGATTTTGGTAATATTGATTGTTCACAACCTACCTATATACACACAAATTTACTTTAAGTAATCTTGTTTTATTTTGATTACAATAGTATTTCCTGTTCTCAGATTGCTATTTTTTAATTAATTTTTAAATAATGCTAGTACATTATTTAATAAGTCAAATTGAAAGAATTTTGCTTTGTCTATGGTAAGTAACAGGGCCTAGGTTTACTGCCTGCTGTCCTTCATCCTCTGAAGCAACTAGAAGACTGAACAAATTATGAAACATGGAACAGAATTGCTAAAAATTTTAGAAAATGGCCCTAGCTTGTGTTGCTCAGTGGACTGAGTGCTGGCCTGCGAAGCAAGAAATTGGCAGTTTGTGTCCTGACTGGGGTCAGGGAACATGCCTGGGCTGTGGGCCAGGTCCCCAGTGGGGGGCACAACAGAGGCAACCACACATTGATGTTTCTCTCCCTCTCTTTGTCACTCCCTCTCTTTCTCCCTCCCTTCTCCTCTGAAAATAAATAAATTTTTTTAAAAAATATTCTTTAAAAAATTTAGACAATTTATAAAACCAAGTATTGGGAAAAATCTGTTGCAACTGCGACTTTCAGAATGAATGTTATACAAAAGCTACCATAGAAAACATTTTGGTAGTTTTCCTATATTTAAAATTTACAGGTATACAATGCAGCAATTTAATTCCTAGGTATTTACCCACTGTGAATAAAACATGAGACTATAAAATCTTTTCCTTGAATTATCATATTTGAGTTGTTCAAAATAGCCAGTTCTACTTTCAGTTTTATGCAGATATAAATGACTTACAGAACTGTATAAGTTTAAGATGCACTGTATAATGACTTGACATCAATGTGAGAAACATCAGTCAGTAGCCTCCCATACACTCCCCGATGGGGGACCCAACCTGCAACCTAGGTATTCACCCCACTGGGAACTGATCCCATGATCTTTCAGTTTACAGAACAATGCTCCCACCAACTGAGCCACATTAGCCATGCAACTGCCATTTATTTTTATATTTCCATTTAAATTTCAGGAATATCATATACATGATAATATTCAAGGTATATACTCATGATGACAAATATATTAATAAAATTTAGGAATTTCAACATTGCCAAAGCTGTTAAATAAAATAAAAGAAATCTACTTTTTTTAAAGCGTTTCTCACTTTTCTTTTTTTTAAACTCTTTTTTAAATATTTTATTTATTCATTTTTAGAGAAGGAAGGGAGTGGGGGGGAGAGAGAGAGAGAGAGAGAGAGAAAGAGAGAGAAACATCATTGTGCGGTTGCTGGGAGACATGGCCTGCAACCCAGGCATGTGCCCTGACTGGGAATAGAACCTGCGATGCCTGGTTCGCAGCCTGTGCTCAATCCACTGAGCTACACCTGCCAGGGTGAAATCTACTTTTTCATATATAAGTAGGTATAAAAAGATTGTAAAAATCTTTTACTGTAAAGATTTTTACAGTAAAAAAGATTCAGAAAAGCTGAAAAAAAATTCAGAAAAAAATAAGAAATGATTTATAACAAATCAATGAATTATGATAAGGTATGAATATATAACTATAAAATAAATTATTATATTAGTATGGCAAATTAACATTTTACATTAATATTTCCATTGTCGATACTAAATCTTAGTTTTATTTTGATTTGGTGATATAAAATTTATCTAAAATTTTAAATTACTTATATATAAATTTGGAAAGGAAGTCACTATGTACAGCCCATATTTAAGGAGTGAGGAGTTATATTTTCCTCCCTTAGAGGCAAAAGGTCTACATGTTTTAGAATTTTTCTACATGGGGATTTATCACTTTTCTCCAGCCATATATTCACTTAGTAGTTTATATTAGTATGGATTCAGGGACATTTATTTTATACCTTGAGTTGTAATTCAATACTACTTGTTTTATTTGCTCAAACTGTTTCAGTGTTCCAGCAGGAGTTCCTTCATCCAGCTCCGGTGTCCCCTCGTCCGTAGTTTTGTCGCCCGTGTTCCCCGTGTTTCTGTGTGTTCTCCAGCACTGCCTCACTTCCCAGCACTGCCACATGCTCCACACTCACCCCCATCGCTCCATGCTGAGTTGCTGGTGTTAATGCTTTGTTTAAGGAGTTTGGCTGAATATTAGCTAAATTAAAATTGGATTCTAACTTTTTGGAATTTTTATTTAATGGCTTTAAATACATACTTTATGGAAAACTCATCATTGTTACAATATGAGAGGTCTGTCTGAGAACCTGGCAGTCTGGTCATTTGTACAGGTCTATATGGTGCCTTTTACCAAAGGGTCATAGTTTGTGTAAAGGTCTTCCACATTTCAACTGGTGCTTTAGGACTAGAGTAAAGTTTGTCTCTTAAAATGAGTTAAAATGTACTCTTTCCATTTTTATTTTATGGAATACTTTACTGTGAATTCCTATCACTGCTTTTTAAACTGTTTAGTATAATTTTCCAGTGATACCATCTGGGCCTTTTTTGGAATATTATTATAGGTTCTTTCATTTTTTGAATATCATTGTTGACTCACTGTTCTCAGTAGATGTTGGTTATTCAGATTATGTGTTCTTTTTCTATGGGTTTTGGTAGTTTTTGCCTTTCCAGAAAGTGTTTCATTTCACCTAAGTTATCAAATTTGTGAATTGATTTGTTAATAAAATCCTACTATGTGATTCAAGGATTTATTGTCATATATGTAAAGCATGCTGCCAATTGCACTAGCAAAAGATTGAAGTAAAAACAGCCCATGATTCTGCAACTATCCATTTAAAAAATATTGTTATTGAAAATGGTTAAAAGGTTTAACATTGTATTCTTCTAGTGAATTGTACTGAATATAATTAGAACTAGCATTGAGTTTTCAGACACAAAGTAACACTTCAGGAAAAGCAAGAACAGAAGCGTGTGTCCATCTAGTTGAGTTAAAGAGTAGTGTCCTTATTAGTTATAGTGTTGGTAATCCTGCAAGATGGTGACACTAAAATTCATTGTTTAAGGATAAAATATTTTACAAACTGTAAATATTTAACATATGAGTTTTATGCCTACTTACTAGAAAACAAAGGAAGGCATGAGTAACTTTGAATAAAGTAACGTGATAAGAGGAATGCATTTTTACTAATCTGAAAAAAAAAGAGTTCTACATTATCAGAAAGGTTGTATAATACACAGAAACATACTGTTCCTTAAGGAGAAGTTCTATATAAAAGCACTTACTGTGCTAGCCAGTGTGACTCGGTTGGAGTGTCTTCCATAACCTAAAGGGTGCAGGTCCAACTCTGTTCAAAGCACATTCCTAGATTGTGTGTTTGATCATTCGCCCAGGCACGTATGAGAGGCAACCGATCTGTGCTTCTCTCTTGCATGGATGTCCCTCTTCTCTCTCTCCTCCCCTCTCCTCCCATCCCCTCCCCGCCCTGTCCTCCCCTCCTCCTCTTCCCTCTCCTCCCCTGCCCTCCCCTCTTCTCTCCTCTTCTCATCTCCTTTTTTCTCCTCTCTGATAAAAATAAAAGCCCAATTTTGGGAGAGATGACAGGTGTTAAAACAAGGACAATTTTAAGATAACACTGATAATACCAACTTTTCTTTACCTATTGCTTTTGACAGAAATTAACCTTTTAATACTCTTCCCACGACACTCCTATTCAGCTTAATTATTCCATGTACAGTGTAGTATAAACTAATCATTTCATATTTTGTCAAAATACTGCTTTCAACTTCTGATCATTGTTTTACACTTGACATCCATGACTAGCAGCAGCATACCTTATTAAAGGAAGCAGTAGTAAGATTTCTGATCAAAACCTTCACAAAAGATAATAAACTATTTGTTAATTGACTACAAAATTAAAGACTGATTTAAAAAACTGAATAGTTATACCTACTCCATTATGATCATAGTACAAATTATGTAACAGACATTGGTTGACAAATTACTGAGTGTACAACATTTCATTGAGGGTGGTGTTTTGCTTCACATTATCTGAAAACTATTTAGAAAGTGTCTGAATGTCCTACTATCGGAAGCAACCGTCTTCTTAAAGACAAATATCTGTAAATCAGTTTTGTACTTAGTGTTTGTAACATACAACATAAACTTAATTCCGAAGATATTTTGGCAACTTAATCTAAGCTAGAATAGGAGCTACCAAAAAACAAATCTTTAATAAACTGTCATGGAATATAGAAGTTTAAAATTATACTTTGAACAAACAAAACTAGTATTTCTTATTGGTTCAAAATGGTTTCATGGAAAAACTAATCTGGGTCAAAAATGTGGCATTGAATGCGAAACCTCCCACATTTGTGAGCAGAGTGTACAAAGTTGCAAGAGGGACAGGACAAGGAGAGAGGGGCTCGAGTAGCAGCAGCAGAGGGCACTTTCTCCTCTCCTGGATGAGAGAGGCCAGAGAGGTGCTGAAACAGCTCCGTCAAAATCGGTCTTGAGGTTCTGAGGTGTGACAGCCAAGCAGTTCACTTGTTTTACAACCCCGAGCACCTTCCCCACATCTAACTCTGTGGATAATGATGGAAACCAGCTTCTCCTCCTACAGTTTCTCAATCATGTCTTTATCATCTCTATGATCAAGTATAGTTTGCACTAGGACAATAGGAGTATTGGGATAATGGTCTCACTCGATAAATGATGCAAGACTAGAGAAAAAAACAAATTATATCTATTTGTAGATAAAATAATGCGTATAATCCCCCTAATCTTCTTGTTCAGCTGCATTTCATAAACTCAGATTCATTTTTTTTTCTGTCTACCATACTATCGGCAAAATAGTTCTCAAAGACAGTGGGGATAGATTCCCCAGCAAATACCCTGGTTGTGTAAACTGACTGGTGGGCAAGTTTAGGTATTCATGGCCCACCACGCCTGATGGCCTGCATTTGGGCCATGTGGGGGCACTGGCCCAGAAGCTGAGAAAGAAGCAGTGGGTTGGCTAGTCCAACGCCTAAGTCTTCTCACATGTACAACCTGCCAGACCACATATTTAGAGACCAGCTCCCCTCCTATATAATATTGTACATTTGAGAACACCCTAGACTGAGAATATCCCACTTGAAATCCTCTGCTGTCTGGCATTGGAAGTTAATGTGCATTCCTTTGTATAGCTTCTTTGTAATGTTCATTTATCAAGTAGGTATAATATAGTAAACACAGTAGTAAGTATAAAATAAGATTATACATGTAAAGTGCTCCAAACAGTGCCTTGTTTGCAGCAAGTGTTCAACAGATACGCATCACTACGACTCCTCAGTTTCCTACCCACGTGGCCTGAAAATCTATTATTACTCATTCTCTCCCAGGAATTCGTAGCCATATGCCTTAGTGATACCAAAACAAACAATATGTAGGTTACTTCAACTGCCAATCCATTTGTGGTCACTGGCACTTGGCATAAAACCGAAGGCGTTCTGCCCTCTTCCCCCAGGGAAGGACAGTGACATCTAAGGCACTTGTTACTTGGGTTTACAATGGAACCCTTGGGGGAACTCTGGGTAAAACCTCAAAGCCTAAACTGAGATTCACTTTTCAGCAATAAATAACCAGTATGACATTTCTCAGACAGTAACTGATTTTTTATAAGATTACATTCACCTATCACCAGGATATGGGTTCTTTAATTAAATAATAGGAATAAATCATTTACAATTTTTTTTACCTTAAGAGAGAGGTCATTTCTAGCATATATAGTTTAGATTTTGTATAGTGGTAAAAACTTTGCAAGCCCCTATTACTTATGCAGAGGTTTTCATGTTATAGTGACTAATATAAAGCTAGAATAGCAATTATACAAAGCTTGACCTCTTTAGAGGGCAAAAATGTCTCACAGAAATGGTAACAAATCCATAATGTATAAGAATTCAAAACATCAGATACTGGAAAAGGTATTATAATCAAGCCATTCCAAATCAGTCAAAAGGGTGTATGATGAAATTTTTCATCATTATATTTTATTTAAAATGCAATTTACATGATAAATAATTTTTCAGATATAAAGACATGCCTGGCCAGGACATTTGCCCTGTTTTAGAGAGAGGATTAACTTACTGCTACTTAAACAAGCAGTGTTCTAAATATCCAGTAGTATATTAAATTGTCTGTGACCACTTAAGTTTTAAAAGTGTTTATATACTACTTAAACTAAATATAATTTCCCGATTGCATGTATTGTTTTTAAAAATGCTACCTAAATCTGAACTTAATTTTTTCCAAATGTTTCAATTTTCAAGATCCTTAATAGTGAAAAGTACGTATTAAGATATGTGTGTGTGCGAGTGTGTACACCCTCTCATAATCCTAGACTGAGGTAAACTATTACGTATATCATTTTGCCTTAGAATGTTTGATGATATATTTTTGGCCAATTGGCATAAATTTTACTTTAAAACAGCATCATAATTTCCTGTGATGGTTATTTTAAGGCCTAGTACTTAGACTGCCCCATGCTTTCACTATATTCTTTAGTACAAGTGGTAGGAGTCAGATTCTGCTGCTGGTATCACAGTCCCATAACTAATATAAAGTCTTCCAAAATTTTATTGTCCAAAAAGATTTCATTACACTACAGAAATCAGGCAATTCTGACACATGCATTTTGTAAGCCTGAGTAATATAATAATTTCCTTAGAACATGCCAAGGTCTAGCATCCAACATTTCTCTAGCTGTGTGGGTAACAAAGGAGACCAGAAAGCTTTATCTCCCCAGGTGTAGGAGACCATTCTGCAAGGCATGGGCCCAGCTCCCATTTGGAGATGCACAGGACCCACGCCCACGGACAGGTTCTTCTGTGGGGAATCAGGCCTGCAATGTGCCTAGGCCGCTTTGCATCTTGCTTTTTGCTAAAAACTCCCTCACCCTGAATTGAGGCAGTAAACATTTACTGCAAAGTAACTTCCTAAAATCCATGCTAAACCTTCCAAGGACGAGTATAACTGGTTCAACCACTTTTGCCTTTTCATTTGCAAATATCCCTCTTCTGTGATGTGATTAGTGGCTCCTTTGTTTTCTGTAAAAGGTAACCATCTAAAGTGAACTTGTGCATAGTGAATGAGGACCATCATGTAATGGGTGGAGAGGAGAAAGGCCTGTCATGGTGGAGGCTGTGGCTTTTGCTCCCCTTGAGAGAAAAGCCATTTCCTCCACCGGACTCAGTAATCCATGTGAATGTCTCATTTCATTCATAATGACTTGGACATTGCAGGCCAGTGTCTGCATCACCCAGGGTATTTCTTTGAGGCTATTACTTGATTTATAGCACAGCAATAAGTTAGCATTTTAAACTGAATCTATCCCATTATCCAAATCATACATGCTACTGCCTAGAGGATGATGAACAATTGTGCCATAACCTGAAGCACTTAGTTTGGAAGCCAAAATGAAGTATAGAAACAACAGAAAAACCTCATCTGGTCACACCTTTTGGAGTTTGAGGAGAAAGAAGCCACGTCTGAGGTATGGGAGGATTCAAAAGTTCCTCTTTTTCTTTTTTTTTTTTTTTGATGTAACATTTTCTCCCTCTATCTATCTATCTATCTATCTATCTATCTATCTATCTATTGTTATTGATGTTTGAACACAGTTGCCTCCATTTTTCTACCACTGCTTTCTGATTCATTCCAATTCTGTTTGAATCTTTTTTTTTTTTTAATTTTTATTGGTGTTCGAGTACAGGTGTCTGCCTTTCCACCCCTCTACTCTTCCCCGGCAGCTATCCCCTCCTCCCTTCCCTGATTCCACACCTCCTTGGTTTTGTCTGTGTATCCTTTATAGGAGCTCCTGAAAACCCTTCCCCCTCTACTCCCAATTATCACCTCCCCTCTTGTTACTGTCAGTTTGTTCTTTATTTCCATGTCTCTAGTTATATTTTGCATGCTTGTTTGTTTTGTTGATTAGGTTCCACTTAAAGGTGAGATCATATTTGAATTTTAAGTACATTTAGAATTGTTTTAGTGATCCATTGCCTAAAAAATCAATAGTCCTCAAGTGTTTCTGTTCAGAGAATTAAGTAAAACTGGAGAAATTACAGGAAAATAATTTTCTCTTTAATTCTCTGATTGACTAAGAAGTCATTTTTAATTATAGCTCTGTATATTATTCAGCTATATGTATATTACTGAAAGGTATCATAAATGATTAAAAAGTGTTAGACTTGGAATTAGAATCTCTAGATTCAGTCTTAGACAATTATAATCCCAGTTTTCTCATGTGTTACATGGGTGTAATGTGCCACCAAAGTGAGTGTAACTATAATGAATGAATCACAAATTTGTAAATAGTTGGCACAGCTTTTGACATGAGGTCACTTGTAACCAGTTATGTTTAAAAAGCTAAGGTCTTTCCTGGAAAAAAAGATAAAGAGATTAAACAATTCTCCAGGGCTAAGAGCAGCCCTCAGTCTAGATCCACGAACGGTTAGAACACAAAAGCAACCATTTAACTGTGTAAATAAATACTGACTTGGAAAGATATACATTCTAAGTGAGGAGTAGGAAATCTCAAGGTTGGTGTGGCAATGATATTCTTGGTCACGTCAAAGAGGAAAGAATCCTAAGCAATGAATGGTATCATGCCATTTATTGTTATGTTTTTTTTTTAATTTATTGGGATGACATTGGTTAATAGGATCATATAGGTTTAAAGTATATATTAGTGTGATACCACATCTGTACATTGCACTGCCTTCCCACCACCTAAATTTGAACCATCTTCTGACATCATATATTAGGCCATACCACCCCCCACCTCCTTCCCTCTGGCAACCAACAAACTGTTGTCTGTGTCCACAAGTTTCAGTTTTATATTCCACATATGAGTGAAATCCCATGGTTCTTAGCTTTCTCTAACTGAACTATTTTTCTTAGCATGATATTCTCAAGGTCATCCATGTTGTAGCAAACAACTGTCTTTTGTCTTTTCTTACAGCTGAGTAGTATCCCATTGTATACATGTACCACATCTTTACACAGTCCTCTGCCAAAGGACACTTTGGTTGTCTCCATGTCTTGGCCAATGTGAACGACGCTGCAATGAACATAGAGATACATATGTCTTTGCAAATACAGAAATGGGCTTCCAAACTGCTTACTTCTATATAAATGCCAGAGTCTTGACTAAAATGACCTAAATAAATTAGTGTGAAACACAACCTGTATAACCAGAGTTCATTTATGTGTGTTTTGAAAGGGTGGGGGGACTGAAAACCAGATTGCTCTGTGACTGCAAAGCTTTATTCAGCAGTATAACAAGTCTCTGGGCCATCATTCAACACTGGGCAAAAGGCCAATTTTTCTGGCTAGAACTGGCATAACTGGGCCCACAGGAGTCATATCTGTCATAGGATAATATGCATTGAAAAATACATACTAGAAAAAACTGGTAATATTGTTCCTAATATTTTGAGCCTGAAGGGAAACATTTGTTAGGTAATACAGCTAGGTCTACAATGTTCCTGCTTCTTATGCAATGTACTGGGTTTACTTTAAAATAAAGTTGTAATTTAAGTTTCTTTCTGTTCTAAAAAAAAAACGAATAAGGTAAAGTGGTGGAAAACAATACATCTGCATGAAGATGTTATTTTTGTATCAATGGAAATTGCTGCCTCCTGATTTATATGACTGAATGCTAATGCCATACTGTTTTAATTACTTCTGTTTTGTAATATATTTTAAAATATACAGGGTGGGTAAAAGTAGGTTTAAAGTTGTGAATACACAAACATAGTTTATTCTTGTATTACTTATTAATTAATGTATTTTCATTTGTATTACAACCATAAACCTAATTTTTCCCACCCCTATATTTTAAAATTGGTAAGTATGATGCCTCTAGCTTTCTGGTTCTTATTAACTTCTATTTTCAAACGCAATATACTTTTAATCATATTTTTCATGTAAAATTTTTAAACAGTCAAGGAAATAATTCATATTACACATGAACTTCAAAACACAACTCTGATTACATCTTTAATCTATTCTTGTGATCTTCCCTATGTCAGAATCTATCTTCTGTCTTTGCACAGAAATATAAACCCTTTCCCATGAAATTAGGATAATCTCACTTTATACATACTAGCTTTTATTTTTCATTGAAAAATGTAAAGATTATATAATATGTTGATAATATTCTTATGGCCATGGAAATTTTTATCTTTATTTGTTTATATCAATATATTATAATTACCTAAGTTCCATATTTACACAGAATTTATGTAGTTTCCCCCAAAGTTTCAATTATAAACAATGCTGCATTTCCCCTGTTTCCAAATGATGTATATTAAATCCCTCTTCCTGTGTCTGGGCTCTATTCCTCCCATTAGTATTGTCTTCACTCTACTTCAGTTATACTTCACTCTTGCTTTACTCACTATCTTGAAAACTCTGTTTTATCCCTGGTCCCTTTCATTATATGCAATCATTGAGTATGCAATCAACTGTACTTTGAAAAAATCAAGTGTGTGATCATGCCACTTCCATCCTAGTGTTCCCAGTAGACTGTCAATGCTCTCAAATTAAAAAAAAAATATGTCTTCAAAATGTCTTATATGATCTCTCCTTCTTCCAGTATATCTTGAGCTATTTTCCTTCTCACTGCACATGACATTATTACTATGACATGCTACCTTCTTGTGACTTCAGGACATTATCCATTCTTTCTCCTTTTCCTGGGAAACTCACCCTTACTCACGCTCTGCCCTCCACACATGTGCACGCATAGACGAGCTCAACCAATTTCTTCTTTTGTTTCTCAGGTTAGGTTTCACTCTCTCGTTATCTGCACCATCTTAAATCCCTGCTCCTTGAGTTGCCATAGCATACCGTATAGCACACCCTTTAGTTGTCCGAATTATTTACTTTTTCCTTAACTTTGTATGCTAGATTTCATAAAACTACTGTTTCTTTATAACTATCACTTTCCTACAACACCACTTTTGCTTAATTACTAGTTTTAATGCTGAATTGAAGACTGCAGGGAGCTGTTGAAGGTTACAAGCAACACAGATACATAGTGAGATGAGTGCAGAAGATGCAAATTCACTATTCATTGCAGCATCTACTTTGCTTCTTTGTACTGTAAAACCTAGAAAACATAAACTATATTTTATATATACCCTTTGATAGAATTCTGGATGCAAAATAGATCCCATTAATTAAATGTATTCATGAAATATTTAGAAAGGAAAAAGACAAATATATTTTTGCTGCTTTTAAATTTCCTGAAAATAAGCAAACTGTACATGTATAAGTTTCTCATGGCAACTTCGGTGGTGGGGACTGTCCTTGGGATCCCTATGTCGTTTCTCCCTTTCTGGACAACAACAGGAAAGCATGGGAGCAGAACAGGAGAGGCTGTCTATTCCATTTTCCTTTTCCTGAACTGTAGCGATGGCAGGCTACTTTTTGTCTTGAATATGTCAGTTAGAAGAGTAGCTTATTGAATTCCATTCCCTGGAGCCTCAAAGATTGTATAAGCAAGAATATTCTGAGATTAATAATGATATCCTAGAATACCGAGGGCACTTTCTCACTTCCAATAGCAATTTTAAGTGACACAGAATTGAAGCCAAAAGTGGTTACAGACACGTACGAAAGGAAATTCACTTGATTATTTGAATGGCTTGTCATGGAAGGCAGTTATTGTCTGGCTATTGTTAAAAATGGGACAATAGTTGATCATGGCATGTAACAACAAAATAATTAAATTTGGTCAGTGGTCATCTAAACTAAATAGTAATTTAAGATAACTGTTTGAAAGACCAAATGAAATGTCAAATGCCTGCTGCAGTGAGTCACATTGATGGAGTAAAGATGTGCATAAGTTCTCTCCTCTCTTTGTGAGAAAGACTAAAGAAATAAAATGGCAAGAGCAAGATTTTAAATTAGTAACTCAAAGCACAGGAGAACTGGAGAGGTTCAACATTCAAAGTAATATCTTATTTCTTATAATTACAGAGATGTTTTCACAAAATGTCAGAACCAGGGTATGATAATGTGGGCATTGCTAAATTACTATATACATTTCATTCACATTCTTGTCATAGCAATTATTTAGTATTAGGAAAAGTATGAAATAAATTGGTGCTGTGAGAATTGACATGAGAGTTTGGATAACTGTAGCTATAATTATATGATGGACTTATGTAAAGGTCTAGTATTGGCTTACTTGGAAAACACTTAGTGACTAATGCTATGGCAGTTAACTTGCAAGGGAACACCAGCGGACCTCATGGTGCCCCCCAGCTATTTCAATTGCCATCTTGTGCATAAGCAGACTCAGATCTCAACATGGCCTTGGGGAGACAAGTGCAAAGTCCTACCTGACATGAAAAGGCTTACATGCACAAATACTAAAGCATTATTTTAAATATCAGTGTAAATCTGGGTATTTGTAGAAATTTTCTATTTGTTAGAACCATAAACAAGGACTATATATTTAAATAAGACCAAAAATAAGGGTGTATTGAACAAAGATTCTGGATTCAAAGAACTAAACTGAATATCTGCAAGTAATTTTGAAATTTGCTCATGTGGTTGACTGAAATCCAGACTCAGTGGATTTGGAATGTCAGCTATTCCTTCTGTCTGATAATGATGGGGATGTGAAAGATTAATAAAATAGAAATGTTCAAATAGATTATCAGATAATTTCATCTATCTTAGCTATATTCCACAGAAGAGCCTAAACAAAGTGGTAAAAAGTAAATTGGAGACAAGAACACTGGTATCCTTAAAAAGCTTTGTATTGGCTGTACTTGCAGGTCATAAAAGATATGGAAAGTCTGATGGGATCCTGAAGCCATGGAAGCTAAAGGCAGAATGCATCACCAGAAACTTTACTGTAATAACCAGCAGTGCTGCTTGGTTAGCAGGATTCGATACAGTAAATTTCTAGTTAACTAATTATGGGGTTCCAAAGAGTAAAACATGCAGCCAACCTCTCCAAATCCTATCTGATTTGTGTAATATGTGTGTGTGTGTGTGTGTATTTGTGTATATGTATAAAAATATAGAAAAATAACTCTGCTACAGAAGGTCTAGATATAAGAGACTATAAAAAAAGAGTAAAAACCCCTTCCTCTAATAGGCATGGATTAATTTACAGATACAGAGAAAGAACAGACCTAGGACTCTTCATTTTTTGTTCATTTGTTTGTTTTTTGAATTTTTAAAAATATTTTTTATTAAATTTATTGGGGTGACACTGGTCAACAGGATCACATAGGTTTCGAGTGTGCCCCTCCATGATATCACATCTGTGCATGGCACTGTGGTCCACCACCTAGAGTCAAACCATCTTCTGTCACCGTATATTAGGCCTTCTCCATCCCCCAATGCTCCCCTCCCTTCCCTCTGGTGACCACCAGATTACCGTGTCCACAAGTTTCAGTTTTATATCCCACGTATGAGTGAAAGCATATGGTTCTTAACTTTTTCTGACTGACTTCTCTCATTATACTCTCAAAGTGACCCAGTAATCTTTCCCCTGAGTATCTACCCGAAAAACTCAAAAACACACATTTACACACATGTATGCACCACTATGTTCATTGCATCCTTATTCACAGTGGCCAAGACAGAAAAACAACCAAAGTGTCCTCCCACAGAGGACTGCATAGATGAGGCACATATACACAGTGGAATACTACTCAGCCCTAAGAGGAAATACTGCTATTCGTGACACTACAGATGGACCTTGAGACCTAGGACTACAGAAAAAAGATGTTCTCGCAGTGCCACAAGGATATACTGCAAGTCTTCATTCTACCACTTGCCAAAGTTATCCAAGACCACTTCTTAGGACAGAATATATGGGAAAGGGGCAGACTGAGATGTTTATATAATCGTTGATCACTCCTCTGAGTCAGCATTAACCCCTGGAGACACAGAATGCTGCTACTATTCATGGGTCAGCATGAAGACCTGTGGAGATCATGTGAGAAATGGAATACTGGCCAATTTCCATCTCACCGTGAACCCAATATATCCATGAGATCATCCTCTGATTTTTATATCAGCTCCTGAGCCCTAAAGAGGCCAGACCAGTAAATCTCAAAATCCAATCTGTTTTCCCCATTTAAAAAAAGTGTTTATACTGAGTTTAATTTGTGTGTGTGTATGTGTGTGTGTGTGTATGTGTGTATTTATTGTATTGGCATTTGTCCAGATGATGCAAAAGCAACAGTGTATAAATATTATAGCACTCTAGCACAAATCAATTCAGTGGCATCGCTGATACACACATTGTATTCTTATCTCCCATGCATTTGAAATAGACATGCACCCTGCAAAACAACTTTACTTAGGAATATCCTAAGGACACAGTAAATGATGCTCGTTTTCAATACCTGACCGCATGCAACAAAATGGGAAGTATGAAAAGGTACTTTTGCTGAAAATCAATGTTCAATGCCTGTTTATAGTGAAGACATTTCAGAACTTGTCTCAGTAACGAGCTGAAATAGCTTCTTATTTCATACATACAACAAGGTTTTCACTTGAAAGGATGGCTGTAGAAAAGTCACAGTAATAAAGATAGGCATTCGGCTGAGAGTTTCTGCAAAATAAATAGAGTGAGTTTCTCTTTTCAACATAATTAGAGCATGTGTTGCCAAGAATAGCTTTCCAATATTTAAAGAGTATTCAAATAAGATTCATCATTGCATTTATGAATGAGATTTTTGATGCTGCATAATAAAATCTGTCAGCATTTTAATGTTCTGCATAACACTATGAATGTTTCCAAATGATCAACGTATGATGTTATAAAATCAAGCAGACATTACAATGTCCATTCAAAGTGCAAATAGGTTGATGTAATAGGGTGTAAACTTTACTGATAAGACTTCAAATTATGTGTTGCAAGTGACTTTTAAGAAAGTACCACTTTCCAAGTTTGTCGTAGTATTGAAAAGTAGCCATAATTACCTGAAGTACTATTAAAGTGTGCCTCTCTTCTCTAACTATGTCATTATAAGATCAAGATTTCTTAACATATTTTAAATGAAGCAGCATAGAACTGACTATGAGAATTCAACTTTGTCTTATTAATCCAGACATTAAAGTGATTTATAAAATTATAAAACAATGACACTCATCACTATTTTTAAAAACATATAGTATGACAAAATTACATTTGATAAATTATCATGTAACCATTTATTATTTTTAAATGAACCAATGAACCTATTTTGCAAACTTTTGTTTTAATACCTAATTCGATATACATATCTATAGATTTTACCCATATAAACAAAAGGTCTTTGTTGCCCTTAGTAATTTTTTAGGGTGTTATGTGACTCAGAGGTCAAAAAAGTTGAGAACTGTTCAACTCAGCAAGTAAAGTTCCTGATGAGAGTGATGTCACAACATGGTGGCACAGGTGGTGCCTGACTCCAATCCCCCTCACAGGCAGACCAGCTAGCAACTATCCAAGACAGCTGTCTTGGTGAAAACCACAGAAACTAGGAGCAATGCCAAACACCTCCTGGACCACACAAACGGAAAAAGCAGCATTAGAAGGGTAAGAGGAGGAGTTTCACCTTGAACACATACCCCATTCCCCAGAGTGGCACAGTGCTGCTCTGAGAGGATCTCCCAGTACCTATGGTTTCTACAGTGGGAAAAAATAGAGTTCAAAGTGGTCTTCCAGCTTGCCCAGCATGAGAGGACACTTGCCATATGAAGCACTTAGGTCTTGTATCCCAGGGATCACTGGGGGAATCAGCAGGGCTAGACTATGGGGGATCAGCAAGAGACAAAGGAGGAGGTGGGGCTTGCAGCAACCAGCAAGTGGCTCTTGGCAGACTAAATTCCTGCTGACAGTGGTGCCTAAGCAGAAACCCCAGCTGGCTACTTTCTCCATCTGCAAAGCCAACCCAGTAGCCCCATCTGGCCAGCATGGTTAGAGGTTCTGCCCAATGGGTTGTCCCAGCTGCAGAGAAATCTGACCATGCACCTAGGCAGTGATGCAAGTCAACAGCCCAACAGATGAGCATAGCCTCAGGGAGCCCATCCCTGCCACTGGGGCAATCTCAGACCATCCTACAAATCCACATGGGTGAACAGCCAAGACAGCAGCTCTACCCAATTATGAAATATAACCTATGGCCCCACCATCCAATCATGAAGCCAAGCCTTCAGTCCTGCATGAATGCAGATTCCAGAAAGCAGCACTGTCAAGGTAGAAAGTACAACCTGACTTAAATTTTCAAAATTCAAAGACAAAGAGAGAATTTTGAGGCAACAGGAGAAAAAAGACTTGTCTCATACAAGTGAGGCCACATAACATGGTTAGTGAATTTTTCAGCAGAAAACTTGCAGGCCAGGTGACAGTGAAATGACATATTCAAAATATTGGGGAAAAATTGTCAACAAGAATGCTGACCTGGTGAAGCTGTTCTTCATAAATGAAGGAGAAATAAATATTTTCCCAAACAAAAACACAAACAAAAAAAAATCTTGGAGAGTTCATTACACTAACCTGCTTTATAAGAAATGCCAAAAGGAGTTCTTCAGGCTAATGTAAAAACAAAACAAAACAAAACAAACAAACAGAAAACTAAATAACCACATATCATCATATGAATACATAAAACTCAGTGATAAATGTAAATATATAATCAGCCCTGGCTGGTGTAGCTCAGTGGATTGAGCGCGGGCTGCGAACCAGGCATCGCAGGTTCGATTCCCAGTCAGGGCACATGCCTGGGTTGCAGGCCATGTCTCCCAGCAACCGCACATTGATGTTTCTCTCTCTCTCTCTCCCCCTCCCTTCCCTCTCTAAAAATAAATAAATAAAATCTTTAAAAAAATGTAAATATATAATCAAAGTAAGATTTCTAATATTGTATTGGTGGTACGTAAATCACATCCAACTCTAGTTTAAAAGTTAAAAGAAACAAATGTACTGAAAATAACTATAAGAATTTGTTACTGGATTCACAATATAATAAAGTTTTAAATTATAACACCAAATAACCTAAAATGTGAATGGGAGAGAAATACAGAGTTTTTGTATGCCATTGAGGTAAAATTGTATCAGCTTGAAATAGGGCATTATATTCTGAGACATTTTATGTACACCTTATGATAACCTCAAGGAAAAACCATTGTGTAGTAGACACACAAAAGATTAATACAGAAGAATCAAAGCATAAAACCACAATTCGTCACATCACAAAGCAAATCAGGAAGAAAGACAGAGAAGACCATCCATACCATCAGAAAGTCATTAACCAAATGGAAATCATAAGTCCTTATCTATCAATAATTACTTTAAAAGTATACAGATTAGACTTCTCAATGAAAAGACAAAGAATGGCTAAGTAAATAAAAATAGGCCCAATGATATGCAGCTAATAGAAGCCTCACTTTAGCTTTAAGGACTGGCAAGGCTGGAAATCAAAGGATAGAAAGATATTCCAAGCAAATGGTAACCAAAAGAGAACAGGACATGGCTATACTTATATCAAAAAACTTAGACTTCCATGTAAAATGGTAACAAGAGACAGAAAATTGTCATATAATGATAAAGGGGTCAATTCATGAAGAAGGGATAATTGTAAATAGTTAGACAGCCAACATTGGAGCACCTAAACATATAAAGCAAACACCAACGAACTAAAAGGAGGGAGTGGAAAGCTGCACAATGACAGTAAGGAACTTACGGCTTCATTCTTGACAATGGATAAACCACCCAGCTGCAAAATCAGGGATGAAAGGCTGGATTTCAAACCACTACAGAGCAAATGGACCCAACAAAGAAACACATGCAAGAGACCATTCCAGCCAACAGCATCAGAACACACTCCCCTCCAGCATGCAGGGAACGTTCTCCAGGATCGACCATATCTTAGGCCACACAATAAGTCTTAACAAATTCAAGAAGTTTGAAATTATATTAAGTATCTTTTCCAAATACAATCTAATAAACTAGATATCAATACCAGAGGGAAAACTGGGAAATTCACAAACATGTAAAAATTAAACAACACACTCCTGAACAACCAATGAATCAAGGAAGGAATAAAAAGGAAAATCAAAAATATCTTGAGACAAACAAAAATGGAAATACAATACACCAAAAATGTATGGGATGCAGCCAAAGCGGTCCTAAAAGGAAAGTGTGTATGAATTCCTACATTAAGGAAAACATAAGATCTCAAACAACCTAATGATACAGCTCAAGGAACTAGAAAAAAAGAGCAAACTAAGGTCAAAATTAGCAGAAGGAAAAACAATAAAGATTAGAGCAGTAATAAATGAAATAGAGACTATAATAATAATAAAACCAGATCAATGAAACCAGAGTTATTTTGGAAGATAAGCAAAATTGACAAACCTTTACCAAGACTAACCAAGAATAAAAAGAGAAAGGATTCAAATAAATAAAGTTATAAATGAGAGAGGAAATATAACTGATATCACACAAATGCAAAGGATCATAAGAGACTGCTGTGAATAGTTATATACCAACAAATTGGATGATCTAGATTAAGAAATGGACACCTTCTTTCTCTAGGCTAAGTGGGACACCGTCATCTTTGAAGACTTGTGTGTTGTCTCGCTTTCATAGGAGACGATGACATGTGCCTCCTGCAATGGAATTTCATCCCATCATCTCTACTGAAGTTATGTGATCCTGGGGAGGAAAGGCCAAATTTTATTAACTACCTGAGATCAAGTGAGCACAGGTACTAGAGTAAACCATGAGACTGGAATGTTATCACAGAATATTGTTTTATAAGACATCTCCAGTGATGGTTAGTTAATCACAGAGATTATAAACCCTATAAACCAAAGAGATGGTACCTATTAAGGTGCTGCTGTATGCATTAGAAGAAAAATGTATCATAACTCAGTTCACAGTTTCTGAAACTCGGCCAGTTCACAGACCTGGAGCCCCCAGACTGTGGGGAAGACGATGTCTTTTTTGTGAGAGGACTCTGCTTCATAGTCACATTTCTAGTCTATGAATGTCCTTTAATTGTTCTTCATTTTGCCAATGACTCTAAACTTGGGGAGGGTATAACTACACTTTCAGAATTTACTAGAAACCAGCTCTGTTCTTACATTTACCCTGAGAGACTCAAAATGTCACTGAGGTCCAAGAGTGAGAACGGAGACGTGAAGAGATTAGGGGTTAAATAAAGGCTTAGCCCACACCCATCCATAGTACTTCCGATGGAATTGTGGATCCACTGACAGTCCCCAGACTTCATAAGTCAGGGCTACTATGGTAGAAAAGACTAAGTGGAAGTCCCAGTAACCTCCCTCCCTTTCTAGAGTATCTAGTCCAATTGTAGCAATTTCTATTTCTGTAATAATAAACTGAAGGTAATGCCAAGTCTTTGGGGAAACTTCAGAGATTAGTACCACCATGAAAACTGGGAGAGCCAAAGAGGTATGATTCCAATGGTAGACCCATCTAATTTGTAAAATTACTCTGCAAAAGAGTTCCAAAAATTTTTATTTATCCTGTTAGTCATTTTAGTTTAGGATCATCTAAAAGGAACCAAGAATTTGAGTGTAGGATTGTTTGGCAAATTATTTCAGGATGGTGAGCCAGTTGAAGGCCGTGACTATGTCTTATTTTCCATTTCTTGAGCAAAGAACTTTATTCGGTGCTCTGTAGGCATTAAATAAATATTCTCATAACACATGAGTAAATGAGTGATTTACATAGAAAGAAGATGGATTTACTAACTCAGTATAACTTAAAACTGTATCAGTTCACAAGGGTATTACAATCCCAAGAAGTATAGAAGTTCCTGGAAATAAGAGGTTCAAATAATTTCTTGAATTTTGTTTCAGTTACACAAAAGATATAATTATATGATTATCAAGATATGTTTGTAGAATTTCTTAAAATACTAGGATAGGACACAAACTCTCAAATGTACAATGTGTACATATACATACATACAATGTGTATATATATTTTAGCCCAGATTATAATATATAATATAAATTTTGAGTTATATATATCAAAGTATATATGTACATATAAAACAGACATATCAGCTGAAGACAAAATTAAAATGAATTTTATCTTAAATTAAATAATTTTGTTTTTATAATGGTTTCCTCCAGTATTTTGGGATTGCTTTAGATTAAATTAGAGATATTCTTGACATATATTTTAGTTATGTGTAAATTTAAACTCTCTAACCATTAGGAAAAAAGAAAAATTTGTCAAATTGAACAAAAGAATCAGATTTACAATTTGAATTTTATTATAAAAACCTAGGGGTATCCAAATACTCCAGTACTTTCCTGAACAGTTTATAGTAGTACACGATATTGTATAAAATCATGGTAACAAATAAAAATATGTATAGAGCATCAAAAATCATTGAATCAAAAATTCTTCCCATCCTCACTGAGACTTGCAGTCAAAAATGTTTAAATTCACCTCCAAATACTTTGAATAGTTTTCAGATGAATATAAGTGTAAACAATTTTACTTCTGCTTCCACATCAATGAGTTACCATACTTAAATTATTGACTATAAGATACAATGATTTTCAAAGGTTTCATTTTTAAATGAATAGTGAATTGAGAAAACTTCAGGAATATGTTTGGTTACAAATCTGAACACTTAGCAAACAATGCCCTGTTTAAATACAAATTTAAAACACTTAATAATTGGAAAGTATCTTGGGCATTGAGAAGTTTTAGTTTCTATATAAGTAATTTATTGTTATAATGCTGGTACATAAAAATAATATGTGACTTTCAAAAATAAGTGCTTATGCACCTGGAGTCAGCTGGGGTCAGTTAGGAGATTGATCATTTTATTTGAAATGACTGGCTGGTGACTGGTCTAAAATGGCCTCAGCTGGGGCCAGTATGGCACCTCCCCTTAATTTGTGTTTCTACTCCAATAGTTTTCACAGGTCTTACTCAGCATCCTCCAGAGAAGCAATGTATAAAGTGCGTGTGTGTGTTCATACATTTATATATATGTGAATATATGTAAATATATAAACATTATATATATATATATATATATATAGAGAGAGAGAGAGAGAGAGAGAGAGAGAGAGAGAGAGAGAGAGATTACAAGGAACTGGCTAACAAAAATATGAAGGCTAAAAAGCCCAAAATGATACAGAGATAAAAAAACAATTGAACTTATTAATGCAATTAATCTAAAACATTGTTAATAATCTTTAGTATGATTTTTTTAGTGGGAATGTAAATATTTATTTTACAATTCTTTCATTTCCATTTGCTTTTGAATAAGTAATACAAACCCTGTGGTGGCAATAAAACATATTTCTATTTTCCTGGAAGAATATAGAATAGTGTTTTATTTTTTTTAATGTTGTTCAATTACAGTTTTCCCCATTTCCCCCCATTGCCCTCACCTTCCCCATTCAATCTCCTCCTCCCTGCTCCATTGTCTTTGTTCAGGTGTCCTTTATACATATTCCTTGACCTGACCCTTTTCCTTTTTTCCCCCATTATCACCCTTTTCCCTCCCCTCTGGTTGCTGTCAGTTTGTTCTTTGTTTATATTTTTTAATCATTTTTTTATTGTTCAAATACAGTTGTCTCCATTTTCCCATTACCACTTTCCCCCACCCCACCAACCCCCACCTCCCACCCTCAATCCTACTCTCCTTTGGCTTTGTCCATGGACCCTTCATACATGTTCTTTGATGACCCTTTCCCTCCTTTCCCCCCATTATCTCCCTCCCACATGACCTCTGGTTACTGTCAGTTGGTTCTTTATTTCAATGTCTCTGGTTCTATTTTGCTTTCTTGTTTGTTTTGTTGATTAAGTTACACTTACAGGTGAGATCATATGGTATTTGTCTTTTACCACCTGGCTTATTTCATTTAGCATAATGCTCTCCAGTTCCCTCCATGCTGTTTCGAAGGGTAGGAGTTCTATCTTTCTTTCTTTCATTCTGCATAGTATCCCATTGTGTAAATGTACCATAGTTTTTTGATCCACTCAGTTACTGATGAGTCACTTAGGCTGTTTCCAGCCCTTGGCTATTGTAAATAGCACTGCTATGAACCTTGGGGTTCTTTTCAATTTGTATTTTAGAATCCTTAGGGTATAATCTCAGCAGTGGAAATGCTGGGTCAAAGGGCAGTTATAGTTTTAGTTTTTTGAGGATATTCCATACTGTTTTCCACAGTGGCTGTACCAGTCTGCATTCCCACCAACAGTACACTTATGTGCTTTTTTTCTCCACATCCTCTCTAACACTTGTTTGTTGATTTGTTTATAATGGCCATTCTCACTGGTGTGAAGTGGTATCTCACTGTGGTTTTAATTTGCATCTCTCTGATGGCTAGTGACACTGAGCATCCTTTCTTATGTCTCTAGGCCCTCTGTATGTCCTCCTTGGAGAAGTGTCTGTTCAAATCCTTTGCCCAGTTTTTAATTGGATTGTTTGTCTTCCTGGAGTGGAGTCATGTGAGTTTCTTATACATTTTGGAGATCAAACCCTTGTCTGAGGTATCCTTGGCAAATATATTTTCCCATACTGTTGGTTCCCTTTTCATTTTACTGATGTTTTCTTTAGCCAAGCAGAAGTTTTTGTTGTTGTTGTTGTTGTTGTTGTTGTTGTTATTGTTTTTTTTTTTATGTAGGCCCATTTGTTTATTCTTTCCTTTGTATCCCTTGCTCTAGGGGACATGCTGGTGAAAATATTGTTGCATGGAATATCTGAGATTTTCCTGTCTATGGTCTCCTGAAGGACTTCTATGGTGTTATGACTTATATTTAAGTCTTTTATCCACCTTGAGTTGAGTTTATTTTTGTGTACGGTGTAAGTTGGTGGTTGAGTTTCAGTTTTTTGCTTTCTAGATCTCCCAATGCCAGTTGTTGAAGAGGTTATTTTTACTTCATTTTATGCTTCTGCCCCCATTGTTAAATATTAATTGACCTCAGAGACATGGGTTTATTTCTGGACTGTCTATTCTGTTCCATTATTCTATGTATCTGTTCTTTTGCCACTGCCAGACTGTTTTGATTACAGTGGCTTTGTAATATAGTTTGACATCAGGTATCATGATCCCTCTTACTTTATTCTTCTTTCTCAAAATTGCTGAGGCTATTGGGGGTCATTTATGGTTCCATATAAATTTTTCAAATGTTTGTCAATATCTGCGACATATGTCACTGATATTTTAATAGGGATTGTATTGAATCTATAAATTGCTTTGGGTAGTGTGAACATTTTGAAGATGGTAATTCTCCCAATCCAGGATCATGGCATATGCTTCCATTTGTGTCTTACTTCATTTTATTTTAACAAACACTTCTTTGTTTCCTGATTTCATCACAGATAATCCAGAATGCTTTCTTACAGGTAGGTCCAGATAAGATTTATAAGATATGAACTTAAAAGATATCTGTTATTGCTTGAGAAATTATTAACAACCATATTATATCACTTAGTATTTATTGATTATATGACTTAAATAACAAGCATCTGAATTTCAGGTTTTTGTTCTGAAGTTATGTTCTTGTTTCTTCCCTCATAGATAGTATAGTGGAAGAAAAGGATTAAAAATTTACATATGAATGATGCCAAAGAAAACTAAATATTAAAGACTAAATTGATTTTATATAAATTTTGACAATTCTTTTTATGTTAACAGAAATGTTGATAATTATTTTATTCATGGCCTAGTATACCAATATTTGAAAAATAATGTGAAAGTGAGAGAAAGAAAAATTATATTAAGAGATTTTCTGCCCTGGCTGGCGTAGCTCAGTGGATTGAGCGTGGGCTGTGAACCAAAGCATCGCAGGTTTGATTCCCAGTCAGGGCACATGCCTGGGTTGCAGGCCACAGCCCCCAGCAACCACACATTGATGTTTCTCTCTCTCTCTCTTTCTCCCTCCCTTCCCTCTCTAAAAATAAATAAATAAAATATTTTTAAAAAAAGAGATTTTCTGATGCTCTCTGAAGGTGAAAACATTGATTAAAGTAGCTAGAAGAAGAGTTGTTTATAATTTTATAAAGTATGTACATTTAAATTTTTCTTAGCTCTGGGAAATGTTAATCTAATTTGATAATGTTTTAAAGTTTTATTCTTCATGAGGAATATTTTTAGCATGCTAATTTGAAATGGCTTTAATTTTTTTACAACTTCCTACTTTCAGACTTAAAGTTTATTCTTCCTACTTATAAGGAAGAAAATCTTACCTCTAAATTCAAACAAATTATGCATACATTAAATCAATTTTGTTATCCACTGGTACCTTTTTATTTTATAACATTTTCTTTTTATCAGCATTCATATTACCATTTTCAGGGCAAAGCCAAGCTCTCTTATTTTTCTGGACTCAAGAAGAGATCGACTGGACTTTCCGTTTGAATCACCATGCCTGAAGAGCATGATGAAAGCAAACATGATTTTTGAAACATAACTCAAAATTGTAAGTAGATGAAAAGACTCACATACAGATAAGAACTTTTCCCATGATAAAATTTCTTCCCAGTTGGGCCTACTCCCAAAAAATTTGCAAAGTAGTCAATAAATCATGTCAGGATATATAGAAATAATACACTTTAAAATTAATATTTATCTTCAAATCAAAGTGTTTTTTAGTGAAAGTATCACCAATGTATCATCTCTTTATAAGGTTTTGCCACCTTTTGAACTACTGTAATACTAATTAATTCATGAACATTCCAAATAAATTAGAAGAACCTAACTTTCAGGCAAATGTGTATCATTCTGAAATGCCTTGGATCATCACACAAAAAAATTTCAGGCCACATAAATCCTAGGTACCATAGAGGGCAATATTCCATTCCCTATGAAGCAAGTAAGAAATGAACTACAGTAACATGAACAAATATTTCTAAATACATTCCTTCAGATTCCATCTCTTGAGATGATTAGAGGACACAGTAGAATCTGAGAAAATGTCTTCTTTAACATAGAAGCTAAAAAAGATAATAATATAAGCTAGGTAGAAGTTAGAAAAAACATATGACTCAGGAAAGAGCATCACACTGGATTTAGAGTTGGAAAGACATGGATTCCAAAACCTGCCTCACATTACTATGTGGCTTGAAGACTTAAAAAAGAATTAAGAATTTTGAATTTCTTCCTGTGGGAAATAAACATAATAATGTTTCAGTGAGAAATTTTGAGGATTAAATGATATAACTTATGCAAATTATTTGGCACAGAGTAATTCCTAAATATATGGCTATTGTTATCCTGCACTCAGCTTTACTTGGGCAAAAACTAAATCTGTCTTTTTTACTGTTCTGTCTCCAGATTCTAGGACAATTCCTGGACCTTATCATAGCACAATAAATATTTGATTTATTTGTAATAAATACAAATGGCAAGCACAAAAAAGGGAAAAGAAAGGATGAAAATTTAAAAAGGCCACACTTCTCAATACAGGTCAGTATGTCTTCTCATATTTAAAGTAAAGCCTTTCCAATGAACTGAACAGAAATGTTTGCCTCAGTTTCCTATATTGCATTAATATAATATGAATTAATGGACATGTATTCATTTATGGGAAATACACATGGACCCTGACATTCCACTGTAAATGGTAGATGTTTAGACACTGTGTAAGTTGAAAAGATTATTAAATTTTGATTCTCAGGAACTTAATGATTTATTCTTGTCCAATTTGAAATTTGTTTTCTTTATAACTTTTAAAACATATGATAATTCCTTAAATTATCATTCCTCCTTATTTATTACACAACTACTTTTCTTCACATATGAACCCCCATGTCTACATTATTTAAAATAATTCCTTATTAATGTGCTTATTACATTGCTTCTGCACATTGATTATCTCCTGTACCAATGATATTCATTACTCACTTGTATATCCTTTTCACTTTGGGAACTCTTAAATGATACAGTACATACTTATCAACTGAATATAGAGATATAGTGTTTTAAGTTAAAGAAACACTTTAAAAATTGGTGGGAGAATTGTACAACGGTAGATTCGAAAGTTTGGAGCAACTAAAAAATTGTGAGAAATAATGTAAGTGTGGCAGTGAACATTTGAGAGATAAGAAGGAAATATAAAAGTTAAATTACTGTGAGAGAACTCAGGAGAAGAGGAAACCCAGAAAATTAAGTTGAGCTTTTGGGGTCCTTTCTTCCACCAACTGACAGTTTCCTGGTGACACTGTAGAATGAGGTAAATGAGACAATTAATGTTGAGCCATGCTTTTGAAAGCCTCACAGAACAAGAGATAAGCTTGGTATCCAATGACTAACAGGAGGAGTTGATAAACTATCCCTATTTTTGTATGGACACCAAAAAAGCAAAGCCATATTGGGGTGAACCAAAGATAAATAATTCCCTATGTAGGGGTGTCCAACCTATGGTTCTGAGGCCACATGCAGCCCAGGATGGCTGTGAATGTGGCCCAAAACAAAATTTTAAATTTACTTAAAGCATTATGAGATTTTTTTCATGATTATGTGTCACAATGTATTTAACGTATAGCCCAAGACAACTACTCTTCTTCCAGTGCAGCACAGAGACTTCAAAAGGTTGGCAAGGACTTGAGGCCAGGTTTTAATCATTTCATTTCCCAAAACTGAATAAAGAAGAAGCGCCAACACCACTAGCAACTTGCAGGAGGAAATATCTATCCTCTCTGAAGGAGATAACTTCATCCAGACTAAACTATTTCTAAAACTTTTTAAGTATGGTACCACCACTCAATAAAAATTATAAGAATGGGGTACATATGAAGAAAAGGCAATATGAACTACCCCATGTGATACAACATGTTTGAAACCCACTCACAGTTGTCAAATAGGATAATCCCTACACGTCCCTCCTTTTGGAGGGCAGATTGGAACACCACAACTGGAGGTAGCAGGACTGGTGATCAGTGTCTCTGTGCAGTCAGGACTCGTAACACTCTGATTGCCACAAACAAACAAACAACACACACTCATGCTCACCAGGGTTCTAGACACTGCAGTTCTCAAACCTTATTTTAAAATAAGTATACTTAATATGTTCAAAGAAATTAAATAGAATAATACTTAAAATGCTAGCACAGATTAGAAAATATTAAAAAAATGAAATACAGGAACATAAGTGAAAATTAAGTATTCAATGTAGGGACTTAGGAGAGAAGACACAGTTTAGGAGAGTCTTATGGAGCTAGAAAATAGATAAAATAAAAATATTAGGAATAAAGTATATAAGGACAAAGTAATAAAGATAATGAAGACAAAATAAAGCTCTACAGATATATAAGTTCCACAAATATGTAATTGCAATTCACACCAAAAAAAAAAGATGAGAGAAAATATACAGAAATAACTTTGAATAGAAATATATATATATATTTTTTTTTTAAGGAGTCCTAAGGAAAATAAACACTTTGTCTACACACATCATAACAAAACTCCTGAATTTAAACAAATAATAACTTCTTAAAAGCAGCATGCAAAATAGTTTGCTTTCAAAGGTGCTAAAGTGGACCTAAGTACCATTTCTCAAGAGAAATAATGGCAATAGAAAACAATATAATGGTGGATTAAATTTTTGAAAGAAAATAAATTCCAATAATCAGTGATACAAAATAAGTAGAATTTTAAAAAGAAATTATAATAGAGTCGGGGGAAAACAGCAAATAAAGCTAATTGGCCAAGTAAATAAAATAGAGAAATTACATATTTAACACCAAATATAATAATACAAAACTTAAATGTAAATGTACTAATAATCAAGTTAAAATACAAGGACTGTAGCTGATTTATGCAGCTTATCAAAATCACACTTAAAAATAACCATTTATAGCCCTGGCTGGCATAGCTCAGTGGTTTGAGCGCGGGCTGCGAACCAGGCATCGCAGGTTCAATTCCCAGTCAGGGCACATGCCTAGGTTGCAGGCCATGTCCCCCAGCAACCGCACATTGATGTTTCTCTCTCTCTCTCTCCCTCTCCCTTCCCTCTCTAAAAATAAATAAATAAAATCTTTAAAAAAAAAATAACCATTTATAAGAGTTGAAAGGAAAGGATGATAAAGCTACACAATGTAAATATTATCAAATAAAAGTTTGCAAGAATATGTTGGTCATAAAGTAATGATAAGGAAAAATGCATTATAAGAGATGCCATAACATAACAGAATGTTATATATTCTGTGCTGAAAGATTTTTACATGTATTGCTGAATAACTGAGAAGAAAAATAAATAGGATATGGAATAATTAAAAAAACATTTAAAAAATCACCCATCAACTGTGGATACACATTTAAAGATTATCCCCATCAACTGTGGATACACATTGTTGTCGAGTGTAAATAGACTGTATAACAAAATTGATCACATTCTGGGCCAGAAAACAATCTCAGCATGTTTTCAAATGTTACACAGTGATTTTCTGACCAAGTGGGAATTAAGATATAATTTAATAAAAAAGAACTCTAGGCAAACTACTTTATGTTTCAAAATTAAGCTATGAATGTTTTTGAAAAAAATCACAATCAAAATTAGGGAGCATTTTATAATAAATAATTTTTTTTAAACTACATATTAAAATATGTGCTTGACTTCTGCTTTGAGCCCGTCATGATTAACTTTGATAGAACTTTCCTGCCCTCTAAACAATGAAGAAACTGGATTTTTCACAAATTTGGGAAGGTTATTCATTGTGGAAATGATATTATTTTTAAAATATTATAGTGAGATAATTATTCATATTTAAGTAAAACAAAAAAAATGAAACTTAGAAACACCTCAAACCATACCAAAAAATGAGATATAATAGATCAAATACTGAAAAATATAAGCTAAACACTATCAAACATTTAGAAAAATAAGACAAGAAAACCTATGTGTTTTTGGATTAGGAAATGATCTATTAAATAGGTCTCAAAATGCATGAAAGAGAAGATGAAAATGTGTTTGTAAAAAATAAAAAAATACACACATATGAAAAGGTAAGTCAGGAAGAAAGCATTTAAAAAACATATTGAGTTACAGACATGTATTCTAAAGAAGTATTACAACTCAATAATATAAAATATCCTAAGTAAATGAGTAATTTTTACCAATGAAGATATATAAATATCAACTAAACACATTACAATATGTTCAACACCATTAGGCTTTAAGGAAATTCAAATTAAAATGACAATGAAATACCACTATGCATCCACTAGAAGGGTTGAAATTAAAAGTAGAGACAAAACCAAGTGTTGGAGACCCCAACGCTGTGGAACCCCTGGAATTTTCTTATGTTGATAGTCAAATACAAAACATCATAGTCAGAGACTAAATTCAGTATTTTCAAAAATTAAACATACATAACACCATAAAACTCATCATCACAGTCTGTACATTTACCAAGAATACATGAAAGCCTATGTTTGTGCAAAAATGTGTACTCAAATGTTATGGAACTTTATTAATAACCCAAAACTGGGAATGAACCAAATGTGAGTGGATAAAAAAAAGACATGGTATGTTCACATAATGGAATAGTATTCATTATTGAAAAAGAATACAGTACTTGCACACTGAAACACTATTCATTGAATTTTGGAGAGGTCGGGCTAAGAGAAAGCATCCAGATAAAAAGACTACATACTGCATGAGGGTTACATATGCATTATAACATATGTCAAACTCTCAAGGGACTCTACAGGATAGAAAAGAGATCAGTGGCTGTCAGAATGTCAGAACGCAGGGAGAAAGGGGAGGACTCACTAAAAAAGAGCATGAGGGCACTTTTTTGAAAATGGAGATATTCTAATCATGTTTTTGGTGGTGTGGTAACATGACTGCAGGCATTTTTTAAAGGACCCTCAAACAGTATATTTATAACTGATTAATTTTATTGCAGGCAAATTGTTCCTCAATAAAACAGATTTTTAAATTTTTTTAAATAAACAAATTTCTCCACACATCGAACTTGCTTAGAAGAAAATCCATCACCATAAACAGGAAAGAAAAGGTTCAAATCTCTAAGATTCCATCTCAATGAATAAGTATAAGGAAGTAAAAGAACAGCAAACATGTTCAAGTAGAAAGAAAGAAGGATAAAGATAAGAACAGAGTAAATGAAAAAGATATATATATATAGAGAGAGAAAATAAAAAATAAAACAAAGTTGTATCTTTGAAAAAGACTGGTACCTACTGGTGAATCTTCCCAGTCAGACTGAGAAAAAATAAAAGTGAGAAAGTATAATAATCAGTGCCAGATGGGGAAGGACATTCACGACACACCTGCAGATATTGGGTTGGCCAAAAAGTCCATTTAGTTTTTTTCACAAAATAAGACACATTTTTCATTTTCACCAATAACTTTATTGATTTGGATATTCTGAATATGTCAGCTATGTCTCACTATTGGCTTCTAGTGGGTAGAGTCCAGGAGTGTTGCTAAACATCTTCCAATGCATAAGACAGCCTCACAGCAAAGAATTATCTGGCCAAACTGTCAATAGTAATGAGAAACTTCGCAAGCCACATTTGACATATTTGACCAGTCACAGCAACTTCTCCATATACAGCATAAATTTTTTGTGTTTCAATTGTGTTTTTACCTTTCTTTAAATAATAATAACGCATAATATGCCAAAATGTTGCACATTTTCCACCTTCAATATTAAAATGACTGCACAAAAATTCACCAATTTTGATAAATTGTTTTAAAATGCATGCTGATACGACAGCTGTCACAATGCAATCTAACGAAATTGTTCCAAATGAATTAAAGACAACTAAGCACTACTAGAGCTATCTTACAGAAAAACTAAATGAACTTTTTCGCCGACCCAATATTAATAAATTCATAGCAATATATTTTTAAAGTTATTTCAATAAATTTGAAACTTAATTATACAAATTCCTCGGAAAACTGTATTATTTAATACTGATACTAAAAACAATAAAATATCTGAGTATCTAAGAAAATACACCTGCAATTTAAAACCTTCTGTTGAGAAATGTCAATCTATGGTTTTCAAAAGTTATTTACATTTGGGGGAGAAATGTTTGTTTATATTACACAAACAAAATCAAAAGCAAAAGGTGTAAAAGTTCATAATAACCTCAACAGCAAAATCTGAATATAACATTATTAAAAGGAAAATTACCAAGTGAAGCTTAAATATTTGCAAAATTCTTTAAAAGTATATTTGCAGAAATAATTAAGCAATGTGTAAAAAATATAATTTTAGAAGTCCAAATTAGGTGTATTCCAGGAACGCAAGATTAGTACAACATTCAAAAATCTATGTACTATTCCACATTCTCAAAGTAGGAGAGAAAATATGTAATATTTCAATAGATAAAAAGTTTTAGAAAACTGAAATAGAATTTTAAGTCTTTAATACATTTAATGAATAAACATTGAAAAATTATCCTTACTTTGAAATAAAAGTGTGACAAAGATGCTTTAACGATCACTTCTATTACAAATTATACATGAGATAAAAATCACTAAAATAAAAAAGGTATGGATTAACCAAAAATATAAAAATTTTAAAAACAAAAATAAAAATATCCTCATGCAGATGATGGACTGTGCAATACAGAGTCCAACACAATAATTCTAACATTAATTAGAATTGATAATAAATTTTTGAGGCCCAGGAAGATGAAAAGATATATGCTTATTTCTCTATATATCAACAACAAAATAAATAGAAATAAATATTTTAAAATGATTTTTTTTTCAATAGCCTCAAAGTCAAAACCAGGACTTCAGGTTTCCAGGTCTGGATGTAAGAGTGTGGAAGATGCCAACAGCTGAGGACATCCAGCAAACCGCCGCCCCCAAGAATGGACAGACAGACAGACAAACCAGGGATCGTGACTCACCGGGGAGCAGAGACTCCAGGGCGGAAACTGCCGCAGGAATCAGTGCTGGAGCTTGAAAGCCTGAACTGTAACTGATGAATTGCTGGGCGCTCAGTATGGACAAGTCTGAGTCTTCAACTCCAGGGGGATCCAGTCAACAGTATTATGGAGTTACCTTCTGGAGCACCACCAGGCTTCCACCGAAAACACAGCAGAAAAGTCCTTTCTGGCTTCCATTCTTCAGATGGCGGAAAGCAACCATTTTGAAAAACATCAGAGCACTGTTCTTCCTAACAAAGCTTGCCTTCAGGTGCAACTAGTTAACCAAACCCTAACCTGCTGAAGTATTATGCGAAACAACTCACCTGGGAAAAGAAATATCCAATTTCAGCCCACTCCAGTCATCCTGTTCCATCTAAGTGCAGAGAGAAAAACTGTGAAACACGTGTGAAGTTCAGTCTAGAATCGGCTCACTGAGGCCTAAATATGGGACTACATAACGCTGCCCTCCCTCCGCACCTCACCACCGTTTACCAAAGACCTATTTACAGCACTTCCTTTCACCCACTAGATCATACTCCATTATTAAGAAAAATTACAACACATAGCCAAAGGGGAAAAAAATGTGCCACAATTTGAAGAGACAGAGCAAGCATCAGAACCAGACATGGCAGGGATGTGGAAATTATCAAACTAGAAATTTAAAACAGCTATTATTAATATGATAAGAGCTCTAATGAATAAGGTAAACAGAACATAAGAACAGGTAGGCAATATATGCAGAGAGATAGAAGTTCTGAGGGAAAACCAAAAAGAAATGGTAGAGCTTTAAATGTGTGTGTGTGTGTGTGTGTGTGTGTGTGTGTGTGACCCATGGACAAAGACAAGGGGGTAGGGAGGATTGAATGTGAGAGCTGGGGTGGGTAGGGGAGGTGAGAGTAATGGATGGAAATGGGGACAATTGTAATTGAACAATAGTAAAAAATTATATATATACACACACACACACATATATATTTAACAAAAACCAAAAAACAGTCTAGAGATAAAAACACTGGTGGGCTTATTAGTAAACGGGACACTGCTGAGGAAGCTGTAAGCTAGAGGACATATTAATATAATACACAAAAAGTAAAAAGCAAAGAGAAGAGACTTAGAAAAACACAAAAAATATCCAAAGACTGTGGGAAAATAACAAAAGGTGTAATATTTGTGTAATGGGAGTGCCAGAAGAAAAAATAAGAGAGAAGAGCAAAGAACTATTTGAAATAATAATGATAGAGAATCCCTGCCCCCTCCCCCAGTCCAGTTAATGTCAAATACCAAAAAACAGATCCAGGAAGCTAGGAGCTCAAAAAGGCAAGATAAATGCCCTCACCCCTGAAAAAAACAAAATCCCCTAGGGCCTATTATTTTTAAACAACAGGAAATCAAAGATAAATAAATCCTCAAAGAGGCCTAGGAAAATAATATAACTTATCTATAGAGAAACAAAGATAAAATTATATACAACTTCTCTTTAAAAACAATGCAAGCAAGAACAAAGTGGAGTAAAATATTTCAAGTGTTGAGAGAAATTTCCACCAATTTAGAATTCTGCATCCTGGAAATGACCCTTCGAAAGTGAAGAATACAGACTTTCTCATAAAAACAAAAATCAAGGAAGTTTGTTGCCAGCAGACCTGCCTTCTAAGAAATAGTAAAAGTTCTTCAGAGAAGAGGAAAATAATATTAGTCAAAAATTTGGTTTTACATCTATAAAATAGGCATCAAAGAAGGAATAGGTGAAGGTAAAATAATACCGTTTATATTTTTTATTCTTAATTGATCCAACAGACAAGTTTTTCAAAATAATAGAATGAAAAATATATTCAATTATGTATAATTATGTATAAATCGACATATATACACATATTTATATGTGTGTGTATACATACATATCTTCATATGTATGCTATGCATGCTTATATATGTGAAATGAATGACAGCAGTAATACAAGGAAGGAGGGAGGAATTAGGATTACACTACCCAAGAAGTACTATAGTGTCATTTGAAAGTGAACTTGGATAAAGCTGTAAATATATATTGCAAATTTTAGGGCAACTGAATAGAAAAAAATAAAAATAAATATATATTCTTTAAAAATTTTGAGAAAATGGAATCAGAGAAATACTCAATTAAAACCACAAAAGGGAGAAAGAGTTGAATAGAAAGTAATAACACAGAACAAGGGCAACAAATAAAAAACAGTAACTAATATAGTAGATATTATCCAACACTATCAATAATCACTTTGAATGTCAGCGGTCTAAATGCACCAATTAAAGAACAAAGAATGTCAGAATGAATCAAAAGATAAGACTCAACTGCGTGGTCTACAAGAAACCCACTTTACATATAAAGGCACATATAGATTAGAAGTTATGATTTCACCTTTATATGTAATCTAAAGAAAATAAATGAATAAACAAAACAGAAACAGACTCATAGACACACAGAACAAACTGATGGTTGCCATAAGGGAGGGTTTTCAAGGGACTGGGTGAAAAAGCTGAGGGCATTAAGTACAAATTGGTAGTTACCAAACAGAGATGTAAACTACAGCATAGCAAATAGTCAATAATATTGTAAATAAAAACTATATATCTGACAGGTGCGTATTTAAAATATGGGGGGATCATTTTGCAAATTATATGATTGTATGACCAGTATGCTGTCCACATGAAACTAATATAAAATAATATTGAATATCAACTAATATTGAAAAATATATATATTTTTTAAAAAGTAAATAGAGCCTGGCTGGTGTAGTCAGTGGATTGAGCACAGGCTGCAAACCAAGGGGTCGCCAGTTCGATTCCCAGCCAGGGCACATGCCTGGGTTGCAGGCCAGGTCCCTAGTCGGGGCCGTGTGAGAAGCAACCACACATGATGTTTCTCTTCCTCTCTTTCTCCTTCCCTTCCCCTCTCTCTAAAAATAAATAAATAAAATTTAAAAAAACTTAAAAAAAGTAAATAGAGAAAATATGTCATGTTAATCCTAATTAAAAGAAAGCAGTAGCTAATTTCAGACCAGCAGATTGCAAAACAAGAAAACTATCAGGGATGAAAAGGGGCATTACATAATGGTACAGGGGTTACTTCCTCATGGAAACAAATTTTAGCATGCATGCACCTGTCATCAGATGGTTAAACTCTGTGAAGCAAAAAAATGAACAAAACAAAACAAAAAAAACTAATTGAAATTCAAATAGAAATAAAAGAATTCACTATCATATCTGGAAACTGTATCACTGCTATCTTAGGAATGGACAGATGCAGCAGGCAGAAATCAGTAAGGATACATATAGCTAACAATACCATCAATCACCTGGCTATAATTGATGTCAATCAGCTAATTAATTCAACAACATTAAAAACACAGAGATTGAAAAATACATGGATATGAGAGAAATTTCAAGAAGAATTGTTAAATATATTTTGAAATAAGTGAAAGTAAAAATACAACTTACCAAATTTTCAGGATGCAGTAAAAACAGTTCTTAAAGGGAAATATGTAGAATTGAGTGCATATATTAGAAAAAAGAAATATTTACCATAAATAATCTAAGTGTCTACCTTAGGAAACTAGAAGAAAGAGGACCAACTTTAAAGTATGTAGAGGAAAAAATAAAAATCAGAGCAAAAATCAATGGCATTGAAAACAGGATGTTAATAGAGAAAAATCAATGTTACCAAAAGGTTCTTTGAAAAGATCAATAAAACTGACAAGCCTCTAGCTAGGCTAAATCAAAGAGAAGATAGAAATATCAGAAATGAATGACTAGACATTCCTACAGATTCCATGGACATTAAAGGGATGTTAAAAGAATACTCTAAGATTTCTGTGTCAAAAATTTCATTAACTAGATAAAATGAACCAATTCCTTGAAAGATTCAATTCCAACATCTCCAAATAATTAATAATCTACCAAACAACAATAGAACCTATCTCTCACTCCACATTTTTTCCTACGTCATGCTAAAGATTGTAGCCATTATAGTAAGGCAAGATAGTGAAATGAAATGCACATATTGTAAAGAAAAGGTAATACTATCTTTAATCATAGATGACAAAATTGCAATGTACAAAGTCCTATGAAATCTACAAAATACATACTAGAACTAGTGAGTTTAGCAAATTTGCACAATGAACAACCAATATCACATTAAATTATAATTCTATACAGTAGCAATTAATATTTGAAAATTTGATTTTTTTGAAAAGTTCCCTTTATAATAGAAGCAAATAAATTTTAGAAATAAATCTGGTAAAAATATCCAAGACATCTACATTGACAATTATAAATATTGTTGGAGAAAATAATGTTTTTAAAAAATAAAGATTTAAAGAAATATGTGTTCATGTTCATACATTAGAAAACTCTATATTGTTAAGATGTCACTTCTCCCCAAATTGGTACATAGACCTAATTCAATTCCAATTAAAATCACTTAGGCTTTTTTGTTAACTTGAGCAAACTTTTCCAAAACTCATATGGAAATAAAATGATCAAAATAGCCAAATTCATTTCTATTTTTATGATTATTTGATTTTGACACACAGTACAAGAATATTAAATATCCACATGCAAACAAACTCAATATCAATATGCAAAAATATGCCATGATCCTACCTTGAAACAAAAATTAATTAATATATATTACAGATCTAAATATAAAATACCTACTAGAAAATATAAGAAATAATCTTTGTCACCATAACCTAAGAAAATATGTCTTAGATACAAAAAAAAAGATCTACCTGAAAAGTGAAAATTGGACTTCATCAAAATTAAGAACTATGTCTCCTTTAATAAAAGACAATTTTTATTGTTTAAAAATATTAGCCACAAACTAAGAGAGAAGTGTGAAAAGCACATATTTGATAAAAGACTTATATCGATAATGTATAAAAGTGACTTAAAACTTAAGTTTTCTTCAACTTAGTATAAGAAACAAACAACTTTGCACCCCAATGTTCATTGCAGCACAGTTTACAATAGCCAAGTACTGGAATCAACCTAAGTGCCCATCAGAAAATGAGTGGATCAAAGAACTGTGGTACACTTACACAATGGAAAACTATGCAGCACACAGAAAGAAGGGATATGCAAATTAAAATGCCAATGAGATACCATCTCCAAGTTGTTAGAATGTAAAAACTGTCAAGTGTTGTCAAGAAAGTAGGGTAATTGAAACACATATGTACTACTAGTAGGGATAAAAAGTTGTAAAACTAATTGTTAAACATTTGGTAGTTTCTTAAAAAGGCAAAAATACACCTGCCATATGACTTGGCCATTCCACTTCTAGGTATAAATCTAAAGAAGAATAAAAGTATATGTCTATACAAATATTGCTTCATTTGTTTGCTTATTCAAATTATTTATTATGTGTTGGTTTGATTCTTTATTACCCCAAACTGGAAAAATAACTGAAAAACTCATCAAAAGGGAATGGATAGACAAATTAGGGTTCTGTCTATATAATGTAATTCTACTCATCAACAAAAAAAAAACCACATGAAACTGTTTCATAAGATAAAGTTCTTTGCATAGTGAGATATAACAGACACACTCTAGATAAATGAAGGACAGAATTCAGTCATTTACAGCCCCAGAACAGAGAAGACTGCCAGACAGAGCCACACAGGCAGCTGCACCAAAAACAGGGTAAGTGACAGGTTATCTTTCCCAGGGCTCTTTGTGGATTGGCTAATTCGAATAAATTTTCCAGCTGAAACAATTATGCTGAATAAAAGAAACCAGATTATTAAAACTACATAATGCATGATTTATAATTTCTTTTACATAAAATTCTAGAAAATGCAAACTATTGACTAGTTGCCAAGGAACAGGAAGGAAGGTAATGATAGGAAGGTGAGTTAAAAGGTGTGTGTGGAAGCTAAGAAACACTGGAGTGATTCACAAGTTCATTATTTTGATATTAACTTTTGACTTTCTGAAAGTATGTAAATATAAACACTTGTCAAACTATGTAATTTTTATACTGAAGTTTATTATATGTTCATTATACCACAATAAGGCCTTTAAAATGTGTTAATGTTATTTTACTATTTTTATAATGTACTAATTCTATAAATGGATTAAAATATAACTAAGACATAGTAAAGGGTCAAATCTCACATAGTAAGATTTCAAAATTAGGACATCAAATTCTAATTTTTCATTATTTGTAACTTCCCTTTCATGAAACTTTTGGTAAACTGTTTTTTTTTCTTCTCTGAAATGATTTAAGATCTAATATGGTATAACAAACTAAACACTTACATGCCCCCCACATCCCTTCCCCTCATGTGATGGTATTAGGAGGGGGAGCCTTTGGGAGGCAGTTAGGGTTAGATGAGACTTTAGGACTGGAGTTCTCCTGACTGGGACTAGTGCCCTGTAAGCCTCATAAGAGAGCTTGCTCCCCCTCTCTGCCCTCTGCAGTGTGAGGATACAGGAAGAGACGTGGCCTTTCACAACCCACAGGAGGGCGGACACAAGAACCCAACCGTAGTGGCAACCTAATCTTGAATGTCCTGCCTCTGGAACTGTGAGAAGTAAACTTCTGTTGTCTATAAGCCACACCACCTGATCTACAGCATTTTTGTTCTAGCAGCCAAGCTAAAATATGCAGTACACATTTTTCTACTTTTCCAAATTATTCATTTATGGTACACTGCTTTTTCCCATTGTATGTGCTTTATTTACATTTCATAAATTATTTTCTGTTACCATCCTTTAATATATTTTTGTATTTCATTATTTAAATTAGGTTATAATTATAGCTGATTTCAGTACACTTAGTAAGGCAGGAGTTAAACAGTTTTTCATTGCAATACTCCTTGTAACTAGACCAAAATCATTCTAAATACAGTCTTTTTAAATGGGTATCCATTGTTAATATTATCTGCTCTGCAATACAGTTAATAATGGGATGTTCATTGTGCTTTCATTACATGGCCACACATCCTCAATCTTTCAATGTCCTTCACTCATTTTCCTAATCTAGTGCCTTGAATATGATTCGGTAAGCATTCACAGTTTCTGGACCATTTTAAATTATATATTTTCAAGAAGTTCGACCAATATAATACATATTATACACAATTTATTTGTATATACCACATCTCAAAATCACAATCAGAGCTACTTTACGTGTTAAATCTATATAGATGCTTAAGAAAATACCTTTTCTCCAAGTAATTAGAATTGTGAAATTATTGTCACATACTATCTAACTCAAACTCTAACTCTAGATATTTAAATATTATTTTGCATTGAGTTATTACTAGAAATATGACATGCATAAGTGCTTATATTAAGCTATTCAGCCTATGTCAATTTTTCTATGAACAATATGAAATAACAATGAGGTAGATTTTTAACTTTTAAATATTTAAATAATATTCAGCTACATTTTTCTAATATTTATAGTATTTCTAATTCATTTTATAAAATATAATTATATATTATCTTAAATAAGGATATACTTTAATAAAGGAATTGAAATGACATTTTCATTTATCAGAAATTAACATGAGCATATTATTATCAGGAAAAAAACAAACTACTAATACTTTAAGTTATCTTCTATCAGAATTATTTCCAATTTTCTAAAATCTTCCTCCCACACACTCATAGGAATATTGTGAAATGTCCTCAATTTTGTAATCTTTTAAGCTTAGAAACAAAATTTGAGATTATATCAACAGATGGTGAAGTTGACTACAGATGCTTCTCTCCTTCTCAGTAACTGTTGAAATGCACAAAAGAAAAGCAAATAAAAAAAGAGTTAGCCAAATAAGCAGGAACAAAACTGCATTCTGTGAATTTTGAAAACAATATAAAGTAGATAAAACAATAATATTCTGACATAGATCAGCAAGGCTCCTAACCTTAGCACTGAAAAGAAAAGGAAGTATTGTGTGATAAAGGAAGGCAGATGGTCAAACATTCAGAATTGTCAGAAAGTCCTTACCACTTCAAAAGAGTAGAATTGGGGTAGCAAAGGGAAATAATGAAAAAGCACGCTCTTTCTTCTGTATGACTTTTGTCCTGGGTTCTGGTGGGGACAGTTAATGAAAATACCTGCTGAAAAGAGTCATGTCACACAAGCAGTGTGAACAAACACAGAGTTGCCCCTGACAGAAGCGGAGAGGCACCAGGCTCCACGTATCCACTCATTCATTCATCTACTTGACACACCTGCACTGCGTACTTGCTATGCAATGGTAACTATGCAAGACAACTACAATGGCAGAAGTGAGCTAGCATGGGTCTGCACTCTTATTATGGAGTTTAAATTCTAGCGGGTGATGTGACGGAGGGTAACTAGGGTGAGAGAATGACACCATTAGGTAGGGTGGTGGGGCCTCTCTGATGCAATACTGTTTGAATCTGCCCAGGATGAAAGACCCAGTGGAGCGAAGGTCAGGAGTCGGAGCGATTCAAGCAGAGGCACAGGGAGAACAAGGCCCTGAGGGGAAGAGAAGTTCGTCATGTTCCCTGACTAGATTGATGATGAACAAGAATAAGACAGAAGATTAAAGAGGGGAAAGAGGCCAGATCATAGCTACCACAGCAGACTTGAGATTTTACTTGAAGTGGAACTTGATGACATGAAATACTTAAAACTGAAAGTGATATGAGGTGCTTTGCATATTTAACAGGTCATTTTGAAGGCTGTGTGGAAAACAGGGTTCAGAATAAAAAGACAAAGCAGCAAAATGTCAGTGTGGAAGCTATTCTGTAAGTCCACATGAGTGAGGATGACGACAGGCAGCAAGTTGTTGGTACTGGCTATGTTGATGGGCACGGGTATTAAGTGATGAATAGGAAATTTAGTGTGTAGAAGGTAAAAAAGAACAGGGCGTGATCTGAAATCCAGATTACACCTTCAAGGATATAAAAGAATTTCTTTCTCTGTGAAGAGGACCTGAAACAGGATGTTGAAGTGCAGAAGAGAGCATGGAGTTCAAGTGCTGCATCGGGAGTATGCAGGGTCCCATTGGACTCCCATTCACAGACGCTGCCACAGAAGCCCAGGGTGCTGATCCTTTCTCTGTTGGCTCTTTTAAAAGCCAGAAGGAGACAATAAAGCCAAAGACCATCCAAGAACATACTGTCCCACAAGACTAGATTTTAAAAACATCATGGTCAATAGAGGTGGCAGAGGAGTATACTATACCAGTCACGGTGGCAGTGGTGGATGCAGTGTCTCCTCAGCTTGTTTTCCAAGCTGTCCCAGTCACAGGCTGTTTTCTTCAGACTTTGTGCCTTTCTGGAGGTTCCTTAGATCCTGTGTATTCCTTAGCTATTTTCTTCCTGCATTTCTCAAAATATATGAACCTTTGGTATACTTTAAGTAAACTGGATTTTACTTGTTACCCATGTTATTTTTGTTGCTGCCATTGTTTACAATGAAATAACCATCTGATACACAAAAAGCAAGGATGGATAGTACCCTAACATAGAAAATCCAGTGATAAGAATAAAAAGTAAAGAAAAAGATAAAGTAGGAAATACGTAAGGAAGAGTTAGAAGCTAAGATCACCTGAAAACTTGAGACATTTCTGGAAAAGGAGTAATGGCCTACTAGATGGACCCTTTTGTTAATACATACTAATTAAAACATTGGGAAGTGGCATATTAAGTAATGAATAAATAGATGTGTAAACAAATGGAAAAGATTACAGAAAAGAATACAGAAATATAACTGAACATAGATGGAAACTTGATAGCACTGCCTTCTGTATTAATGGGGAAAATATCTACTCTATACAATAGGATATAAAATTATCTTTCCACCTAAATTAAGTAAGATAAAATTATATTAAATGTCATTCCATTCACAGGTATGAATTTTAGGTGACCTAAAATTAAAAATAGAAACAAAAATAAAACTCTGTTTATTATAATTCATTAATTTAAAATTGGTTATACAGAATGATAACGTAAACAAAGTTAAATGACAAACCACAGAGATTGAGTACATATTTCCAACATAATGAATAAAAATAAAAAAATGATAAACTCTAATATATAAAGAATTATGCTATAAATATTTTTAAAACAAGCTAATTATATAAACAGAAAATTCTAGGGTAACACAAGCATATGCAAAGATATTCAACCTATTATTTAGGAAAATGCAAATTAATGCAATAATAAAACACCTTCTTATGGAGCCAGGTATGACAATATCAGTTGGTGGTAATATTGTATTTAAACTCTAAGTCTTACACGCTGCTAGATGGAGTATGATTTTTTACAACTACATTGAAGAACAACTTCACAGTATGCAGAAAATTAAATTATCCTGTTAATGGAATATATAGAAATGTATGGAATATATAAAAATATATATCTGAGAGGAACATCTTGTTCAACAGTGCATAAAATATTTATTGCCACTCATGGAGACTGTTTATAGCAGTGTTGTTTATAAGAATGAAAAACTGAGAATATAAATGTCCATCTATGAGGATATAGATAAACAAGAACAGCAAAAAATAATTGCTTTTCTAAACATTTTACTTGTATTTAAGTTATTTAATCTTCATAAAAACACTAAGAAGAAAGTTGTGCCCTGGCTGGTGTGACTCAGTGAGTTGAGTGCTGACCTGTGAATCAAAGGGTCACTAGTTCGATCCACAGTCAGGGACATGCCTGGGTTTCGGGCCAGGTCCCTGGTATGGGGTACATAAGAGGCAACCACACTGATATTTCTCTCCCTCTCTTTCTTCTTCCCTTCCCTTCTCTCTAAAAATAAATAAATAAAATACAATAAAAATGTTGAACACTAATATATTAGGGTTGTATGTCACAGAAATGCTCTGGCTTATCCTGAATAATAAACCTACCTTAATGTTTTCTCATTTTCAGTTTTTATCCTGCTTCTGCCTCATGTACTGGACTTTCTTCCTAACACTTACCACAGTTATCTAATGGTTTGCTTGTATGAAACCTAACACCTGATTAGAATGCAAGCTTCATAAGGGTTTGAAATGTATCTGCATTGTTTACCAGTGGATCACCAACTTTAAATATGGTTGTCACAAAGTAGTTACTTCTTCTTTTCCCCTGAATGAAAGAATAGACTGTGGGTGGAAAAATCTGGAATGTAATTCTTTAGAATATTTCTATTTGTGTAGCTATTTTTAATTAATTATTTTTGTTTTTGTTTTTTCTTACCTAGAATCTCCAGTCTTTGCAATTTATATAAATGGAGTCAATTTCTTGCAGTTCAGTTGAGTCCTTCCAATGTGGCCCAATGTGAATTATTTATTTTGTTCCACTTAAGCAGTTTTTAAGACCACTAGTTAATCATATGCTATGGTTTGAATGTTTGTGTCCCCCAAATTCATATGTTGAAATCCTTACCCCTAAAGAAGATGGTATTAGGAGGTAAAGACTTTGGGGCAGGCTTGGGCCATGAGGGTGAGGCGCTCATGAATGGGAATAATACCTTATAAAAGAGACTCCAGAGAGACCCCAGCCCCTCCCACCATGTGAGAACACAGCAAAGGAGGTGCCAGCTATGAGCCAGGGAAGGGGCTCTCACCAGAACATTGTCATGCTGGCACCTCGATCTTGAACTTCCAGTGTCCAGACCTATGAGAAATACATTCCTGTTATTCATAAGCTACTTAGTCTGTGGCATTTTGTTATAGCAGCAAAGGATTATATAAGTGATTAGTCAAATTAGCTCACTATATATTAAATATTACCTTGTTCTATGATAAACAGAATATGACAACAACTGAGTAGGAAATTTGTTCTGATAATTTTTGTTTACAAATATGTAGGACATATGGCTAAGAAAGACAATATATCTTCATTATTAAACTAGCTGTAAACCACACAGTCTTGGAATTTCATGTGTCTACTCACGCTAAATCAAATTTTCACTGCAAATCAATCCATTATTCAAACAACCAAGAAAATAATTTTCTTACAAATCAATTTCTAGTACGTATACTAATAAATACTGTGTTTTAGCTTACTTTATCTTAAATCTTTTAAGAAACATTTCATAAAACTGACATTTCCCCCCCTGTATTATTGCTAGACTCTTACAATATCTTCAATTTTAATAGTTCATTACGTGACAGTGTTTTAAAGTAGATCCCTGGCAAAGTAATAGTTTCTCTTATCTTTTTTTTTAAGATTTTATTTATTTATTTTTAGAGAGGGAAGGGAGAGGGAGAGAGAGAGAGAAACATCAATGTGCAGTTGCTGGGGGACATGGCCTGCAACCTAGGCACGTGCCATGACTGGGAATCAAACCTGCGATGCCTGGTTCACAGCCCACGTTCAATCCACTGAGCTACACCAGCCAGGGTTCTTTTTTTGGTCAGTCACTACATAATATACCTTCAAGAATTATTTAGTTTTAATCCGTACCAATCTTACACAGCTCTATTTAATGTGAAGTGCTATACAAGGCCATTAAACTAATAGTAAAATAAAATGTAATTATAATTAATCATGTAGATTTTCTTTGAATATTACATCTTTTCTTAATTGTTTTCTATAAAATATTTCAGTCCCTATTTCAAGGATAAATGATAAACTCATAGTTTATAATTTTCTTTATTATTTTTAATAAAGCCAGTGATCATTTATAAAATAAGCCATTAGATTAAAACTCAAATTAGTAGCAGTCTGTTCATTTGCAATGGCTGGACATTATTAATCAGTTGATGCATTTTTGTCCTTTTTATTTAAAAAAATATATTGTTTGCCCTTTTGGCTTATAACAATATACATATTTCAAAAAGTATTTTCTGTAACAAGATTGAATCAGCAATTTTTTTCTCTAAAATTGTACAGTTAACTTATGGACATGTCATAAATGTTTTAGTTCATACAATATAAATATTAGCACTTGAAAATATCCCTGCTTTTTGAAGTAATTTATACCCTCACCCTCACCTCTTGCAACTCTATGTTAAGTCCATCAGGAGGAATGAACCAGAAAATTATATTTAGTTCTGTCTTTCTGTGTGTGTGATCTTAGGAGTTTACCTTTTATGAGAAAAATGTGAATCCTAGTTTTGTCATTTAAAAAGTAAGAAACTAGGTTACACGGTTCTTCTCCTGTTTTGATTTAGTGATTAATCTACTAAGTTATACTCTCTTTTCACTAAAACGTGAAACATGATATATAAATGAAGGTGTACTTTTTTTCTGACTGACTTTGAGAACACTTCCCATTATAATTATGCCTTCATCTGTACAATAAAACTAAACAATGCTAAGTAACAGACTGCCCTGTGTCATAGAACAATATATCTATCATGGAATTCTAGTGATATCATAAAACATAAAAACATGTTTTATTTTTATATATTCACCATGGCACAAAGATTAAATTATAGCTCCATAACTCATTTTTTCTGGCTTACATCATTTAAGCAACATGCAATTATCAGCTTTGACTTCTTCTGTAACTTTTTATGTGGGGGTTCTATAAATATATAAAAAAATAAAAAATTCCTATTCATCTGTCAAAATTTACAAGGCACACAAAATAAATATGTGCCATGAGAGGGGTAAGATTGGTTGATAGGCTCAAAAAAGATATAAGAAGCCTAACTTGAATTCATGGCTACACAAATATTTTCAGTAGTTCCATTCCCATTCCATCCACTAGAATCTTACAGCATTTGGCTTCAAACTGTAGTGAGAAACAGATATTTCTGGAGATAAATTAATGAGTCATAAAGATTCCACTTTAGAAATCTGAGTTTCCCCTAGGGCACATCATAGCACACACACAGAAAATAATAATGCCATTCAACAGCAACATCCAGAAGCCACTGGGGATATTTATCAATCTCGATTACCCACTGGTGATTACTTACTTCCTGATAAAGAAATGTGAAGGCTACAAGCAACGTGAGATTCATTTGGAAGTCATTTACGCCAGGTCAAGTGTCTTGAATCAACTGTAAACTCAGCTTACATTTAACTGAAATACCGGTTGCATAAGAAAACTGTTCTAAAAATAAACTCATTTTCGAACTTCTAGAATTGTTTTTTAAAGTCTCAAAGACAAATGGACTGATATCTTTATTTCTGCTCACTCATTCCTAAGTGGCTAACTTCAACAATTGACTAAACCTTCAAGAAACTGATACACTCATCCTTAAAACAGCAGTAAATAACTCCTACATCACATAATGTGCTCTAACCAAATTCACAAATGCGTCAGCATCATTAGTCATAATTAAATGTTTAATAAACACACTGTTTTTATGAATGATATATTTCCACTGCTTTTTCACATCAAAATTGACTATATCAAAACTAAGAATATCCATTCATCAGAACATAATATTAAGAGACTAAAAATAAATTTACTAGCTGGGAAAGATAGTTATAATACGTACATCCAACAAAGAACTTAAATAAGTGAAAGAAGACAGAACCAACACCCAAATCCAAATTGTACAAAATTCTAGAAAAGATACATCAAAACTTTAAAAAGGGAACACTCAAAAAGGAATTAAACATATGAAAATGTTCTCAACATCTTTGGTATTCAGGGTATTGCCAATTAAAACCACCATGAGATACTAAAGGCACCATGTGGCCAGAAAATAACACTTGTTAGCAATAAACAACAAGTGAAAGTCTCATATGCTTGTGGTGGATTAATAAATCAGTATAAAATAGTTCATTATTATCTAATATAGCTAAAAATATGCATACACTGCAACCAACAATTCCAAGTCTAGGTATTTATTCAACTAAAAATGTATACATATTATACATATATGCACATGACACATATATTAAAAGGTTCATAGTAGAAGTATTTATAATAGTCAAAATTAAAACTACCTAAATACATATCACTAAAATAAATTATAATATATTCTCACAATGAAATACTATATAACAATAAGTATGAAGAAATGTCAACTCCATCCATCAACAGTAGATAAATCTCAAAAACAGTACTTTGAGTGAAAAAATCAGGCGCAGAGTTTCATACTGTATGACATTTTATGCAGATCAAAAATATGCCAAATTAATCTGTAATTTTAGAAGACTAGACATTAGTTACAAATGAGGGACCATGAAGGGAGATTTAAAGGGGGCTTTAGGGATCAAGGTAAAATCACTTGATTGAGCTAATTACAGGGTAAATTTTCAGTTTTTGAGCATTAAGTGCACCTTACACTATGATTTGTGCACACTTCTGTTTTTATTTTTTTAAGAAATGTGTGTAGAATAATTGAAATAAATGGATTTAAATATTTTTGAACAAAAATTAGAGTGTTATCAAATATAATAAAGTAGAAAAGACTGTAATTTTAAAAACATGATACTCTCATAAGGATACACAAATAGACCAATGACAAAGAACAGAAAGCCCGAGACAGTTTTAGGTAGAAAAAACTTGAAAAAACCAAAATTTTATTGCAAATGAATAAGGATAAATGAATTGTGTGATTGCTTTTGTTTTGTTTTTTGTTTTATTTTTAGATAACCCATTAACATAAAGAACTGATTTGATCCCAGTCTTATTGGTCCAAATGAATAAAAGAAAATAAAGTGAAGATTAAAATTGTCAATCTAATAAAAGAAAATATTAGAGAATATATTCATAGCCTAAAGATGGCAAGCTATTCTCAAAACACCCCAAAATGTAAAAACGTGGTATTGACAAAGATTCCGTCCTTGACAAAACCTTTCTCAGGCTTCTCTGAACTCTCTTACCTGTCTTTGCATTGCCAGTTGCTAAGTAGTTTTAGTGAGAAGCTTCCACTCTCAATATCTGTTCACCTTAGACACCTGATTAAATTCCTCTTTCACACCACCCGAGGTGATATCTAATTACCCTGGCATGCCTCTAGCAAGAATCCTGTGAAGTTTATTTAGCTAGAAACCCCTCTTACCCCTGATGCTTCCTTTCAGTAATTTTTCCATCCCCCACACCCCTACCCTGCTCCTTGGCAATATTTCCCCAGTTTCCCTTTTTGTATTCAGAATTGATCCCAGTTCTATAATGAAATTTCTTTGTCTTTATTGAAATAATTCCTGAAAAAATCTGTTTTGAATTTCTATAAGTGATGTGTAGCTCTGTTTTTTCTTTGACAGTGTGATTAATTTTATCTTGTTAAAATTTGGTTGATGGAAAAAATGGCACATGACAGATTGAGGAAATGTATTTGTAACATTGAAATTTAATAAAAACAAATCCAGAATATTCAGTGACATCCTAAAATCAACAAGAAAATAAACTGAAAAAAATATGCAAGAGAGGTAAACAGAATGGAAACCCAAGCAGGTTATTATATAAAAAGAGGTGTTCATACTCAGTAATAAGAGAAATGAACACTAAACCAACATAGGTACCAGATACTATTCAAGAGATTAGTAAAAGTTTCAAAATTTGGTAATGTTAATCACTGGAATGAAGATCCGAGAAATAAAAACAAGTCAGCCCTGCAGAGAACTATCTGGAAGTGCTTGGGCAAATTGAGCGTTTCTATATCCTATAAAACAGCAATCCTTCTCTGAGGAATAAAATCGTGTGACATGCTTGACAGGTCTCTAATGGGACCCACATTTAGTTGCTCATGGTTGCATTGCTTTTGTGATGGGAAAATGGAGGGAAGCTAGGTGTCCATCACCAGCAGAGGATATAAGTACAATGTAATTTATATAGGCCATGAACACTGCAGACAAAAAGCAGTGAGCTAGACACACACAATGATATAGATAGATTAAAACTTGTTATTCAGGAAAAAATAGAATGTCACTTTTGTACAGAAACATTAAAAATAAATGAATTAATAGTACACGATATACAAAAATTACAAAGGAATATACATTAAATCAAGACATTGTAACAAGCTAATATAATGTACATTACATCAATCACATTAGAATGGTGGATTTTGAGAGGGTAGAGAAAGGAATTCCCGTTATAAAAAGAGAATGAAGAAACAAACAAGAAAATGAAACCCTGTAGTGACTAATAATAGTTGTACATGAATCAGGCAAAAATTAACTCAACAATTTTTCATGTATATATAGAAGAGGACATTAATGTGATTGTCCAGCTCTCCATAAAAGAAAAGCACCGAAAGACAATGTAGTAGAGGAAAAATATATCGTGAAAAAGAATTCTTTAGTCTTTCTGAAAGGATAGGTAACTTTAAGAATGAAAGGCTGACTTTCTCCCTGAGATTTTTTGGAAGGTTCAGTTATATCACATAAGGGACCCCCGAAATGGAATTTATTTATAAAAACTGTGTATTTATTCTTACATGTTTAAACTTCAGTTATCTTCAGAGTACTTTCTGATGCAATGCACCTATTGAGACATTTTTTTCCACAGCCCAAAACAGTTTCTGAACTAGTAATTTTCAATGTCTTTTAGTGCTTCTGCTATTTTCGGTTTTGCCTTTTCCACATCAGCAAAATGAAGACTTTTCTAATCTGGGAAAACAAAACAAAAATTGCTCAGGGTGAGATTAGGTGAATAGGAAGAGTGGGGAAAGAGGGGCATGCTGTTTTGGATCAAAAACTGCGGAACACTCAGCACAGTGTGGGCAGGTGTGCTTGTAAATCACCCATCACAAAATGGGCAAATGAGTCGAAAGACTCTTCAAAACACTTTACTGAAGCTGAGTACAACCTCTCACAATAACACTGGTTGGGAGTCTTCAAAAAAACTTCACTGAAGTCGAATGCAACCTCTCTTAACAACACCAGCCAGTACACTGATACAAATGGGTTCCTAGAACACTCACCTAGCAGGGAAAGCCTGTACCTCAAGGAGCCCACCTTCCAGAATGTAATTATTTTTTTATAGGTCCACCCTCATACATACACACACATACACACACATGTATATATGCATACACATACTCTCTCTCTCTATATATATATATAGAGAGAGAGAGAGAGATGATAGATATAGATAGATATAGATATAGATATAGATATAGATATAGATATAGATATAGATATAGATTAGATATAGATTAGATATAGATATAGATATAGATATAGATATAGATATAGATATAGATATAGATAGATATATGAATGAAGAGCACAAGGTACCAAAAACATTATACAATAGGAGTAAATGTAGAAAAGATAGCAAGAGAAAACTTAATGAATTAATACCTCGATGCAGAAAATTTGTTACCTAATGCATTTGAATCAATTTCTTCATTATTAGTACCATATTTTTCAGACTATAATATGCATTTTCCCCAAAAAAATTTGGGAGGAAAAGGGGGTTGCACCTTATAGTCCAAATGTAGCTTACCTGGCTCACTGTGGGGGTGGGGGGGCTATGTTATTTATTTTATTAAATATTTTACCACATTTTTTGCTTCAAAAATTTTTTTCCTATTTTCCTCCTCTAAAACCTAGGTGCATCTTATGGTCCAAAAAAATTGGGTAATTTATAAAACTTAACAGATTTATTTAAAACTTCACAAATTATTACTTCCCCACTCCCATCGTTAAACATATCATCTATTAAGATTCACTCAGCTAGAGTCTACAGAAATCTCAAGTATAACTTAGAATTGCTAAATTTTTTTAAGGGACCATTTGCTGAAATAAGATTGCCTGCCACTTAATACCAACTTAGGACACAATCACTAAAGCAATTGAAATTAAAACTTAAGTCAACACTTATAAACCTATAGATAAATTATTCAAAACTTAAGCATGAAAAATGCACATTAAAATGCATTCCATAACTTTTACTATAACAAAAAATGAAAAATAATTTACCATCATTTTGTTTTAAATGAATGATAATTAAAAATGGCAAGTCAGAATCCAATCTGCTTGAGTTCTAAATAGTTGTTAAGATGTCTGTGATAACATTAGAAAATATTAACATGCACAAAGCTGTACATTTGATGTGTAAACCTTCATTATACCCTTAACTTTCTTTAATACTGTTCTTATTATAATTAAACATTATTCAAACAATGAAATAACTCAAACCAAAAAGTGAAACTAGATTTATGTGATTTTTATAGTATAGTAGTAAATTGTACATAAGGTGCTATGGTTTTAAATACAGTCTGAACAAAATGGCCAAACTTGCCTTATAGAAAAGATCAAGTAGATACTTAAAAAGATAATGTATTTTGCTCTTCCTTTGGATACCAATTTATCTATGAGTGAAAGAGATCATAGTTACTACTCGCTTCAGTAGGTTGTATTGTATTTTATTAAATTAATAATTTACATAATTTCTGGTATTTTAAGTGATTTACATAAAAAAAATAAACAAGTCTTAACTAATCCTCATTAACTCAAATAAATCCCATTGTAGGATTTACCAGGCAAATTTTTTTAAAAGTCAGATCACATTAAACTGAATTATTATGACATAGTATAAAATAGATGTAACAATATATATGTAGTTTTAAAAAGCAGGCTTAGAATACTATTTTTAATATTATTTTATTTGAATATGATAGTGATTTAATGTAAAAATAAAAATATTCTATTAATATTAACTTGCATTACAAGACTAACTTACATTTAAATAATTCTAACATTCAGTCCTCTTAATTAACATATTCAATATCAGGTAGTTATTAAAAGACAAATGGTTAGAGTTATTATTGGAAAGAGCTATGTACTATTGAGTTCAAGAACTATCTTTTTAATTGATTTTAAAGAGGGGGAAATGGGGAAGGAGAGAAAGAAACATTGATTTGCCGTTCTACCTATTTATACATCATTGTTTACCTTGTATGTGTCCAGTCCAGCGATCAGACCCGCAACCTTGGTGTATAAGGACAATGCTCTAACCAACTGAGCTACCTGGCCAGAGCCAGGAACTGTTATTTTTTTAATTCTTAGAAAATAATCTCTGAGATTTGGCATGCTATATAAGCCTATTAAGAAATCAATAAACACATAATTCTACATAATTCTAGAAAGGCTATAAATAGTTTTGTAGACTACCATACATAAAGAAGACAAGCATTGGGTAAGTTACAAAATCTTTTACATGAAGGACACAATTTCTCTGGTGTTCTAGGCAATCCAAAAAATATATTCATATACTCACACAGTTGATGCATTAGATTTTGTTATAATTTAAAAAAAGGATAAAGTAAAAGCAAAATCTTTAGCAGCAAGAATCAGATTAATACAAATAAAGTAAAAAAATTATAATAATAGAGTATATTTCTAGTCACACTTAAAAAACAGTAAGTCCTGTTTTATGGAGTGAATATTTGTGTCCCCTCAAAATTCGTATGCTAAAGTTCTAACCCCCAGTGTAGCTATATTTGGAGATAGGACCTCTAAAAAATAATTCAGGTCAAACAAGATAAAAAGGATGATTTCTTAGTATGACAGGACTAGTGTCCTTATCAGAACACACACAAGAGAGCTCAAGAAAAATCATGTGAGGGCATAGAAAGAAGAGGGCCATCTACAAGCCAAGAAGAGAACACTCATCCAAATCTGAATCTATTATAACCTTGATCTTGGACTTCTAGTGTCTAGAATTGAGAAGCAATAAATTTCTGCTGTGTGTGCTATCCAATCTATGGTACTTCCCTATAACAGCCTGAGTATGCGCTTCATGTTCATGAGAATCTGTGTAATTGGTTAGATATCTCCATTTAACTTAGAAATAAATTCAAAATATAACTCTATGTTATAGAAATTTTTGAAATGTATTAAATATCTCAAATAAATTTTATTATTTAATATTCTTTTTAAGATAATTTCTTTAACTGGCATCCAGAAATTAGCTATCACCCACAAACCAAAAATACTTTAAGTTCAAAAAAATAAACAATATTTGCCATCAGAAGCTTGCTGTGTATTTGGGTACACATGCACAAATTAAGAATCTTCCTGACTTTGGAGTTGTAGAAGTGAAATTTCTTTTAGTTTTGTTTTTAGTTTTTCTTTTCTTTTTTTTTTTTAAAGCAAAAGTCTTTGGAATGTCCTTTGCAGATATTGAAAAAACAAGAACTTTAACAAAAGGAATAGCATGATAAAATTTGCGCCTTAGGACTCCTCTGACTGATTGAAGTCTGGAGGAAGGGGTCAACCCAAACCAAAGCCAAAGAGACAAAGCAGAACCACAGTAAAAACTGTGCAAGAGAGAACGAAGGCCTGACACTAGGCAATTGCTGTTGTAACAAAGAGGAAGGGGAAGCCTTAACACATATTTTGGTTTTAGAATCCATTTAGTTGACTGTGTACTGCAGTTTACTTTAGAGAAGAAATAAATAAAAATGAATGTTTCTGGTTATTATGACTAGGGAAATTCTGGGACTGAAAAAAATAATAATCATTGATTATCAGTAGTTTCTGTAGGCCATAGTTCACATAGGTCATAAAGGGATGGATTATATTTGCTTGACAAAGTCTATGGCCCCTCTGTAATACATGGAAATGAGACCTGCAAAAATCTCATTCATTCACAGGTCTGACAGATAATGTTGATTGTTACCTGAAGGCCTACCTAGGATAGTCAGGGGAGAACACTCACACTCCTGTCTGTCTAGAAAAGTTTATCTTTCTCACAGCATTCTAATTGTATTACAGCGGTAAGCTACCTTGGAGACAAAGAGACCTGTTTGGGAGCCAATTACCCTTTATAATCTAGCCTTGGAGATCAAGAAGCATCTTTCCATTGGTTTTAGTTACAAAGGTCAACTGAGATTCAAGATTATATCTCACTATTTGGTGGAAAAGTGTCAACATTACAATGCAAAAAAAAAGCATTTGAAATATGAAAAAAATGAAGGTGAGACCAGAAATTGATAAAATTCAAAAGAGAAAAATAATTTTTAAAAATTAACTAAAAGGTAGTTCTTTGAAAAATCAATTAAATTGATAATCCTCTAGTTGCTGAGAAAAAAGAGATATAAATTCCCAATATCAGAAAAGATTATTTTTCACATCTGGGCATCCAACTTTCTAATATGAATATGGATTCATAGTTAGTTAAAAATGGAATACAAAACAGAAACTCTAAAAACTATTATATGGTAAGGAATACAGGAAACATACAGTTTGTGAGAAGCTTATCTAATAACCTATGAAGCCTAATAAATATTAGAGTACTAATTTGGGATTTGGATATTACAGATCCAATAGTTATAAAAATAATAAAGAAATATTTGGAAAAATTAAACCTGTGATTTTGAAAACAGATGAACAGATGCTTTAAATAAGGTACCAAAGTTAACTTAAAAAGTAGTTAATCTGAATAGCTCTAGATAATGTCCTTCTTAAAAAGGACATTAAAGGCATGGATTTCCCTAGAAATTTTCCCAAACACTGAAAGAAGAAATAATACAAAGTTCACAAAATTGTTTCCATGAAACAAACAAACAAACAAACAAAAAAATCAACATACCCACACTCACTTTGTCAGATCAGAACAACACTGACAACTCTACCAAAGACATTGCAAGCACGGTTAACTGAAGACCCGTCTGTGTCATAAACACAGACACGAACATTCTTCACAAAACCTTACCAAACTGAATCCAGCAGTAGGTACAAAGGAGAATAATAACAACAAAATTAAGGTTGTTTCAGGAATGCCAAGGTGGCTGGTTCACCATTAGAAAAATCAATATGAGGTAGCACAATAAATAAACACTAAAACATAAGAGCCATGTAATGATCTCAATAAATGAAAAAAATTATGATAAACAATCTCAGCAAACTAGGAAAAACATCTTCTAAAGTGTCTACTAAAATCTTATGTATCATACAATGCACAATAGTTAAAACTCAATGGTTTCCCTCTAAACTCAGGCACATACAAAAGTATCCACTCTCACCACTCCTATTTAACACTGTGTTGAAAGTCCCAGGTAATAGAATAAAGGGCAAAAACATAAATAAAGGGAACAGAGGTTGAAAGGGAAGAAATAAAGTGTGGCTATCCTCAGATAACATATATAGAGAGAACATCTGAAATAATCTAAAGAATGTTTTAAAAGCTCCTGAACTTCAAAATGAATTTAACAATGTTGCAAGACACAAAAATCAGTATTAAAAAATCAACTGTGTTCCTTCGGATATATTCCCAGAAGTGGGATTGCTGGGTGAAAAGGCGATCCATTTTTCATTTTTTGCTTTCCACAACGTGAATTCCCACCAACAGTGCCAATGATTCCCCTTTCTCCACATCCTCACCAGCACTTGTTTGTTGATTTGTTGATGATAGCCATTCTGACAGGTATGAAATATTTTATTTTTTAATTTATTTTATTTTTATTTTTTATTTTATTTTGTAATTACTTTATTGTTGTTCAATTAGTCATCTATATTTTCTCCCCACCCCTCTCCCTACCACCTCCAAACCTACCTACCTCCCTCGCTTCCACCCACCCCTTGGTCTTGTCCATGTGTCCTTTATAGTAGTTCTTGAAAATCCTTCTCCTCACTGTCCCCTCACCCTCCCCACTGGCTATTGTTAGACTGTTCTTAATTTCAATGTCTCTGGTTATATTTTGTTTGCTTTTTCCTTTCGTTGATTATGTTCCAGTCAAAGGTGAGATCATATGGTATTTGACCCTCACCACCTGTCTCATTGTGGTTTTAACTTGCATTTCTCTCGTGATTAGTGATGTTGAGCACCTTTTCCATTGGCCATGTGAATATCCTCTTTGGAGAAGTGTTTAGTCAGGTCCTTTGCCCTTTTTTAATTGGGTTGTTTGGTATTTTGGTGTTGAGTTCTGTAAGCATTTTATACATTTTGGATGTTAACCCCTTATCAGATGTATGGGCAAATATGTTCTCGCATTCTGTGGGTTGTCTTTTTATTTTGTTGATTTCCTTTGCTGTGCAAAAACTAACTTGAAAGAGCATAAGCACCTTTATATTCATTGCAGCGTTGTTTACAATTGCCAAGATACGGAAGCAGCCGAAGTGTCCACCAGTAGATGAGTGGATAAAACAACTATGGGTCTTTTACACAAGGGAATTCTACTTGGCCGTAAAAAAGAAGAAAATTTTACCTTTTGCAATGGCATGGATAGACCTGAGGAACAATATGCTAAGTGAAATAAGCCAGTCAGAGAAAGACAAATACCATATGATTTTACTCATATGTGAAATCTAATGAACAAACTAATGAGCAAGACAGAGATGGACTCATACATGGGGAGCAGATGGCAGCTAGTGGAGGGAAAGATGTTAGAGGGTGGAGGGATTGAGCAAAAAGGAAAAAGGACTCATGGACATGGACAACAGTGTAGTGATTGCTGGGAGGAGTGAAGTATAAGGGGACTATACCCTTAAATGGTAATGGAAAAAAATACAAAACAAGAAAAAAAATAAAGTGATGAGTTACATATAAAAAATTACTTGTATTTCTATTTACTATAAATGAACACTTAAAAAGTAAATGTTAGAAAGTAGCACTTACAATACCATTAAAATCATGAAATATATAGTTACACATCTAATAACACACAAAACCTGTAGGCTGAAAACTATAAAAAATTATGAAACAAATTAAAATATACCTAAACAAATTCCAGCAGCAATATTTTGTAGATGTTCATAAACTGAGTCCAAGATTTCCATGGAAAGTTACATTAAATAGAATAACATAAACAGTTTTGAAAAAAGAAGACCCAAGTTAGAGAACACTCACCACATGTCCTCAGGAATTCCTATAAAGCTACCGTTATCCTGGCAGGGTTCCTTAGCAATAGATAGATCCAGGGACCAAGGGAGTACTACAGAGTGTCCAGAAATTGACCTGCATGTACTTACTTGGTCAACTGATATTTGAAAATGATACAAAGGTAAGTCGATGGACAAATAATAGCTCCTTCAACAAATAGTTCTTGACCAATTAGATATACATATACATAACACTGAACTTTATTCCATATATCATATAGTGTTCAAATAATACCTCAAAATGGATCACAGACCTAATTCTACATCTTAAAATTATAAAACTTCTAGGAGAAAACATAGGAGAGAATCTTCGCGACTTTAAGTAAAGATTTTTCAGGTAGAACAGCATAATTCCATAAAGAAAAAAGACAAAAAATGATTTTTGTCAAGATTTAAAAGTTATGATTTATGAAAGACAGTTTAAGAGAATGAAAGCAGGATGTCTAACAATCTCAATACTCAGTGATAAAACATTTTTAAAATAGGCAAAAAGGTAAAAAAAAAAAAGAAAAGAAAGAAAAGAAAAGCAGGTAAAGTATGATAAGGATCCCTAGCCGCAAGACTTCTACAGTGCTGTAGAGAATACAAAGTGAGAGTCCTTTTGTAAAAGTGTGCTGATTTCTCATAAAAGTAAACATACCATACATCTAGCAATTGCACTTGCATTTGGCCATGAGAAATAAAAAGTTGTTTACACATAAAAGTCCATACAAAAGTTTTATAGAATCTTTATTCATAGTCACCAAAAATGGAAATAAGCCAATGTCCTTCAGCTAGAGAATGGATAAACAACCTGGCATATCCAGGCAATGAGACAGTATTCAGCAGTAAAACTAATGAAATGTGATAAACACAGTGTAGGTGAATCTCCAATACATACTGGAGATTAAAAGAAGGTAGGGTCAGGCTCTATCCTGTATGATTCCATTTGTATGGCATTCTAAAAAAGCAATACTAGAGGATTAGAAAAAGATCAGTAGTTTTTAGAGTCTGGAGCTAGGAGAAAGTGGTGAATAAAACGAGTCCAAGAGTACTTTTTAAGCTGTCCTGTAGTATAATTGTGGTGGTGGTTACCTGACAGTAATGTTTGTCAGAACTCATGAGGCTGCCTAATAAAAGGGATTAATTCTGCCCTGCGAATTATAAGTATAAAAAAATGCAAAGCTACTGGTATCAAAACAATATAATCCAGATAATATAAAAAGTTGGATTTAATTTTTAAAATTCCATTGTGTTAAAGAAAAGTACTTGTCTTCCTCCATTAATAATCCAAAAGCTAAAGTACTTTGCTATATTTGTATAACACTTCTTAGTGAGCAGGATACTTTTTCCAGTTTTCTATTGCTGTGCATCTGGTTACCACAAATGTAATGTTTTAAAACAACTCCATCTATTAGCTCACAGTCCTGTGGACAGAAGTGGAGCCCACTTGGCTGGAGACTGTGCTGAAACTGGTGAGGCTGAGGCTTCTCTGGGTGATCTGGGGTAGGAGAGTGCGGGGATGGAATCTGCTTCCCAGTTCATCCCTTTTATTTCCAGAATCTATTCAACTGTACTTTCAAAACTGTAGGTTTTATCTAATTTACCAAATTACTTTTATGGTTAATGAAAAAATGTATCTGAGTAAACATTCTATTACGGAAGGCAGAATTCTAAGATCGCTGTCATCGCCACTCATGTTACATTGGTGAGTACTCATTGGACAAAAAATTAAAATTAAAAAGTTGCAAATATAATTAAGGTCCCTAATCCTTTGACTCTAAACAGGAGGGTTATCTTCTGTGGGTTTAACCTTCCCAGGTGAGACCTTTAAAAGAATAGTGGTTTCTCTAGCTGGTAGCAGAAGAGAAAGTCAAAAATTTTAAGTATGGAAAGGATTCCACCATCAGTTGCTGACTTGAAGATGGAGGAAGCCACATGCCGAAGGAAAGAGTGGCCTCTCAGAGCTAAGAGTGGCCCCTAGATATCTTCTTTCCTCCTTCTGTACCCTAATGTATCCACTTGGTATGAATGTTTTGAGAGTGGGTTTGAGTCTTTTCCTTCTGCAATCTTTGAGACCTAAGCAATGGTTAGACTCTCAAGATCTCTTTATGCTTCAGAGTTGAGCTTTCTAAACACTAAGTAACCTTGTTGTTTTATGCCCTGGGTATAGCTTGGGAATGGAAGAGGAGAGCAACAGGAAGATCCCTGGGGAATTAGGTTCTGCTCTTGGATATTCCTTTCCCTTCACCCTCCCACTTTTTGCTTTCCACGAATTACTCCCTTGTCCTTGCAAAATACCCATAAGAGAAAATTGGCAGTTAGTTGTATAGTCTTTCTGTGACTGCACTCTTTTGGATTCTAATCTATCACAACAGCTGACATGAAAGTACTAAATGTTACATTTTCAGTTACTTTTTTCCCTCTATTTCCACTCATAGCAGATTCTTCTTCTGCTTTGCCAGCAAAATAACAGTTGTAGTCTTACGTCTTAGAATTTTATTTAGGTGGCTTTGCAATTCTTATTTTTTGTTGATTTTCAAAGATTAGATTTTTTTTTAGTTTATTCAGTTTTTCTTGTTTTTATGGAGAGTTTTCATGAATTTATATATTCTAGCCAGTAGTAGTACATGGCTCACTACTAGGCAGAGTTTTAAATCAGAGAAAAAATACATTTCTTGGAAAGACATTAATGAGTTTTTTATTACTACTGAATAAAGATAGAACAGGTTAGTAACACAAAAGCATTGTTAGAAGCCCTTATATAAATTCACATACCAACTCTTATGCTTCCTATCAAATGAAAAATATTTAAAATATTTTTCCTCACTATTACATGTTTGTGTCAGAATTCATAGTTAACACGTGCAGTCTAATTCCTGAGATCAGTTTCTCTACCAAGTTTCTACCTGATCAAATTCTGAAGGTTGAGAACAAAATAGAACCAGAGGCCTGGACACATGGAACAGAATGACAGCTCTCAGAGAAGGGGTGGAGGGGACTGGATAAAGCAAGGTGAAGGGATTAGCTAAAGGACATATGTGCAGGGCCCATAGACAGACAACAGTGTGGTGAAGGTGAGAGGAAGAGGGGGTAGGGCTGCGTGGAGGTGGCAAAGGGGGCAGAATAGGGGACACTGGCATTAGTGTCAACAATATTTTTTTTTAATTTTGAAGACTGAAATAGTAAATGCATTTGATAGTCAACTCCATAACATTGAACCATATTTCCTTCATTTTTAAATTCTTATTTATAGAAGTAATATGTTTAAATAACCATACTTAGATTAAAAAGTGTAAATATATTTTAAGATAAATTTCAAATAATTTTCTGAATAAATTCAGACATTTTCAAATAAACTTCTCAGATACATACATTTTCTTCATTTTATGATTCTGTCCCTCTAACAACATTAGAAAGTTCAAATATTTAACCACAGTCAACAAAAATCTTGTCAAGCACTTGTGTGTGCCTGCATTCATTAATTTCACCTCACCTCCATCTACTAATTGTATGTATAGCAGAGTTTGTACTTAAGTCATTTTCCTTCAACACCTTGTTGCCAATAGAATATCATGCCACTGTCATTCCTATAAATTCCAGTCCTAAAAATGTCATTTTAAAGGTCATTTTTGATCTGTCACTCTGTATAGATGCATTTCCTTTCTTCAAAAGGGCAACTTAAGGTGCTTTCTTAGCATTATAGCAATTTCTTTTCCTTAAATACTCATATGCAAAGCATGGTCAAACGAGCCATTTCAAAAGCTCAGATATTTTCATCAACCTCAAGGCATGTAATATATGAGAAATAGTTTCAATAAGTTATTACTTTAGAATTTACCTGTATTCTTATACAACTTCCTTTGTAAAATCCAAAGAAATTTCACAAGTATACCACAAAATATACTATGAAATATAGTAAGAAATACCTATAAAATATACTATGAAATACCAAGAAATGTACTATGAACTTGACAACTCAGATATATTTAAAGAAATGTGTCAGTCTAAATCAGAAGTTCTGAAATTTGCCAAAATTATTATTTAACAGAAAATCTCCTTTTCATCACTCACAATTATAATTTTTGTTTTAGGGTCTATATGAAGGAAAAAGTTTCCTTCTTTGACTCTTACTATACACAGATTTGGATATCCTTGTTTATGAATCAATAATCACTTTGTTCCTTAAGGTTTACAGCATTTAATGGCATCAATGTATTAAAATATGTTCAAAGCATAAGCAATTATTTCATCCAAACTAATAATTCCACTGAGAAATCAATGAATGTCATTGAAACTGTTTTAGGTTTACATATTTAAAAATGCTCTATGTCTACCTCCACACTCTGATCAATTCAAGGCACTTCTCTCTCTGCTCAAATGTAATTACTACATTTAAACTGAATATATAAGAGAAAGAATATGTACACCACCTGTGGTAGGCAGAATTCTAAAATGGTAGTCTAAGATTCTTGGCTTCTGGTTATCCAATCAAACATTAATCTAGATACTACTTTGAAGAAATTGTGCCAATATATTTAGTTACCAACTAATTATTTGTGTGAGAAATTATCTTTGTGCCTAATGTAATCACATGAGCCCTTTACTAGCAGACTTTTCTCCAAGTGGCAATAGGAGAAGCCAAGACATCCAAACATGGGAAGGATTTCATATGCTGTTGCAGGCTTCACAGGTGAAGGGGGTCACATGCAAAAACCTTAGAACAGCCTCTAGGTACTCAGAGCAACCTCCTGAGAGAGCCAGCAAAGAAATGGAAACCACAGTCCTACAGCTGCAAAGAACTGGACTGTGCCAAAAACTTGAATGAAGAAGATTCTTGGAAATAGATTTCTTCCTAAGGGACTTGAGAGGTGAAACCAGCCTTGTGAAACCCCAAGTGGAGGAACTAGTTGAGCTTACCTGGATTTCAGACCTAACTAAGAATCTGTGAGATAAATGAGTGTTGTTTTAAGCTTCAATGTTTTGATAAATTGTTGTTTTTTAAGATTTTATTTTATTTATTTTTAGAGTGGGGGAAAGGAGGGAGGTAAGGCGGGAAAAAAACACTGATGTGCAAGTGAAACTTTAATCACCTTCCCCTTGCACACCCCCAACTGGGGACCTGGCCTGCAACCCAGGAATGTGCCCTAATTGGGAATCGACCTAGCAACCTTTCAGCTTGTGGGATGATGCCTAACCTGCTGATCCACACCAGCCAGGGGAATGCTTTGGCAATTTGTAATTTAAGAGAAAACCAATAAAATATTTCATTCTGTCAATGTGACATAGTGAGAAATAAGGCACAAAGGAATCATTTTAAAATTTTGCCAGTTCTCCCATGAGCTTAATAGTTGTTTTGTACTTATTGTGTCCTTCTCTTCCAATTATTATTTGGAATAATTTAGCAGAGGAATAACACATTTTTACTAGGTTGAACTGGAATGTTCCAGATACAATGGAAGTCTTTATTATTCAACTTGTATATTGAAAATTATAATTTATAAAGCATTCTAATCAATTTATCTTGTGTATTATGACTGTTACCCCTATAAATCAGAAAATTAAGTATTTATATTTCAGTACTAATTGAAAGTATTCAAACATCACTAATTCTCCAACCAGAGCCCATGAGCACTATAGCAGACTCTGCGTTTCAAATGTTGAACACACAAAAGAAAGGGCCCTAAGTTATGTTATTCAACAAGGTTATGATAAAGGCAAATATATAATTATAATTTATTTTTAAACTATGAAGAAAATACATATACTATTGTAAAATTATGTCATTATTAGTTGTTTCTAGTTTAGGTTTCCAGGAAACAACTTCTCTGAGGTAATTAATTATTAAACTGACATGGGAAAGATGAGAAAGAATTATGTAGATGAGAAAAAAACAGGGAAAGGACATCAGATGGAGAGTACAATATGTGCAAAGCACGGTGCCAGGAGAAAGACAGTTTTTTTAAGAAATGGCAAAAAGATCACTGGACTTAATGGTGAGAATGTGCCTGGGAAAAAGGCTTGAGATTTATAAGCTAGAGTCCAATCACAGGGCAATGGACTTTTTTAAATAGGATTTTGGTATTCATCTTAAAACAAAATGTAAGTCATCAAGTCAGAATTATTTCATCCAAAATAAGCTGGAATTTAGAAAAGTGTGCTTTTGTCTGTGACTAGAGAAATGAAAGACTGGCAGTAAGGAATTAAAATATTCTAGGCAAGTGATGATATTCAGCTGGACTGAATATCAGGCAGGGTAATGATGGTGGAGCTTTAGAGGAACATGCAAGCAAAATATACAGGGAGTTTTGATAGGCTGCATGTGGAAGCTCAAGAAAGTCTTCGTCAAACTGATGGTTGCCAGAGGAGCACGGGGTTTAGGGACTGTTTGAAGAAGGTTATGGGATTGAGAAGTACAGGTTGGTAGTTACAAAATGGTTATAGGGATGTGAAGTACAGCATAGAAATGTAGTTAATAATAATGTAATAACTATGTATAGTGTCAGGCAGGTACTGTAAATATTGAGAGAAACACTCATGGACAAAGCCAAACGGAGGAAGGATTGAGGGTGGGGGTAGGCAAGGGAGAGAAACACTTTGTAAAGTACATACATGATTGTCTAAGTACTTTATTGTACATCTGAAACTAATGCAAAATAATAGTGAATGCAAATATTAACTTTTTAAAAATGTTGTCATGAAAACTTCTAGATTTGTTTTAAAAATAACTTTAATCAAAACAGTCTGGTACTGGCATAAGAACAGACACATAGGTCAATGGAACAGAAAAGAGAGTCCAGAAATAAACCCACGTCTTTATGGTCAAAAAGTATTGATAAAGGAGACAAGAGCATACAATGGAGTAAAGCAGTCTCTTCAATAAATGATGTTGGGAGAACTGGACTGGTACATGCAAAAAAATGAAACTAGACCACCAACTTACACCATACACCAGAATAATCTCAAAATGGATAAAAGACTTAAATATAAGCCATGACACTATAAAAGTAGTAGAGGAAAATATAGGCAGTAAAAATTCAGATATCTCACATAGCAATGTATTTGCCTGCGTATCTCCTAGGACAAGGGAAAAAATAAGCAAATGGGACTACATCAAATTAGGCACAGCTTAAGAAACCATCATTAAAATGAAAAGGGAACCAGCTGTATAGGAGAACATATTTACGAATGATAAAAAAGACAAGTGTTTAATCTCCAAAATATGTAAAGAATTTATACAACTCAACACCAAGAATAAAAATAATCCAATTAAAAAATAGGCCCAGTAGATTGAGCACCAGCCTGTGAACCAAAGGGTCACTGGTTCAATTCCCAGTCAGGGCACATGCCTGGGTTGAGGGCCATGACCCCAGTAGAGGGTGCTCTAGAGGCAACCATACATTGATGTGTTTCTCCCTCGCTTTCTCCCCTCTTTCTGTCTGTACAAATAAATAAAGTCTTTTTAAAAATAAAATTAAAAAGGGGTAAAGGACCTGAATAGACACTTCTCCAAGAAGGATGTACAGATGGTCCATAGACATATGCAAAATGCTCAATGTCACTAACCATCAGAGATGCAAATTAAAACCATAATGAGATATCACCTCACACTTGTCAGAATGGCCATCATCGATAAATCAACACACAATAAGTGCTTGTGAGGATATGAAAAAAAAAGAACAGAAAGAATCCCTACCTTTTGTGACAGCATGGGTGGAAATGGAGACAATTATGCTAAATAAAATAAGATAGTGAAAGACAAATACCATATGATCTCACTTACAAGTGGAGTCTAATGAACAAAATAAACTAAAGAGCAAAGCAGAACCAGAAGCCAAGAGTCACGGAACAGGCTGACTATGTGAAGGGAGATGGGAGGCAGGGACTGATTGAAAGAAGGTGAAGGGATGAGTCAAAGAATGTATACGAGAGAACCATGGACATGGACAACAGTGAAGGGACTGATTATGGAAGTGGGGGTGGTCTGGGTGGAGGGGCAAAGGGGGATAAGTGGGACAACTCTAACAGCATAAACAATAACATATAAAAATAAGATAAAATAACTTGTTATATAGGGATGCCATCTGATGAGACAGAAAACATAGGAGGGATTCTATAGAGAGAGAAAGATTGTGAGGTAGCCAGGAACATACTGGATTTACAGTTTTATTTGAAATACCTAGATAAAAATTTCAAGTAGTGATTTGAGCATATTGTTCACAAATTTAGACATGAGTCGAAAGTTGGAGGTAGGAATGTGGAAGTCACTCACACATATGTTATTTGGGACTGTGTACATAAGTGAGGACCTGCTGTTGAGATACCTCCCCATGCTCAATGACAGAATAAGGAGTGAAATTAAGATAAATTTACCTCAGATGTAGGAGAAAAGCCAGGAGAGAGCAGAGTCATGTATATCAAAGAAAGATTATGTTTCAGAAAGGAGCAGGGGATGACCATTGCCAAATATTTCTGCTAGTTCATGAGGAGAAAACTAAAGTATGGCATTAGATAAAAGAGTGACTGATGATCACAGAGAAGGCAGTATTCAGTAGGATGATAATGGGAAGTTGTCTCAGTGAGTGGAGGGGTGTTTCAGGAAAGAGAAAAATGTCATTGACTATTGACTCTGTTTTGAGCTGTTGGTTGTGAAAGTCTGTAGAAAATTTGGGTAGTAGCTAGAGTGAAATATGGGCTAAAATATGAATATCTTCTTTCCTTTTTTAAGGTAAGCAGGATTTCAAAAATATCAAATGTTTTTGGAAAAATACCAGGGACCCCATTTCAAAGGAAATATTGAATATAGAGAATAATATAAGGTCTAATTTTGTAAGGGAAGGATTCATTCTTTTCTTATTTTTATTGTAAAAATTCTTCAATTACAGCCTCACTTGTTTGTATATAATTAAGTTCCATAAAGGCTTTGTTCCCAGAGAGATAAACATAACTGTCTTTAACCCAGACTCAGGCCTAATTGAAATTTTATTATAATTTGGACAGAGTTTGAGATATTTTATAATATATTATAATATATCTTTGAATGTTCACTTTTTTAATCTTTATTGTATTTTTTATTACCATTTAATCCCCTTAGACCCTCCCCCAAGGAATTCCCACACTGTTGTCCATGTCCATGAGTTTTTTCCTTTTAGCTCAATCCTTCCAACCCCTAACCTCACCCCCACCAACAGGCTGACATTCACTCTCCATTCCTTTCCATGTGGATATCAAACCTTCCCAAGCCATTTATTGAATAGATTATCCTTTCCCTATTTGTATTCTTGTCACCTTCTTCAAGATCAGTTCACTGTATGTGTAGGGAGTTTATTTCTGGGCACTCTGTTATGTTCCACTGACCTCTGGATGTGCCAGGTACCATACTATCTGACTACTATAGCCTAGTAATACATTTCGAAATCAGAAACTTTGATGCATCCATTTGTGTTCTTCTTTCTTGATATTGCATTGACTATTTGGGGCCTTTTGAGGTTTCATATGAATTTTAGGATTGTTTTTTCTATTTCCATACAAAATGCCATTGGGATTTTGATAGAGGTTCCACCTAATCTGTACATCACTTTGAGTAGTATGGATGCTTTAACAGTTCTTCCAGTGCATGAATATAGGTGTTTTCCATTTATGTGTCTACTTTCATTTTTTCATCAGTGTTTTATAGTTTTCAGTGCATAAAATTTCACCTTCTTGGTTAATCTTATTCCTAAAAAAATGTATTCCTTTTGATGCTATTGTATTCTTTTATATTGCTATTAAATTTTTATTGCTATTATTTTCTGAATTTATTTTTCAGCTAGTTTGTGGTCAGTGTATAGAAACATAACTATTTTCTGTATGTTGATTTTGTATCCTGCAACTTTGCTAACTTCCTTTATAGTTTTTTTTTTTAGTCTTTAGAGTTTTCCGGGCTTCTCATTATGTGATGGCTTCAGAGGGTGTCACAGTTTTTACTTGGCAAGTGCTTCCCAAAAAAGATCAAGGCTGAAGTTCCACTAATCTTACAGACAGTGCCTGAAACAAGCACAGTGTCACTTTCACCGCACTTTATCAGCCAGCCTAGCCCATGAAAAAAGATACTTGTGTATCACTACACATACATGTAGATATACACATATGTATATATAGTACATGTACTACACACATATGCATACAGTGCATATATTTATATGTACTACACACCATACACACATGCATATATGTACATGTGTGTGTGGTGTGTATGCATGTGTACTATATGTGTATGTACTATATAAGAACTATATGCATATATATGTATGTGCATGTGCTATATGCATATATAGTGATACACATACATGTGTGTATACATACATTCTGTCACACACTACATATATAATTAATTTAGCATTATTTTATGCATACTTCTCTATGACATTGTAATTTTATTCACAAATACTTTGTGGAACTATTTGCATTTTCTGGTATATTTATAATTAATTACTTATAAAGCTACATAATATTCCATATTGTAGATATATTGTAATCTATTCAAGCATAATGTTATATTGAGCATTGACCTCACTGTAAGTTTTTTAATTTTACTTGTTTGTCTTTGTCTCTACAAATGCAACCATACTAAAAGCTCTTTACATAGGACTATCATGGTTTCCAGGTGGTTCCCTGGATAAGGCCTCTTGCCAAGAAGATAAATGAGGATTGAAATACAGACCATGCTCTAACATCATAAACTTGTCATGTGCTGCGTGGCGGTGGGTGGCCAGGGGTGGGTAGAAGGTGGCTGCTAACTTTCAACAGAACTAACGATAAAACTCACACTGCTAGGGCAAATCACATATGTACACAAGTGGCAAGGAGAAATAAAGCCTTCCAACCCCCACCTCAACTAAAAATGACCACATTCTAATCCCTAAAACCTATAAATAGGTTACTTTATATGACAAAAGAGATTTTGCTGATGGAGGTAAGGTTGCTAATCAGCTGACATTAAAATAGAGATATTATCTTCAATTATCTAAGTGGGCCCAATATAATCACAAAAGTCCTAAAAAGTAAGAGAGAGGCAGAAAGAAGAGAGCAAGAGGGAGACATGACCATGCTTCTAAGAAGGGGATAGAGATGCAGGCTGCTGTCTTCAAAGACAGAGGGAGGGGCCTATGAGCCAAGAAAATTGAGAGGCCAGTAATAGTCGGAAAAGTAGCAAAAGGGATTCTTCCTTCGAGCCTCCAAAGGAGAATTCAGTCCTGCCAAAACACTTTGATTTTAATCCAGTAAGATCCCTTTTAGACTTTTGACCTACAGAACTGTAAAAATTAATCTGTGTTGTTTTAAGTCCCAAAATCTGTGGTCATTTGTAATGTCATTAATAAAAAAAAATCAATGCTATAAGCTAATACTTACTGGTGCCATTATTTTTACAAGCTATAGTCACAAGTGTAAGATTGATGGACCAGAGTATTTTTAATTTCTTGACTAATTACCAAGACTTTAATTCCAACAACTTTCAGGACTTCTGGTTGAAATATTTCCCTAAAGAATTGTGTTGAAAGAACTGTACAGCCATATGCTTTGCAGTGACATTACAAAAGATACTCCAGAAGATCCGAAGCTGATAAAGCGCAATTGGAATTAGAACCCCCACTTCTGAGTCAGTTTTCTCACACAACTGTTCATCAATTTGTGTTAAGGATATTATAATTCATCGTTTGTCTGAAAAGAAAAAATGCCCTGGTTGGTGTGGCTCAGTGAACTGAGTTCTGGCGTTTGAATCAAAGTGTCGCTGGTTCAATTCCCAGTCTAGGGCATGTGCCTGGGTTGTGGACCAGGTTCCCCAGTGGGGGGCATGTGAGAGGCAACCACACATTGGTGTTTCTCTCCCTCTCCTTCTCCTTCCCTTCCCCTCTCTCTAAAAATAGATAAATAAAATCTATTTAAAAAGAAAAAATATCACCATTTCTGTATGGTATTTGTGTTAACAGTGAATGGAACCAAATGTTAGACCTTTGTGCTTGAGTTCTGGCTAAGAAATAATTTAGAGACAAAACTCAGTACAAGCAAAAGCTTATTTAGAAAGTCACAGATGTAGAAGTGAGCACTATAAAAAGGTAGCAAGCTGGGCTGCATGGAATCAGGAAACAAGTTATAGAGGCAAAAAAAGGACCCTTGGAGCTTGGGGTGGGGGGGAAGCAAAGAGAATGTGCCTAAGGGAAGAAAAAGGGGAAAGGAGTGGGAAAAGGCATGGGCATGCTTCAGAGAGAGAGCTGTGCTGGTTCCTCATTTTAAGGGCTTTTATCTGGATGTCTCGGGGAGGATCTCAATAGAGTATTTATCGGCCCTCCAGGCATGTCTTCTTAGGGTCATGGTCTCCACTGATTGGTCATCGCCAGGGCAGGGGGTCAACAGTCATCACAGCTTGTCCTGATGTCAACCACAGGAAGCTTTAATACAGTTTGCAGTTTACAGTGAATAAAGTTACTATTTGTCTTGTCATATCCAGTTTGGTCACACCATCTTAACTAATAGTAACAGATTATTTTGTCAGTTGGGTTTCTCTTCTTGCAGTCATCATTTTATAATGTGAGACATCTTTTGCTTATTAAATTACAAATCATGCAAATTTTCTAATTTAGGTCATCTAGATACTAATTGCAACAAAGAGAATTAATATAAGTTAACTAATTATACACACTATATAATTATATATAGTATGTGTGTATTGTTTTAAAGGGGCATTATTATTAAATCATGAATTTTCTACACAGATTAATCAGTCTTTTAAACCATCGGTAGTAATATGTATTCATTTAATATCGAGACACTAAAATGATATTAGACTTTATTCCTGGTAATACTTATAAGTGGAATTATTGCATATAATATGCATGTATAACCTAAGTATCTAGTGTGCTTCTTCATAAATCAGAAAAAATATTAACCCACATATTCCTATATGAAGACTTTAAAAATAAAGAAAGAAGAAATGGGCTCATTCATTTAAAACTATTTAACATTAGGTGGCAGAGAAAGAAATACATAAAAAGGTGAGGATTTTTTGTTTTTGGAAGAGTTTTACAACATAGCAAAATTCTTAATATAAGTAGAATTAAAATCCAAAGAAGATGATCACGTACTTCTGCAGTGTTTCCAGAGTAAACCAATATGCAGGAAGCAGCATGATTAAATTATTTTGATCATGTAGATTAGATGAATAAACAAAATGTCTTTGTTACTGAAGCACAATAGCTTCTACAGACATCTGATTTAATGAGTAGGTAGGAAAACTATGTTCCAAACTCCTTATGTTACATGACTAATAGAATTCTGATTGATGCTTCAATTTATAAATTTGTCTTAGGCAAAGAAATACTTGAAAAAGATTTTGATAATGATTTATATACTTTAGTTTTGTGTTTTTAATTGTATGTCTGCTCTCCGTGTTCAAAGTATCTATACATGTGAATACAATTTGTTGTTAGATAGTTGAAATTCTCTGGAAATGCAACACTAAAATTAGTATTGGAATCATAAGAGACCATAATATTTGGTACTAAGATCAAATGTAAACTTTTTGAAATCGTATTGTACATAGTTCTCTTCTTACATTCAGAGTTTCTTCACTTATAAATAAATTTTACAGTTCTGAATCAATATATCCAATGAAATATGAGGACCAAATCTGAGACTCAAATAGATTACTCTATTTTGTTGTTGTTAATTCCAGAGATACTGTTCTCTTTATTGCATTTGATTAATATTTGAATATTAAAAATGAGATTATTATTCAGAGTTAGTATTCTCCATATTTAATATAACCAATTTTTACTTACTTTATTTAGCTAAAAGCTACTCTGACATCAAATTAAAAATTATATTTTACAAGTGGGAAAAAAATCAAGGCTCAACAAGTTTATCTGATTTGCATAAGGTCAAGAAAATAAACATTTACAACATATTGATTTAACTTTATCCTATTACTATTATATGTAAACCTTATTTTAACCAAACTTAACATAAAAGTATTGAAAGAATAATGAGTGTAGAGAATTGCTATTCCCTTTAGGATGGATGTGTGTAAAAGCATTAAAAAGTGAATTTGATGTGCACTGAACTTTTCAGGCACCCAGCTCTTTTTGCTTCAGGTACACCTCTTTCAATTAGATCCATTTTTAAAAATTAATCTTATAACTTATTAACATGAACATTACTTATTTGTAATATTTACAAAGGCTTCTACAGAATCTGATAATGCCATTCTATTTTATTGTGATTTATTAACCTTTTAATAAATATGTAAAGAAATTTTTATTTTCAAAGCTAGCAGTATATGTAAATGTGCGAGTGTTTAGAAATGAACACTCGCCACATATATTGTATGGGAAGCATTTGCACCTAGGTACCACTCACTGAAGGGTGTTGAGTCATGAGTATGCACACACTAATCCTTATTCACACTTCTCAGGAAGCTGAAAGCAAATACTTACCGGTCAGCCTCAGAGCACCTAGGACCATCAGAAACCAAACCCTTCAGAATTCTAGGCTTGAAACACTATGAATTCATAGTGGGAAGAAAATGAAAAACACATTTAGGAATTAAATCAAGATATATTTACTGTTTCAAAACTTGTAAAATAAATGCAAAAGGACCTTTAAACATGTTACATGGCTAAAAAAGAGATTTAGAAGCACCAACAAACTGCCTCCTTCTGGAGGTACCTACCCAAAGCTGAAAGCTACTCTGCTATATTAAAGTTTCCAGTGTCCGGTTATTTTTTAAAATTTTTCCTAATAAACACTCATTATTTAAGGGAATAATATTTCAATTAAAGCTTAAATTATGATGAATAATGAGTGGAAACATAATACTAAAACTCTAAAAACAACCGTCACAAAACCTCAAAAACAAAGATGGTGTGTGGTCTCAGTTGTTGACCAAAACTATTTCAGCCAGTTACTTATTATTTAAAAGAGTTTGGAATTTTTTTATGCATTAAAAATGCCATAAAAATACTCAATTTGAATAAATTTAGTAAAATACATAATCTCAACCATATTGGCATATATTCATTTTTTAATTTTCTTATTTGGATTATGCAAATTTAAGTTCTTAATAGACAGTGGCTACCACTCACATTAAAATCATCTTTCACAGCTTCCCAGAGTCAAGATTATTGCAAGTTCTTAATCAAATACTAGTGAATGAAGGAACTAGTGAATGAATGTTCACATTTTCTCCACATATTTCAGGAATAGTAGAACATTTAAAAAGTGGAGGATGATTAGCAGTCAATTTTCCACTACATCTCTCTGAAAACAGAGGGTGAAGTTTGCTTCAAAAATGGAAAGTTCAGAATTTTGACAGATAAAGGCAGAGGTTTTCAAGAAGCAGAATGACGGTTTGCTCGTGCTCTGCCATAGGGTCTATGTAGGCCAAGGGCATGTAACACTGACCAGAGGAGTCCAAAAGGGGGAATTAATGGCAAACCAAGGTGTGGAGCCTGATATCTTGCAGGGAAAGAGTTGAGCACTGTGACAAAGCTTTGTAGAGGATTCTTCTATGCACAAAGTTGCTGTACCTATGGACCTATTTTGTTGGTAGCTGCCTAATGCTTCAGAATAAAGAATGTGGCTGCATAAGAGATAGGACTGCGGGAGGAAGCAGCTGATTCTGGGAGAGTAGCCAAAAGGAAATAAAATTTCCCTCTTGAAACTGCTGCCAGTGTAGTCTCACATGTATGAACAATTGCTGATCTAATACTCTTTTTAGAGCCAGTCTCTTGCCATGTCCCTGTAAATGTAATTTTCTACATTAAATGCATATTTACACACTAAATATTGTAGCTATGTGTGAGTGAGTTCTGAGAAAGAGTAAGAAAAACACAGCCTGAGTAGGCTTCCAGTGTGCAAACTACACCCCCGTGAAGGAAAGGAAAAGTGCTCCTTAAAGAACATGTGACATTGGTCATTATCAAAATGCTGTGCATTCTTCAAGTATACATGCTCTACTAATTTTGACATTGGTGAAATTCTCTCATTAAAAAATAATATGGCATGGCAACAGACACAGAGAATCTAAATTTGTTTTTGAGTTTCAATCTCTAATTAGTGCCAAGATGCTGTCTGTGACACAACACATTCATATTAATGGAATGCAAGATACTTAACTGTGAAAGAAGCATTTGCTCTCAGAGAGAAATGTATCAGTGTGACACACACAGGCTTTAGGCCATTTGCAGTGAAAAAGAGACCTTACAACCACTACAATCAGCCTTTCTCTGAAGAATGAGCACAGAATGCATCTCTCCCTAGAGCTTTGAAAAGAGGTAGCAAGCTAATGCTCTTATCTAATTGCCAAATAAGAGGCCTTTTTGATTCAAAGCTACATATCAACATCTTTCCTAAGTGTCTATGGCAGTGCCTTGTGGCTTCACATAGTTCACCAAGACTACACACAACTCTTTAAAGAGTGTCAGATGTTTTCCTGAAACTAGTTAGTATTTTAAATAAATCATTAAACTGTTGTGTTCTATAGGGAATCACAAAAGCTATGCAATTCCTACAGGCCTTCTATTCAAACACATATGAATTGATGGTTTGATATGTATTTTTTTTTTTAAGATTTTTTTTAAGATTTTATTTATTTATTTTTAGAGAGGGAAGGGAAGGAGAAAGAGAGAGAGAGAAACATCAATGTGCGGTTGCTGGGGGCTGTGGCCTGCAACCCAGGCATGTGCCCTGACTGGGAATCGAACCTGCGATGCTTTGATTCGCAGCCTGCGCTCAAACCACTGAGCTACGCCGGCCAGGGCTTGATATGTATTCTTAATTCAAACACAGAAATAAAATTTTTAGAGGGAATTTATAGTCACTGATATGAATAAAGGAATTATTTCTCTTACCAATGCAGCATTAAAGCACACCATAATGAAATATAAATCCATGAGGGAATTAAAGGCATGCAAATGATCAAACTGCAACTATACTCCGTGATTACTTACTTACATGTTCTGCAAAAGCAGAAGTACTATTCTGGGACTTCAACAGAAATATTTCCCACAGACATAGCACAGACGTGAATAAGTGTCTCCTGCTGCCACATAACTGCGTATATTTTGGACTTGATTTAAATAAAAGAAAATTCATTATGAATGTTTGTCACTTCTAACTCAGGAACTAAATCAAACAAACAATTCTGTTGGAAAAAAGTTAGCAAATCTGGTTTCCTTGATAACATACTGAGTTGCTTGGGACACGAAACAAAGAACGAGAATGTAGCCTCTGCAAACAACAATGCAACTCTGACAGTGGCTCAGACTTTCTCTAAAGCCATGAATGCGTTCCCTAACTCCAAGTTTTAAATCTGCTGTTTCATACCATCTTGAATTAACGTATACCACCTCCTACTGAACAATTTGATTTATACCTGATTTCATAATTTATTTTAGTGTAAAAGATCTTAAATCTAATGACACTTCACAATTTACAAGCACCTACAAACACATTAATTTTATCATTATATCTTTACAACAGCACTGTGACAAAATCATGCATGGGAACTTGATTATAGAAACTGAAATCTGATGATTGAACAGTTCGATCTTTATATCCCAACCATAATTTCTGCCTATGTCACAATGTCTCATGCACATACACTCACATACACATATATCTGCACAGAGTAGATTAAAAAAGTCTTCCATGCTTAAAAAAATCTATTTTTGTACATACTCTTGTAGTAAACCTATTTAGTTCAAATTTTAATAGCCTGTCAAACCATTTATGAAATCAGAGAACAGTTACAAGACCATTCTAGGTGCCCAATACTATCTAGCCAGAAATGGGAAGGATCTGAAGTCAATGATAAAAGCACAATCTGACTGTAAGCTTCCAATCTGCAGTGGAATAGTAGAGTGAAGATCCAAGACAGCCTTATGAATAAGGGCCCTGCTCCTTAGGAAACCATGAGCCAGCCTTGGAAGGCTATGTCCCTTCTATCTGAACACCAAAGGCAAAGAGCTTGAGCCTTTTAACTGAGTGATTTATTCACAAATGTAGTAGTTAAGAAATATTTGAATTATTACAGAGTGGTCTTTGGGGATCTCCTAGGTAAACTGTTTCCTTTGCTTCTATCTAAAAGTTTGACTTTCCTTTAAACACATTTCTACAATTTAATGATTTTCCTAGAACATGAGAAAAATCTGCTGAAAATTCTCATTATATCCCTTCATTTTAAGTATATTTCTCAAAAAATTTGTCACTAATATTAATATTTACTCATTGTATGTTTGCTCTGATAAGTCTAACAGAGAGCACTATGATTACATAATGATTCTTGTTCTTTTTGAAAGCTATAATAGCATAAATACTGATAAACCAAAAGTTGATTTTTAACTCAGAGAAAGACTTGCTTTTTCTCTGATGATTATACATTATATAAATAACTATTTATATAACTTCTGACAAAGTGAAATTCCTTCATCTATAAAGTAGGGAAGATTGTTCAGTGCCAAAGAGCTCTTAAAAACTACCAATAAGTAATTTAGTAAGATTTTTATCCAGGAACCTAAGTAGGTCTTTTAAATATTCGTTGTGTCCTACAATTAATTAGTCACTCCACACTTTAAGATTGACATGCTGACTACTATGGAAACTTTATGAATGTAAACCAAATATTGGGATATGAAGGGCACTTTATGTGGAAGAGACAGCAAATTGTCTACTAGAATTAATCTCTCTCTTCTTTGATTTAGTAATAAAAATGTCCTGCCTTTGAGGTGCAGCTGGAGACTTGATATATTTCAGCTTCTCTTTCACCAGCTGTAGCCCTATGAATAAGTTTTAAACAGTGGAATGTGAGCAGAAATAATGTGAACAAATTTAGGTCCATATTGGTATGAGGAAACTGTCTTTTACTTTTTCCTCTTTCCAACTGCAGAAAACAGTGATAATTGGAGCAGCCACCTTAGGCTCACACATGTAAGCTACACGATGAAGATGGAAGAAAATTGTGCTAGCCTAGATGCCTGAATGACCACATGGATTAGCTGATCAATCCAACCTGAACTAGGTGCTTACTTCTGGAAGGGAGAGGTATTTCTTCCTATTACTTGTTAAAGGAAACATACTGTCACAAATCTCAACATGTAGTTAGGAGTTACAGGCTTGATATTTTAAAAGAAACTGTCACAATAACATGTAATGAGGGAAAACAAAATTCTATCTTGCTTAAAGTCAGTGATTTTGAATCTCTTTGTAATGCCAACCTTGCTAGTTAATATACCACCTCAGTTTGATTAATAAAAGGATATTGTGTGAAGTCTTTTGAACTCAGAATTTTCTTCATAATCAACACTCATTAATTAGATATATAAATTTAACAAGTTGAAATAAGAGTATGGGTAGAATACAGTGTATATAGTGAAGACAAGCACTGGTTATTAAATATTTTATAACAACATTTTTGAAATATGTTCTTTAATATTTCTCCAGGGAGGACATATGCAAGGCCCAGAGACACATGAAAGAATGCTCACCTTCATTAGCCATCAGAGAGATGCAAATTAAAACCACAATGAGATAACATTCCACACCTGTCAGAATGGCCATCATAAACAAATCAACAAACAACAAGTGCTAGCAAGGATGTAGAAAAAAGGGAACCCTAGTACATCGTTGGTAGGAATGCAGACTGGTGCAGCTACTGTGGAAAATAGTATGGAATTTCCTCAAAACACTAAAAATGGAACTGCCTTTTGATCCAGTGATTCCAGTGCTGGGATTATACCCTAAAAAACCCTGAACACCAATTCAAAAAAACATATGCATCCCAATGTTCATAGTAGAATTATTTATAATAGCCAAGCACTAAAAATATCCTATGTGACCATTAGTAAATTAATGGATCATATGGTACATTTACACAATGAAATACTACACAGCAGAAAGAAAGAAGGAACTCCTACCCTTTGAGACAGCATGGATGGAACTGGAGAGTATTATGCTAAGTGAAATAAACCAGGCAGTGAGGGACAAATACCATATGATCTCACCTATAAATGGAACCTAATCAACAAAACAAACAAGCAAGCAAAATACAACCAGACACATGGAAACAAAGAAAAAAAACAAAAGTGACCAGAAGAGTGGGGAATAGGGGAAAATGGGGAAAGAATGGGACATGTAGTTAAGGAATGGGAATAAACGATACATAGGAATGGGCAATTGGGTGGGCAGGGAAAGGGAGAGCAACGAGGGAAAATATGGGTCAACTGTACTTGAACAACAATAAATAAAAAAGTTCTTTAGTATTATCCTGAGAATGTTATTTATAATTAAGATGTCCTTCAAATGCACCACTCAATGAAATACGATATTTTAATGATAGAATAAGGGTCTATTCAGGAAGTTGACTATCTACTACAGAATATAATGTGCTTTTAATAAAATTATGTCTTTAGTAAAGCCAAATAGCAGGATCCACATGGAGAAATGTTAAAAAAAAAACCACCTAACAACTAGCATTTATGGATACCAGTTTTGTGCCAAGCATCCTTCATAGGATATTTTATTCAATTCTCAAAAACTGTCTTTAAGATTTCTATTATCATATACCCTCTACTTCTGGGGACCTCACATATGAATGACTGTCTTTCACTCAACTGTTATCAATTGTCTGTGTCCCAAAGACTGCTCTTTCAGTACAACATCCTTTGGTTGGTGACAGCCTGGAAAGCCTCTTAACCTACTCCTTCTCCTCTTCCTCAGTAGAGGATAAAATTGAACTGAAGATTGAGGAAGGCATTTTTTCCCATATATTCAATGCTTATGCATTATCTGTTGCAGGTTAGTCTAACAAAAATGTTGACTTCAGGATTCCCTGGATTATAAGGAGGCAACTTTTATATAGGGTATATATTTAATTCTTCTTTCAAATTTACCTGATTATGACTAATAACTCCATAGCTCAGCAGAGTAAGTTATAGAAAAGTCAGCCTTCTTTCTTGAAAGTAATCATATTATCTATGAATAAGTGTCTTTTAGAAGTACTCAATCCCTTTGACTTTGGGAAGACAAAACTGTAAACTTCTCATAAGGAGTAGGGTGAAGTTACTAGATTTATTCTTCATAGCACAGATAATCTTTCTGCCAAATGCCCATGGTCTTAGGGTAGGTAAACATAGTAGGCATTAAGAAGAGTCAGTTAATACTATTTTTATAAAGTCTAAAAAGGTCTCAACAATGAAAAAAATAATTACTTCATTTTTTTAAGGACTTGAGGACCAGTAGCATAATCCTGACCAATAGGAAAAGTCCCAGTCAACATAGGTTATGCAATAAATCCATGACAATTGCATGTGAAAAATAGTTTTGGATTTTGAAATATCACATGTTAAGAAAAAGTATTCATTCCCTCGGAAAAGAATGTGACTAAAAGCCTTTAGAAAAGAACTATTCCATAGACCAGGTATCAGGATCCAAGTGTTTCATAATGTGAAAAATTACTTTCTGTAAATATTATCAAATGATCCTTTAGAATATTTTTCTCAGATAAAAGTCATATAGCCCTGGCTTGTATGGCTCAGTGGATTGAGTGAGGGCCTGTGAACCAAAGAGTCGCTGGTTCAATTCCCAGTCAGGGCACATGCCTGTGTTTCTGGCCAGGCCCCCAGTAGGGGGTATGCAAGAGGCAACCATACATTGATGTTTTTCTCCCTATCTTTCTCCTTCCCTTCCCCTCTCTCCAAAAGTAAATAAATAAAATATTTTTAAAAAAGAAGAAGGAGAGAAAGGTCATATATACAGGGGTGTCAGTGTCATTTTAATGCAAAGATTACACTAATTAACTATTAATTTAGTTCATGTAATTTATTGTTTTGCTATCCTCATTGGACCAGAATATAGAAGAGATAACAACTGCATGAGTATAATTCAATAATTCATTTTGGATTACTGTTATCCTTTAATTACTTTACTCATTAAATCAACTATGTGGGTATGTGTGTATATATATATATGTGTTTCTTTATACGTATATATGTTGGGTGTCTCCATAACACAAATGTACACTCACAAAAACACACACATATACAGGAGGAAGGGTGAGGTATTTCTTCCTTTTACTTGTTAAAGGGAACATACTGTCACGAATCTCAACATGTAGTTAGGAGTTATAGACTTGATATTTTAAAGGTAACTGCCACAATAATATGTAATGGTTTCCCTGGGCTCACCATTAACCTTTACATAATATTTCCATGCATTTTACTGACACTCATATAAAATGTTTATTTCAAATCTTTAAACCAGAATTCTTGCTTAAAGTAACCAAGAGTATTGCATTAAATAATACTTAGCTATATTTTTCTTATGCTCATTTTTAAAGACATCAACAAAATATTAGTATGTGCCACCAAAGAGATAAAAAGTGAATGAAATTCATGTTTTACTGTATTGAGAAGTTTATAGTTCCCATAAGAAAATGAGAATTTCTAGGATATATTTGATGAAAACTGCAGAGCCAGTGATATTTTGCTTTTAAAAGCTCAAAACACACTGATTATTTTTAAAGGAGCTATTTTGCAGGCAAATTTTCATTCCTTTGGGTCTTTACCAGTTGCTTTGATGATAACTCTACTGCTAAAAAGGAGCCTTCATGAAAAATGCAAGAACTCTATTTATAAACCACTTATCATCCATTCATAGGTTTTGATGTCAATCACCATCTTTTCTTGCCGTTGTTGGGGCAAATGTAAGCAGAATCATATTTTGCACTAGTTTAACAACAGTTGATGCTTATACATCAGGACATGAAAAAATAGCATAATTTATCATGTATCATTTGCATATTAGCATTTTTTAACATTTCAGTGGACCCCACAAGTTTGCAGTGCTTGAAAGAAAACAACTATATAAAATTCTATGTGCATGATTCTGTTTCCAGCTTGCCCTTACAATTACTAAATGATGAAGTGAGTTAATACATATTTAATTTGCCTAAAACTATGCCTGCTACCTTGCTAAAACTATATACCTATTAGCCAATACTTTTACTGTGGACTATTGAAAATAATTATGACTATGCAAACATTTGATAATTGAGAATACAATAAGATGTTGTGTGATAAACTGAGAAGATTTAGTGAGAAATGTGAAACTATTAAGGAAGAATCTGGAGTTCAACTATTATCTTTTGTCCTTCTCTGTTTGATACTCTTAGATGTTGTCTTTTTTATTCTCTCATGTAAATAAAGACAGGCTAGAGTGGCCTCACATTTAAAAGTTTACAGGCAAGCAGGATGTGGCTGAGAAAAAATAGAAAAGACTTTATATGTGAATTCTTCTCTGGAAATTTTTAAAGTAATATAAAAATGCCTGCCCTGTATTCAAGGGTGGGAGGGATGAGAGAAAACGAAGCCAGGACTGTAACTGCTTGAGTTCCTTTAGCCTAGGCCTAAAGCCGTAAAGGGAGCTCTACAGGCCCACAGTGGTCACAGGAAGTTGACTAGGGTAGGAGAGTGGGTAAAAAGGTCTGCCAAAGCTCTAATTATTATTTTTATAGAATGTGTGCTTGTCTAACATGCGGTCCCTGTAAATATCAAGTCTACAGTGGAGAAAGAGAGGTCTAGTAAGAAGAGGAGGAAGGAGAAATTGATGTAAAGAAGAGGGAAAATATGCAGATGGAAGATTGTAATGAGGAAGAAAATCCCATTTTGTCATTGTTGCATTTTTACCCTCTTTTTGTGATAAGGTATGGAGAGCTTGTAAAACAACATCATATTTTCCAAGAACTCTTCAATATTGACTACTGCTTATTCCTATTCAGCCCAACACAAACTCAACTTCCCCAAAATACTGCATTGCTATAAGTAAAAGATAGTGGTTGGTACTGTACTCATGAACAGTAAGACACTTTCAAATTACCCAGACAATATTAGAACTGAAGTCATACAAATCTCAATACCCAGGAGCGACTGGTGCTGTAGGAACAGTCATATTCCTCCTAAATTCTAGTTTTGTGCTGTTATGCTAGCTCAGTTTGGAAATTCCCTACCCACGTTATCTATGGGCCCAACAGTGAGATTTTTCTCCTGACCCACTGCTGATCAACCCATAAACTGATAAAGAAGGAAGAGAAACAAGACAATGTTGTAAAAAATAAGGCAATTCAAAATAATCCCTTGAATGTTATCAAAACGTTGGTTTTTAATTTTTAAAAGTCCATTTGTTTTTTAAATTTTTTTTCCATTATCATTTATTGCTCCTATAACTCTCTCATCTCCACCCATCTCCTTCCCCTACCACAATTACCACACTGTTAACAGTGTTGATGAGTTCTTTCTCCCTTTATAAAAATCTTTGATAGCTATTTTGTAGATAATATGTTTATATTTTGCCAAAGTCAAAAAATATTTGATCAGATAAGAAAGTATTATGTTTTTCTTGGTCATAAAGTCTACTGTAAAACCTAAATATTAAACACTTTATGTTAGTAATTTCAATATATATTTATGTGCTAGTCATTAATATTACCAATCAGTTTGTTAAGTTGCTTTGGCCTTGGTGTATACCTATCTAGTTGATATGTTCTTTTACTGTGCCTATAGGCAATCTTCTGGCCATGTCATTTAGTTAACTCGTCAATGAAATACAGCCAATTAAATTCAGCTTATCAAGTGACAACTATTGCTTTTGACTTCATCATACTAAATACATACTTGACTTTTTATATTTTCAACTATTTTGGCACTACGTACAAAAAAACACTTTAATAAAAGACTTCTTGAGGGCAGGTGCTATTCATATGCTTATGATAACAATAATGAAAGCAAAATATTATTGCTTCAAATAACATCTTATTTTCTAACTGCTAGTTCCTAGTACCAAGTAAAGACATATACTAATTTATTGAATAAATTATTATTTTATCACCAAAGCAAATATTTGGAGATCTAAAATATCTGGAGATAGATATAAAGTGCAACTGGATACTAAATAAAAGCCCCAAATAAAATACAGAAGGATTTCTAATTGACCTGGCATCGTTATAATGGTACAAGCATCCAGTTGTTCCTACTGGTTATTTCATGCTACTGTATAAAACTCCTCAAAATATAGCAGCTTAAAAGACAACATGCACTTTATTTAGCTCAGAAATTTGCAAATAAGCGGAAACTTCCCCTCTTTTGATATTTTGACCAAGGATTTGGCACACAATCACTTACACCTATGTCATAAGTCAAAGCAAGTTATTATGTCTTTCCAGACATATGAGAGGAGACAGAAATCTCACCTCTTAATAGGAAGAGTGAATCTGAAGCTATGTTTAATCTACCAGCGACCTCCATCCAGCTAAAACTTCCTCACATTCTTGTCATGTACAAAATACTACAGTCACCTATTCTCAAGGCCAACAAAAGTCTCTGCATTTTGACAGTGTCTCAGAGCCCAAAGTTTCATCATTTATATTAGGTATTTGTGTACACGAGGCTCCTTGGGCATAGTTCCTCTCAATCTGAAGTTTGACTAAATTAAAATCTGTCCTACATGCTAAATGTAACCCACCAAAAAGCACCATATATATTAAATATCTAATGTATTTTAACAATTAATATAAAAGTATGATTTTCATATATGAGTTATGCATTTTAGCAAAATTAATATTAGATAGTTATTTTACTAAGTTTTTCATAAAAAATATATTTTGAACACCTATAAAACATTAAACCATTAAAAAAGTATTCTTGCCCTAATATGTGTTAAGCCCAGGAAAAACAGAAAATGAGACAGAGCAGGTCCCTGCATTTAACTTGTTTACATTTTTCTATAGAATATGAAAAATAAACAAGTGAATAGTTATAATAAAGAATAGTAAATAATAAGTAACTAAATAATTATAGATTTTGAAAAGTACACTGGAAATTTTAACTTTATATGACACGGTCACAGAAGGTCTTCCTGAGGAGGTGACATTTAAATTGAGGTCTGAAGGAGAAGGGGACAACTATGAAAAGAACCTCAGGAAATTATTGTAGGTAGAAGAAACAGAAATATCACAAGCATAAGGAGAGAACTGTTTGGTGAATTATTGGACCTATCAGAATGCTTGTGTAATCAAAGGGGATAAAGGGTAGTAAGAGATGAAGCTGGTAGAGCATCAGAAGTATGGATTCCTAATTTTATTCTTTTTTATTATATTTTATTGATTATGCTATAACAGTTGTCCTGATTTTTCCCCTTTGCCCTACTCCACCCAGTGCCCCCTACTCCCTCAGGCAATTCCTACCATTGTTATGTCCATGGGCCACTGCTATGAGTTCTTTGACTACTCCATTTCCTATATTGTAATTTACATCCCTAGGGCCATTCTGTAACAACCTATTTGCACTTCTTAATCCCCTCACCTCCTCACCTACTCTTCCCCTCATCCATCTGGTCTGGCAACTTTCTGGTAATTAACTTCTTTCCTCTTGATTTTAAGAGTCTCTCTTTATCTTTAACCTTTGGCCTTTTAATGTGGATGCGTCTTGGAGTAGGTCTCTTTGCATTCATCATAATTGGGACTCTCTGCACTTCCTGTATTTGCATGTCTATTTCCTTCACTAAATTAGGAAAGTTTTCTTTCACTAATTTTTTCAGATAGATTTCCAATTTCTTGCTCTTTCTTTTCTTCTGGCACCCCTATGAGGTGAATTTTGGATCTCTTGAAGTTGTTCCAACAGCTGTTTATACTATCCTCATTTTTTTGGATTCTTTTTCTTTCCTGTTCTGTGTAGTTGTTTTTTGCTTCCGTATGTTCCAAATCATTGATCTGATTCTTGGCTTCATCCATTTTACTGTTGTTTCCCTGTAAATTGTTCTTTATTTCAATTAGTGTAATTTGTTCCTGACTAGGTCTTTCTTATGCTTCTGAGTTCTTCACTAAGTTCCTTGAGCTTCCTTATAAAGAGTGTTTTGAACTCTGCATCTGATAGATTGCTTATCTCCATTTTGTTTAGCTTATTTCTGGGGTTTTTATCTGTTCTTTTATTTGGGCCATGTTTCTTTGTCTCCTCATTTGGGTGGCCTTCCTGTTTCTATGTATTAAGTAGATCTGCTTTGACTCTGTGTCTTGGTAGTGTGGCCTAATCAAGTAGGTGTCCCATAGGGCCCAGTGGCACAGCCTTTCCTATCCCCCAAGCTGGGTACTTGAGGCACACCCTTTGTGTGGGCTGAGAACACCCTCCTCTTGTAGTTGAGCCTTAGTTGCTGTTGGCAGATAAATGGGAGGGATTTGCTGAGGCCAACCAGCTGAAAGGACTGGCTGTGGCCACTGAACACCAATCTCCACCACCTGTGGAGAATTAGTTGTACAGGGGCAGGGTGGTGGTGCTCCAGCATGGTCTATAGCTGATCACTGGGTGTGTTGGCCCTGGAGTTTCTGTGGTGGTGCACGCAAGTCAGCCCCGACCTGTGTTTTTGCCTGGAGCACCCTGCCTGAGCTATAAAGCAATCTGAGATGGCTGCTACTTATTCTGAGAAGGTGGAAAGTGATACAATAGAATTTAAATGTTAAAGTCTAGGAAATAACATGTATAATGAACCCAAGTTTTGGGAACCAGTTGTACGAAAGAGCCTGCTCAGATTTGCTCATGACAGCTAATTTTGTGCATCTCTTCCCAACTGGACATTTCTTTTTTTTTCTGCTTCATTGGAATATAATTGACATATAACATTGTTTGAATTTAAAGTATACAGAAAAATTATTTTAAATCTGTATATATTACAAATGATTACCAAAATAAAGTTATTAACCCATCTAACACCACTTATTGTTATAATTTTTATGTGGTTATAGTGAGAAGTTTTAAGATCTATTCTCTCAGAAAGAAAAATTTTCTTTTTTTTAAATTTTGTATTATATTTTGCCATTACCAAAACTTTTTTTTTAATTGTGTACTTTTTTGCATTACTATTTATCCCCCTTATACCCTCCTCCCCCCAGCAATTACCACTCTGGTTGACCATGTTCTTGAGTCATTTTTCCTTTTAGCTCAAAACTCCTACCCCCTAGTATCCCCCACTACTAGCTGTCTGCTTTTCATCTATGAGTCTGTCTCTGTTTTGCTTATTAGTTCAGTTTGTTCATTAGATTCCAATCATGAGTAAAATCATATGGTATTTGTCTTTCTCTGACTGGCTTATTTTACTTAGTATAAAGTTGGCCAGGTCTATTCTTACTGTTGCAAAGGCTACAACAGCCAAGTTGTATTCCATTGTGTAAATGTCCCATAGTTATTTTATCCACTCATCTACTGATGGACACTTGGGCTGCTTCCATATCTGGGCAATTGTAAGTAACACTGCAACAAACATAGGGGTGCTTGTGTTCTTTTGAATTAGTGTTTTGGGTTCTTTATGATATATTCCTAGAAGTGGGATCACTGAGTCAAAAGGCAGATCCATTTTTAATTTTTTGAGGTATCTCCATACTGCTTTCCACAGAGGCTGTACCAATCTGCATTCCCACTAACAATTCAAAAGGGTCCCCCTTTCTCCACATCCTCACCTGCACTTGTTATTTATTGATTTGTTGATGATGGCCATTTTGACAGATGTGAGATGGTATCTCACTGTGGCTTTAATCTGCATTTCTCTGATGATTAGTGAGGTTGAGCATCTTTTCATATGTCTATCGGTCATCTGTGTGTCCTCTTTGGAGAAGCGTCTGTTCAGGTCCTTTGCCCATTTTCCAGCTGGGTGTATTTTTGGTGTTGCGCTTTACAAGTTCTTTATAAATTTTGGATATTAACCCCTTATGAGATGTATTGGCGAATATATTGTCTCATTCAGTGGATTTTCTGTTTATTTTGTTGATCATTTCCTTTGCTGTGCAAAAACTTTTTAGTTTGATATAGTCCCATTCATTTATTTACTTATTTATTTTGTTTCTCTTTCCTGGAGAAAACATTACTTATGAGAAATTTCCAAGATTTTGCTGCCTATGTTTTCCTCTATGATTTTTATAGTTTCGGGTTTAATGTTTAAGTCTTTAATCCATTTTTAGTTTATTCTTGTGTATGATATAAGAAGGTGGTCTAGTTTCATTTTTCTGCACATATCTGTCCAATTTTCCTAATACCATTATTGAATAAATTATCTTTAGCCCATTGCATCTCAGCAATTTTCAAATACACAATACAGTATCTCTAACTTTAATCACGATGTGTATGTTATATCTCCAGAAATCACTCATACTATGAATGGAAGTTTGTGTCCTTAGACCACCTTCACTCATTTTCTCCACAACCTGCTTGTCCTGGTAATCACCCATGTGCTTTCTGTTTCTACAAGTCGGTTTTGTTTTAGATTCCACATGTAAGTGAGATCACACACCAAGTCTGTTTCTCTGCCCGATTTATTTTATTATAATGTCATAATGTCCACAAGATTCAATCATGTTGTAAAAATGATATCATTTTTGTTGCTGAATAAATAAATAAATGTCCTTTCTGTTTCTCTCAGAAAGCTGGTGTTAACCATTTCTCAACACACCACTATTTGGGATGCCTGAAGTTAAGGGGAATAATAGTATGGAATAAAGCTAGAAAGATAGGCAAGGGCTCAGAACACTTAGCTCTTATTTTTAGAGTTTTAGGCCTTATTATAAGAATAGAAAAGCTCTGATTGGAATTCAACTGGCACATGACATTATCAATTTGCAATTAAAAACAAAACGAAACAAAACAAAACACTACTTGTAGTAGGAGGGACAAATTCAAATGAGAAGCTAATCCCTACAGAGAAATCAGTTGAGGAGGCTAATCTATGAGATTAAGATATGACAAAGTAAACATGCATAATAAGTATTTAGAAGGTAACATATACTGAAATTTCAATGGATTGGATAAGGGTGTAAACAATAGCATCATGTAATAAATACTTTCTTCCACAGTTTGATAAATGGTAGTGTTATACAATGAGAATGAAAAAATGTAGATAGGTGACCAATTTAGGATAAGGAAAGGTAGGAATTTTTAAACAGTTTGACACACTATCCCTAAGGTACCTGTGAACTACTCAAGTTTTAAATAGATTGCTATTTTGTTTTCTGTTTGTTTGGTTTTTGTTCTCTGATAATCTTAAAGAAGACACAATTGCCTGTATAGGTTTTAGCAACATAAATACTAAATACTATTTGGGGAATTTTCTATTTCCCAAAAATCAAATAATCCTTGCCAAACATCTTGATACTTTGGAAATAAAATCATAATCAAATTATGTTATAGACCCACATTCAGAGAAAGAGAGTATTAATACAGCCAAACTAGACTTTAACTTACATGACCATATATTCCTCCAAATAGCAGACTTTCGATTCCTGTAAGAGAGAAAGCCAGACTGGATATTAGGTGAACACTATCAAATTTTTGAAAGGATATTTCATTTACACCATGAAGAAGTCTGATAAACTGCATTAAAGTAAAATGAGGTTGAAATATTCATATTTTATAGATAGAAATATTATCATTCTGTAATAGGCATTTAGACAGCATAAACAGAGCAAGGACGATAGGCTAGGTATAGAAGGTCACCTGGACAGAAAGTTACAGGTGCCCAGAAATGTGAAAAACTGGGAAAACAAGGACCTCACCCCTCGGGTGATGTTTCTACCCCTAGCATACCACTGGTCATGTGGTTTAGACCCCCTGACCTTTCCTCCCTAAAGATAATATCTAGGCCTCAGTTGTATTTCAACCCAGAAATCAGCAAAACCAAGTGGCTGAGGCCAGGACCAGCTGCATTGACAAATAACCCTGGTGCTGACCAACTGGCAGTGACAATGACCCTGAAAGAGCATACCTGGAAAGCTGATGAGTTGTCTTTGAGACCCTCCCCTGAGACCTCTCCTTAGATTTCGGCCTGTAAGAGAAAGATAAAACCCTTAGGACAAAAGACCCAGCACTCACTCTCCTTTCCAGGAGCAAGCCTGTGCCTTTTCCTTTCCCCTCTTCTTACCGAACAGGCATGCATCTCCTAAACTCTGAGGGACTCCATGGAACTTGCAACAAGGGCAGCGGTGGCTCATTCCAGGCTAACCCCCTGAACCTCTCTCCAAGGCCCCTTTTCCTCTGACTTCCTATTGAGCTGAAACAGCCCAGCCTAGGCTCTCCTGTTGCTCTTTCTATGCTAAGTAAGCACTTCTTTATTTCACTGTTCTGAGTATGCTTTTGCTGTGACCAATAAATTCCTGCTTGCTTTACTGCACTTTATCTCTTGGCTAAAATCTTTCCTTCAAGAAGATAAGAATCGAGGTCTCGTGGTCACACCAGTAACAATTTTGCTTGGGAAATGGCTCTATAAACATTGATAAATTTTGCACATTCACTCTCTGTTTTCAGGGATGAATGCACTATACCACTTTGTTAGATGAGAGCACAGCAAAAAGAAAAAAATCCCATATGTGTTGCTTGCCATTTATATCACTTATATCCCAGTTACCCTTTCCTAAAGGCACTATGTGAGGTTATTCCATTAAACTGTAATAATGTCCTTGGCTCTCTCATTTGATTTGGGCAATAATGAGTTTCCATCAAAATTTCATTTATAAATCTTTTCTAGAATATATAACATGTAACAAATAGCACTAATTGGCATTTGAAGTGTGTTTTTTTTTCCCACCTGATCTTGTTTGATCCTTTGTCCTCGTAACTATTACTATCTACACTGATGCTCAGAAACTAGGACCAGAGAATTTAAAATGTTATGCCCAAAGTTTGAATGCCCACCCACTTGTTGAACTCAGACCTAGCAAATTCTTTAATATGTCACAGTGGCAGAGCATGGGAAGTAGAAACTGATTGTGTTACTTTACTAATTGTAAAATCAGAAGTCAATTTCATGTTCTAATTTATTTCTAAAATGTTGAGATAATTAGTAAATGCACTTAGAGATAAATAGGGTTATAATATGACAGTCTTCAAGTCTAGGCTAATTATTTTTCTGTTTTATCCTTAAGTAGAGAAAAATAATTATATGCTTATATAAGAAAATACAAAATAATATTAACATTTTAGGAAACAAAGTTATGTCGACTGTGTAGATAATTTACAGTATATTTGAGAATTGGCTTTCAAACAGTGGTGATGTGAATTAAAATGTTAGCAGTTATATATCACGTAAAAACATAAAGAACTTAATGGATAACTGTATTGCTAGAGCAAATATTTAGAAGAAATAAACATTGTTAGAGGAGGGGAAACACTTCCAGATTAAAGAAAACATCTCTGAAAGTCTACCTTTCAATAAACGCAACAAGAACACTAACAAAATTCATTAAAACCCAATTTTCTAGAATAATTGAAATTAATTAAAGGATCCCAACAATATAATCTTTAAATGTTTATTGAAGAAAAACATTTAAATCTAAGTAAAAACAGAAAGCTTGACAGTATTTTATAATTTGTTTTAATCCCATGTCCTCGGTCCCAGCTCCACTGTAGCCTTAAACACCTCCAGCCTCATCACTGCAGCAGCTGTGAAAAGCTGGAGCCCAGAAACCAGAAGGTCTGGAGCTGTCCGAAAAGTGAGGTTTCCTGACAATTATTACTATCTGAATTCCATGGCAGCTTGCTGTAAAACTTCCTCAGGACTTGCTTTACTTTACTTGGATATTGCTCTGTTTGAACAGCCCTACCACCTGAGTGCTTGATGAATAAAGTTAGGAACAACTATTTAATATTGGAACTAGCTTTACTGCAATTACCAGGTGCCCAGCTGACCAAAAAGAAAAAAATAGGGAATAAGATGTTCATGATGTGCTTTATCAAGCTCCAACATACTTCTGGAAATCTGTAATTCCAAAAGCATGTCCAAAGCTCTGTGCACACCTAGGAATGAACAAAGAAAATCATCTCTCGACACTGGCTCACCATGAGGCTCTGTGTAAGAAGAAAGGAAAGGCTAAGGCAGAGTTGGAAGCTGTCAGTTGGAATGAAGAAAATATGCCCCAAATACACAGACCCCCTCCCCTCAGTAGAGGCTAGGAGTCAGGAAAGTTCCGTCATTTGTTTTAAAAAAATCTTTGTCCGATCATTAGCCAATCACCAGGCTAATTATGTAATTATGGATACACTTCAGTGACTGCACACACACACAAATACACACTTTACAAAAACAGTCCAGGAAAGTCACTAAACAAACAAACAAACAACAGTAATAACAGCAACAAACCCTGAGTAGGCTGAAAGGGTGATCTGACTTCGAGAGTTGTAACATTATAGTATTTAAAATGTTAATTTTTTAATCAAAAAATTATGAGACAGACAAAGAAATAGAAAATTATTATCCATGCACAGCAATAAAAGCAGTCAAGAGAAGCTGCCCCTGAGGAAGACCAGATGTTAGACTTCACAGATACCTTAAACCAACTATTACAAATGTATTCAAAGAACTTCTAAAAACATGTCTAAAGAATTAAAGGAAAGTATGAAATTAATGATTTATGAAATACAGAATATCAATAAGGAGACAGAAATCATAAATATAACCAGACAGATGTTCTGGAGGTAAAAAGTTCAATAACATATATGAAAGACCCATGGACATGGACAATGGTATGGGGGTTGACTATGGCGGTGGGGGCAGGCTGGGTGGGGGGAAGCAAAGGGGGAAAACTGGGACAACTGTAATAGCATAAACAATAAAACATTTTAAAAAGTGCAATAAATAGCCCAGGCTGGTGTGGCTCAGTGGATTAAGTGCCAGCCTGCAAACCAAAGTTTCGACTCCCAGTCAGGGCACATGCCTAGGTTGCAGGTCAGGTCCCCAGTGGGGGGCACTTGAGGGGCAACCACACATTGATTTGTCTCACCCCCTCTTTCTCCCTCCCTTTCCCTCTCTCTAAAAAATAAATAAATAAAATCTTTCTTTAAAAAAGAGCAAACCTACTAAAAAAAGTGCAATAAATAAAATGGTCCCCTAAAGTAGCACAACTACAGACTTAAAGTGATGAAGAAAGAATTGTTGAAAATGAAGAAAGGCCAATTGAGATCATCTAGCCCCAGGAACAGGAAGAAAAATGATAAAAGATATAAACAGAGCCTCAGAGACCTGTGTAATTCCATCAAGGATCCAACATAAGCATTTTACAAGGTTTATACAGAGAGAAAAGAAAGTGTCAGAAAGATTATTTGAAGATATAATAATCAAGCACTTCACAAATTTGTTGAAAAATATGAATATAAACATCCAAGAAGTAGAATAAACTCAAAGAGATCCAAACACTGAAACAGTAAAAATGCTGGGGTGTTCAGGGGGAGACAAAGAGAATTTTGAAAGTGGAAAGAGAAACAGACTCACCATGTGCAAGTGGACCCCAATAAGATTTACAGCTAACATCTCATCAGAAACAAGAAAGGACAAAAAAATGAGGTGATGCACTAGTCGGGCTCCCCAGAGAAACAGAATCAATAGGAGGTATACAGGGTGGAGCAAAAGTGGGGTTACCATTGTTTGTATGGAAAATAATACAATACATAATAAACTGTTTCATGTACTCACAACTGTAAACCTACCTTTGCCCATATATATGCGTGTGTGTGTATGTGTGTGTGTGTGTGTGTAAAATAAGGAGTTGGTTCACATAATTTTAGAGGCTGGAAGTTTAAAATATGCAGTGTGGGCCAGAGCCTCAAGACCCAGAAGAGCTGAAGGTACAGTCCCATTCTAAAGGCTGACAATCAAAGAAAGTCCCAGAAGAGATGATGGTGCAGATAAGGTCCAAAGGCAGTCTGCTGCCTTCTGTTCTGGGTCCCATTTCAGGACACGTGGTAGATGGGCCAGAGTAATGAGGAATACTTTTCTTCCAAAACCCAGAAAGGCCCACTAGGCACTGTGCCTCTTTGTGTGTGTGTGTGTGTGTGTGTGTGTGTGTGTGTGTGTGTGTGTGATAGGAGGGGCCAGTTTAAACACCTTATCTTTTACCCTAAACATGCCTCAACATGCCTTTACATCTCAACATGCCTCATACCACTGGACCTCCAGACATTTTACTAAGGTAGAAGGCTCCTGAATTTTTGTCAGAGTATTTCCCACTTCCTGGCACATAAATGTTTTATCAGTAAGTCTAGAATAATTGCTGCTTTTTCCTCATTAGGTCCAATCAACATAATGTCATCAATGTCATAGCTTAGTGTGATACCTTGTAGAAGAGAAGGTAACAGGTCTCTGCAAACTAAATTATGACATAATTTGGAGAGCTGACACATAAATAAAGTAGGACAGTGAAGGGGTATGGCTGGCCTTGCAAGTTGAAAGCTAACACTCTGGTGGTCTTTAATAAGAGCAACTGGAAAAAATCATTTTCCAAATCACTAGCTACATGCCAGGTACCAGGGTATGTGTTAACGTGCTCAACTAATGAAACCACATCTAATACAGAGGATGCAACTGAAGTCATCACATGATTAAGCTTACAATAATTTTACTGTTGTTCTCCAAGATCATCTGCCTTCTGCACAGGACAAATAAGCAAGTTGAATGGGCCATCGTGGGAATCAGCACCTCTGCATCCTTCAGTTGGTGACACTAGTCTTTGTAATCGCTCTAGGAATATGGTATTGCTTTTGATTTTCTATTTTTCTAAGTAGAGGAGGTACAATTGACTCCACACAGACTTTCTGCCATATTGCCCTTACTCCATGGGTCAGGAAAAAAGTCAAGGGGTTCTGCCAGATACTGACCATATGTATATATCCATTATGATTATGCATTTTAAAATTGGAAATATAATTACAGGATAAAATCAGGGACCCACAGGCCCACAGTGAGATGAATCTAAACTAAAACCCCATTCATCACCTAACCTCTACAGGCCCCTCCTCTAAGTGGTAAATGACAATGATGTTTTGTGTTTTCTGGAATTAGTGTCAGTTCAGAGCCAGTGTCCAGTAGCCCCCAAAAGTGTGATTACTCCCTTCCCCCGCAATGCACAGCTAATCTGGTCTTAAGTTCATTTGGAGAAGGCTTCAAGAAGGATCAACAGTATAAACTTTTTACATTGTACCAAGTCCCTTTCTCAAGTGGCACTGGTGTCACCTTCATTCAAGGGGTTCTTGGACTATAAACTGGCTCAAATATGGGGATTAACATACATGATTTTCTGTTTCTATGATTCAGGCCAGAATTCTGTTCATTTTCCTTAGAGTTCCTCTGATTACATAGAGCAGGTAAGATTATAGTAGACTTCCTACCTATTTCATTTCCAGAAACACCTTGATCAACTAGCCAACCCCTAAGTCTATGCAAGCCAGACAGCTGATTGCTGCTGCCCATTATAGTAACAATGCCCACCTTGCCTTTGAGGGTGGAATACCACCACTTGACTGCTCTCAGCACAGGATCCAATTACTCCCATTTCACTTACTTAGGTTTCCTAATTCAGTGACCATGACTTGCATTGTAACGTCTGGCCCTCAGAAAATAGCAATCACAGCACTCTTCAGAGGTGCCAGGGCTCCCCTCACAAATTAATTTCTCACAGTCATGGTGAAATGTGTGACTTCTAGACCCTTCGGGGAGGATGAGTAGGTCTCAAATGACAGATCCACTCTAACATTCTAGTCTCCTTAAGCCTATGAATCCTTTCCTCTACAGCAAACCATGACAGGTCTGGAATTTATATCTCATTTACTCTGGGCTACCTTTCAGTCCTTCTTTCAACCAAATAACCAACCCAAACAGAGCTCTTTCTAATTTCCCGATCTACACCATTAAACTAAGAATCTCCTTAGTGGGTCCATGTCAATAAATTTAGCCTGATCCAATTTTATGTTTCTTTTATCATTATTCAATATCCTTAATACCCATTCCCACATATATTCCTCATGTTTCTGTCTTTACAAATTAGGAAATTCAAGTAGTTATTTTGAAGTATAACTCACCTCCTCTTGGGTCACATTTTGTAACTCTCTGCTGGGTCTGCTGGGAATTGAATCTAGTTATAAGTATAGAAACAAAGAGTGTTGCTGAGGGCGATTCTTGAGGAGAATCAGCATTGTCTTACATGGTAACTGCCTCAGGGTAGGCCATTTCAGTTTCCTTAGGCAATGCATGGTTAGTTTCCTCTTACAGGGGTGGAGAGGAGGTTCGTACTAAAGGTAGAGATGGTGTTTCTACCGGCAAAGAAGATTACCCAGAATTTAGGAGCTCAGTGTCCTCAGTTTCATAAGGACTTTCTATATATCCCATCCCCAACTTTCAGGAACGCATTCCTTCTCAATCAATGTTCTCACTTAAACATAGATACTCGGTAAGGTTGAGAATTCAGTTTGCATTGTAAGTCAGCAATGTACAAGATGAGAATCTGGATTTGATGTTCAGCAATCACATCCCTGGGGCTACAAGAGAAAGGGTATCATTCAGTACAAACATTTCAGGTCATTTATGCAGCACCTGAACTGGGAATTTCAATCCCTGAACTCATCCCTGTCTTCCCACACATAGTCTAGTGATATCAGTAACAAACATCCAATCCCACTATACTGATTAGTTTGACAACAGTGTTTGAAAGTATCATATACGTGGTCACTCACATCCTTGAATCATAAATGTTTGATTAGGAGTATCCAATGGCCATACTTTGTGTGTCTCTATTGCCTACCATGCCATGAACAGTCTCATTTTACTACTGGAAATAGAGTAATTGGTGTCTGTAAATCTCATCAGATTAGAGAGCCAACTCTAGAAACCCCAGAGCTAATGCTCAAAATTCATCCTTAAGATCCCTTCCTCTAGAATTACTCTCAGTACCCAAATCTGTAGGTGGGGTAAGGGTTCTCCAGAGAAATAGACTGTTTATATGTGTGTGATACGAGTATATGATGAGACTTTATAATATTGTAAGGAATTGGCTCATGTGACTGTGGAGGCTACAAGTCCGAACCCTGCAGCGTGAGCTGTCAGGCTCAAGACTCAGGAAAGCTGATGGTGCAATTCCAGTTTGCAGGCCAGCAGATAAAGGCCAAGGAAAGCCAATGGAGCAGAAGAGTCTGCTGGAGCTATTTTCTTTTGCTTGAGGAGGTTGGTCTTTTTGTTTTGTTCAGACCTTCAACTGATTGGATTGTGCCTACCCACATTACAGACAGCAATCTGCTTTCTTTGAAGTTCCCTCATAGGTTTATCTCATCCAAAACATCTTCCAAATTAGCAGATGACATTCACCATCAGAGATGGCATATTCAAGTTGCTGAAAGAAATGTTTTAAAAAGGCCAACTAAAAATCTTATATAAAACAAAACTACCCTTTAAATGAAGACAGAACACAGATAGTCTCAGATAAAATAAGCTAAGGGCCTGTTGTTTGCAAACTTGCCCTACAACAAACACCAAAAATAGTCCTTCATGATGAACTGTAAGGACACTAGACATTAACTCAAATCCACACAAAAAGAGAGCACTCATAAAAGTAACTACATAGGTAAATATAAAATCATATACATGCATTCTTATAACTTTTTTCAAAATCTGTTTTAATAGAAAAATCCAAAATGCAATAATGGTATCCATGAGCTTATAATACGTAAAGATGTAATTTGCATGATAAAAATAGTACAAAGGGGAGTGGTGGAGTACTGAACAAAGTGTTTGGACAGTATTGAGATTAACTGGGTATTTAACTAAACTAGATTGTTTTAAATTAAGAGATTAATTTTAATACCTAGGGATACTACTAAGATAATAACTCCAAAATATAGTTAAGGAAACAGAAATAAAAATACATAACAAAATGTTTAACACAAAGGAAAGCACTATTAAAGAAATTGAGAAACAAAAAAGGTTATAAATCTTACTCAAAACAAACATCAAAATGATAAAGGTAAATTCAATGTAATTAATCATGTGATAAATTACATTAAACATAAATGAACTAAACACTTCAATCACATACTGGTAAACATTTTACATTTACTAACATTCCCAACAATCATTAGGAGTACTTATAAGTCATGCTCTATTTCACAGCCATTGCACAGAAATTTAAATTCATTCAGGGTCTTTTCCAAGGTTACACAGATATCCTTAAGTTGTAGTTTAACCACTCTCACCCCAGGAGTGAATATATCTACAATAAAGTTTTGAAATACTTTATTTAATATTTGATTCCAGATTTATGCTCATGATGGACTAAACACTATGATTCAAAATGTTACTTGATTTATTAGTAATAAAGTAAATTTGATTAAACCATCATTTCTTTTCATTTGGACATAGTTACATGCAGGGGAAAGAAAAATCAAAGTCTATTTAGTCAACGAATGTTGAAGTCTGCCCTGCCTGGTCTCAGGAAGCTGTAACCCCCTGTGACTTAGGCTGAGTCAGAGACCTCCAGACCAGGAGCCACTAAAAAGACAAAACTTATTTCCCTGGCATGAATGCTGCCTGTTCTGTGCCTGGCCTCCTATGCTTGATCAGTTAACCAATGATGGGTAAGATTTCCCATGGAGGGAAATGCCTAAGACAGGCATGATCACGAGGAGGCCTCAGGGAAGAGACTTGGGGCTGTGGAAATAAAGGGATGCTAGACATCAATCCCTGCCCCCTTGGCTTTGTCAAAGCCTGAGTCCTTGTTCTTAGTTGTGAGAAATCCAAGTCTCCTGGCTGCCTTTGTCTGATTCAGGCCTCAGGAAATAGCAAGGGTGGTGCAATCCAGACCAGAGTCGGCAGACCACCGGGGTAATCAGGCCAGAGACATAGAATATTCAAGATCCTGTAAGATCTGCTTGCTGGAGAATGTTATTAAATTAGAATTTGAAGGCACAGACAGGAAACCAAAACTAGCCCTTTGGGCCCTGTAGTCCTTTCAAATGATAAAACCCCAAACTTTGCCCAGAATTACAGCTGGAGTTCTGTCAGCACCTTTGAAAATTGCCTATTCTTTTTTATCTTTTCCTGCCAGACTGTGAATCCACAAACTGTGTCTGTATTCTTAATAAAAACCTGCTTGGGTGGAAAGACTAGGTGCTCTCCACAAGAGAGAGTGGCTGTTCTGTCCCTATTTCCCCACAGGACCTAGTTGTCTCTGTGTATGTTTTTCTCGTGTTTTGACGAGCATCCACAGCAGGGATGGATACTGCTGGCCAGTATCTGCCACAAATGACAACAAAAAAACTAACAAAAATGTAATTGATAATAGATTACCATTCTACCCAGTCAATCGTGTTTTAGACTTTTTCATTTTGTTGATGTTGACAAAAGTATAAAACCTGGTTCAATGATCACTACTTATTGTATTGTGTGTTTACCACCCCAAGTCTCCTTGCATCACCACTTATCACACAATACAATACACAGATGATGTATGTAGAATTGTACCTCTGAGAGCCATGTAATTTTATTAACCAATGTCACCCCAATCAATTCCATTAGAAAATATCACCGTTTTAACACAGTTAAAAATAAAAACTGATAGGTGGTGGAGAGGCGTACATCTAGAGAAGAACAAAAAATGTGACAGTATCAAAAAAAAAAGAGATTTCCTTGTGTTTTCAGATGACTCTTGTTAAACCCAACCTATTATTTAATCTAAGTGTCATTCAGCAGTTTTACACCTCTTTCTGTAGAAAGGTAGCCTGTGGGTAATGATGACTATTTAGCACTGAATAGGAGTACATTAGAGAAAAAAGTGGACATTATTAATATAGGCTATAATGTATTTTGAATTGATACATATGTAAGAGTACAATAGATTAACATAACTCTTATGCTTTTAGAGTCAATTATGACTTATAGTAAGAAGCTATTAGTGTCTCATAGCTAAGTAGGAGGCACCATGTGTTCTTATTTGCCTGGAACATTCTTCATTTATGCCTGCTATTTGTGTAGATTTATTAAAAACTTAAACTACAAAACTTTTAAAAGGAACACACAGGGGACTATCATGACCCTCGGATAAGCAAAGATTTCAAATTGGTTCACTGAATCTCCCAAACTGTCTACTTATAAGTCACAAAACAAAACAGTCTTTCTCTTTCCCTCCCAGCAAGATAATTTTTCTTGTTGTTCAGTTTCAATAACAAGAACGAGCTATCCAAGTGGTTTTTCTTGGGATAAAATCTGATTTAGTGCAACTTTTTACTTTTGCCTAGGGTAGAAGTTTTCAAAACCCTGCGTTGCATGACAGTCAATGTCCCTACATTACTTCCTGTGAGGATCATCCTTTCTCTCCCAGTAGAGCTGTTTCCCAGCATTGATGACTCCTGAAAGATGTCAGAGACTCTATCAACACCTCGATCAAGGTTCTGTGTTTTCCCTCCCTTGTCCAAATCATCCAAACCCCATATACTACATGGCTGCTCTTCTGTGGCAACTGTGAGCTTTGCCCCATAACTGTGAAGGTAATAGCTGCCTGCCTGCCTTCATCTAGTCAGGCTTACCAAAGCATAACAGCCTTGCTCTCAGAAGCACCTTTAAAACACTCCCATCTCTTATACTTATAATCTCTCCTTCCCTTTATTATGTGTGTGTATCCATATATATGTACAAAAGTACTCTATGTAAAATATCTTGTATTCATATCCTTGGACAAAATAAATTTCAGTATAACCTATGTATCGATTAAAATTAAAATTAAAATTATTTTTTCTCTTACTGTCACAGTGAGGTAATAGGATAATAAGACTTGTAACTGACCTATTGGAGAACAAGCAAGAGCAAGAGGAGATGGATGAGCAGGATTCCAAGGCTAAGAAAGAATAAGTAGAATCCTACAGAATCAAGAAAGTTCTATTTCAAGGTACAGCCATGTGTAGACTGCTCCCAAACAGTGTAATGGAAACAAATAAGATCTATTTGTATTGCTAAGGAATAATCTCTAGGACATTGTTAGGTGAGGCAAAGTATGGTTCAGACAAGTGTGCATAACAACACAATGTGTTTATTTTCATTGTTGTACAAGTACAGCTGTCCTCGTCACCCCCTACCACCTGACCCTGCCCCACTGGCTCCCACCTCCCACCCTCAATCCTACACTCCTATGGTTTGTCCATGGGTCCTTTATACATGTTCCTTGATGACCTTCCCCTTTTTTTGACCTGCTACCCCCTTCACCTGCCCCTCTGGTTATTGTCACTTTGTTCTCAATTTCAGTGTCTGTGGTTATATCTTGCTTTCTTGTTTGTTTTGTTGATTAGGTTCCACTTAAAGGTGAGATCGTAGGGTATTTGTCTTTCACCACCTGGCTTATTTCCCTTAGCATAATGCTCTCCAGTTCCATCCATGTTGTCCCAAAGGGTAGGAGTTCCTTCTTTCTTTCTGCTGCACAGTATTCCATTGTGTAAATATACCACAGTTTTTTGATCCACTCATTTACTGATGGGCACTTAGGTACTTCCAGCACTTGGATATTGTAAATTGTGCTGCTATAAACATTGGGGTGCATAGGTTCTTTTGGATTAGAGTTTTAGGGCTTTAGGGTATAATCCCAGCAGTGGGATTGCTGGATCAAAAGGCAGTTCCATTTTTAGTGTTTTGAGGAAATTCCATACTGTTTTCCACAGTGGCTGCACTAGTCTGCATTCCCACCAACAATGTATTAGGGTTCCCTTTTCTCCAAAATCTTGCCAGCACTTGTTGTTTGTTGATTTGTTTATGATGGCCATTCTGACAGGTGTGAAGTGGTATCTCATTGTGGTTTTAATTTGCATCTCTCTGATGGCTCATGAAGCTGAGCATCCTTTTCACATGTTCTGGGCCCTCTGTATGTCCTCCTTGGAGAAGTGTCTGTTCAGATCCTTTGCCCATGTTTTAATTGGATTTTTTGTCTTCCTGGAGTGAAATCATGTGAGTTCTTTATATATTTTAAAAATCAGACCCTTGGAGGTATCATTGTCAAATATATTTTCCCACAGTGTTAGTTCTCTTTTCATTTTGCTGGTGTTTTATTTAGCCATGCAGAAGCTTTTTATTTTGATGAGTTCCCATTTGTTTATTCTTTCCTTTACATCCCTTGCTCTAGGGGATGTATCAGCAAAATATTGCTGGGTGGAATATCTGAGATTTTCCTGCCAATGTTCTCTTCTAGGACTTCATGGTGTCATGATTTATATCTAAGTCTTTTATCCATCTTGAGTTTATTTTTGTATATTGTATAAGTTGGTGGTTGAGTTTCATTTTTTTGCATGTAGCTGTCCAGGTCTCCCCATACTATTTGTTGAAGTGGCTATTTCTAATCCATTTTTTGCTTCTGCCCACTTTGTTGAATATTAATTGACCATAGAGACTTGGGTTTGTTTCTGGGCTCTCTAGTCTGTTCCATTGTCTATATGTCTGTTCTTATGCCAGTAACAGACTGTTTCAATCCCAATGACTTTCTAACATGGCTTGGTGTCAGGTATTGTGATACCTCCTACTTTGTTTTTCTTTCTCAAAATTGCTGCAGTTATTCAGTGTTGTTTATGGCTCCATATAAATTTTTGAAGTGTTTGTTCTATATCTATGAAATATGTCATTGGTATTTTGATAGGGATTATGTTGAATCTATAAATTGCTTTGGGTAGTATGGACATTTTGATGATGTTAATTCTTCCAATCTATGAACACCGTATACATTTCCATTTATTTGTTTTAAAAATAATATATACATATGCTTATGTGTGTAGTTCTGTGAAGATACACAGGAATTATGTATGTTATAAAATGTAAAGAAAGAGGTTGTGTAAGAAAGGCACATTTTACTCTAACTTTTTGTGCTATTTTATATTCTTACCCTATGTGTGTATTGTTTTATAATTGTTTTATATTTTTTAAAGAACATTGCACAACCACTAAATAACACATATTCTCAAAATAATTTTCAAAAAAGAAATGAAACCTTACTTTTATCCCCATCTGGATTCTATTCTAATTTTAAGTAGAGAATCATTTGGTTATAGCTTTTAGCCTATACACATTCCTTGGCAGTAGTTAAGAGCAAAGTTTGAATAGACTATTTAATGACTATGATACATTCACTGTTTGAAATGTAGCAGCTTACAGCTCCCATGACACACAGCAAAGATTTCAGGACCAGATGAAATGCAAGTATGGAGACCGAATTGGAGTATGCACGTCCTCTCTTAATGCATTCAATGCTCTGTAAACATTGTGTTGGCCAAATAGGCCATATACACAGCTACACTTACCCCACACTCCTATTATTAAAATCCCAATCTAGTACTAGGATTGTGATTTACTTCTTGGTCTTATTTTCAGGGAAGATAAGTTAAAATTCAGTAAAAGTGAAAAAAAAAAGAAAGTAAAAGATAATGGAGAATTTTCTAGTACAGTTTCTGTTTATAAAGTTATAAACAGCAGGTCTTAATTTACCATCTTATTAAAAATATGGCCACAGCAGTCAACATAGCTACAGAAAATTAAGAAATAGGGATTTTTAAAATTTTAATTATTTTGATGCACTTAGTGGCATAAAATTCACCCTAAATACTTTATTAAGCGTTAAACATATGCATCTATGCATAGTTCACAATTCTTGCCATGTTTTTACTTAATTACAACATAAACCTCAGAAATGATGTATATTTTTCATATAGCAATATGATATTAAAGCAATGTCTTCTCACAGCAAGTGAAACAGGCTGCAATCCTGCTAGCTAATCTGTTCTTTAAAATCTTCACAATGATTACCAGCTACCAAAACCAAATTAGCCATGCGGTGATAGGTGCCAGTCATTGTAACAGCTGAAATGAAGAGCTAAGATGTTCCATGCCCATTTACTTCATGTGGGTAAATGTGCCTTTTTACAAGAAAGATGATTCAATGAGACAAAATGTGGGAAAGAACTGTAGAGAATAAGAAAATTGTCTACCTTGCAAACAGTAATGAATATGCCAGCATGCATTTACTTTACGGTTTTCTTTTTTGTTTCACATGATGCCTGATTATTATTCTCATCTCTGAAACCACACACATTTTTAGTGGAATACATTGTGAACACAGTGAGATCAAAGTAGATGAGGGTAACCCACTTCCTGTGAAATGGATATTGAGAATCCACTACATGCTTCATCATATTCACTTAAGTTAATCATTATGATATAATCACAGACACTGCCAATTAATTCATTCTGTTAAAAGAGAATCTCTTATTAGTACATTACTCCAGTTCCTTATGAATGAGTCTCTGCAGAGCTGTTAAATTGCCATTTATGGGTTCCTGACATTGTTATTAAGAGGTTGAGTAAAAATATTGTTATGTGTATTCTGCACTACAAATTATTCATGATCAGTAGCAAATGATACCCTTTACTTGTTTAATTATCTTACAGAGTACAATTGGTTATATGGTAGACTGATTTAATAATTCCTGTTTAAGTTTACCATGTGAAGAGACAGTGAATTAATTAACATGATTCTATTCAGATTTGATTTTAGAGAACAAAATGTATTTCATCATTTCTATAAGCATTTTCTTTTATACCCTATGAATTGTTTAAATGATAATCCAAACCATTGTGGAGAATATAAAACATACCAGAAAATAAGCAAATATTTTTGAGTAAAAAAATATTTTTCCCCAAAATATTTTACTGGGAAAAATAATCTTGTCCTGGCTGGGTATCTCAGTTGCTTAGAGTGTTGCCCTAATATGCCAAGGTTGCAGGTTAAATCCCCAGTCAGGACACATACAAGAATCAACCAACAAAAGCACAAATAAGTGGAACAACAAGTCTCTCCCTCTTCCTCTCTCTCTCTCTCTCCCTCTCCCTCTTAAATTGATAATAAAAAGTTTTAAATATCTATTGAAATGTATAATAAACTGATATTAATTTACAAATAATAGAAAGAGTTCATTTTTCTCCATGTCTCAGTAGTTATATTATGTTGGCACACACCTGTACTATTGATTTTTATCCCCTTTCTGTTGAGTTATGTTTTCAAGTTTCAGTGCATTGATAGGAAAAGACACAGATATGTTCTACCATTAGATATATAAGAAACTAGAATTCAGCCCTGGCTGGTGTGGCTCAGTGGACTGAGAGTTAGACTGCAAAGCAAAGGGTTGCTAGTTTGATACCCAGCCAGGGCACATGCCTGGGTTGCAGACCAGGTTCCCAGTAGGGAGCACGCGAGAGGCAACCACACATTGATGTTTCTCTCCCTCTCTTTCTCCCACCCTTCCCCTCTCTCTCTAAAAATAAATAAACAAATAAAAATAAAAAGAATAAATGGGTACTTAATCATTTAAAAAAAGAAAGAAAGAAACTAGAATTCACCTTACTTGGTAAACAATAAAAAGTGAGATTGTTGTTTATAATAATTGGTACATATTTAAGATGGATTTATATATTACACATTAAATATATGTGTATTTTCTTTGTATTGCACAAGTAAATATAGGTTCAATATGTTGTATTAGTCTAACTTAATGTGAAACATCATTTTAATCCTAATTTTATGCATATAACTGGTCACAATAAAATGCAATTTTATTCAAGAAATAAGTAAGGGGAAGATGGTAGACTAGAGTTGTTAGCTCAAAGCGAGAGGTCCTCTGAATAATCTCACCAATCCCTTTAAGAGAGCGTTTCAATACCATTTTACTTTCAGTAAATGTTTTCTTGGTCCATTAGGTTAAATCCAATATTCCTGGTGCTCTGCTACAAAAAATTCAGTTCCCTCACCTTCAAGGTTGTCTGGTTTTATCTGATCATAGTTAGGGTTTAGTACAGCTATCTTTGAATAAAAATGGGCAACACTTTATGATCAATGCAACAACTGATAAGATGACAAGAAGTATAAGTCATCATTTTACTGCAAATGTATATATATTGCCAGTCTGTAGAATTCTGGAAATTTCATTCAAAAAAAGTCACTAAACTGTGCTACATTTTTCTTGAGGACTCTTCTGTGACATTTCATCAGAAGCAGAGTCTAGGTTTCAGGAGAGGGGAGAGGAACTCTTTTACTAAATGTTATTGATTGTTTTGAAAGGTGTGAGTATTATTATACTGTTCTTTTCAAAGATTTTTAGCTACATTTGCTTTGATTTTACATAGATATGTTTGAATAAGGATCCTAGAGTTCTTTGTGAAATTACCTTTAATATTCTCACTTTATATAAATGCTTTATAGAGTCAGATTCTCAAACAATTCAGGCAAATATTTTTACACTGTAGGGAAAAAACATTTTGAATTTCTAGATTCTAGGAATTAAGAACTTGCTCATATACAGGAGTGGGGAAAATGTTAGGTTTACCATTGTGGGTACGTACACAGGAAAAACAAAGTTTATTCTTGTATTATTATTTATTCTTGTATGTGAATTATATATATTATTATATATTTTTATAATATATTTTTCCTATAAGCCTGCTTTTGCCAACCACTGTATTCTTTGTCCATACATACAACACTGTACTGTTAATTATAGGCACAGTGTTATACAACAGACTCTAGAATTTGTGCATCTTACCTGACTATGTACCTGTTGAAGAGCAAGTTTCTGTTTCCCCTCTGCTCCACCCCTTCCCACCAAGCCCTGTAAACCACATTCTACTCTCTGCTTGTATGAGTTTACCATTTTAGATTCCTCATATAAGAAGAATCATGCAGAACTTGTCCTCCTGTGACTGACATATTTTGCTTAGTATAACATCCTCCAGGTTCTTCCATGCTGTCATATATTGCAGAATTTCCTTTTACTAAAGCTGAATATATTTTCCATTAAATGCATATACCACTTTTTTATCCATTCATCTGTTAATGGACATTTAGATCGCTTCCTATCTTGGCTGTTGTGAATAATACCACACTGAATATGGGAGTGAAGGTACCTCTTCAAGATCCTGACTTAAATTTGTTTGGATGTATATGCATGAAAAAAAAATCATAAAAAAGCAATCATCATGTTTTCAAAAATTGGAAATATTTGAAGTGATAAAGCAAATACATATAAATGCAAATGAATCTGATAATTTATATTGAAGACATCTAGGCCACAGGAAATAAATTCAGTAGATCACAGAAAGAAGAAAGAGGAGTCTGACTATTTGGGAGTATATTCAAATATATGTCAGAAAGAATTTTGGAAAAGTCAGATATACAAATTAACTAATTTTGTAAAATAATTCTCTATAAAAGAAATCATGCTTCAGTGATTATCCTGAAATATAGTAAGAATAAAGTAGTCATTCAGGAAAGATAGCTAGAAAATGTATTTTAATAGCATTTTATCTAAAGGTGTTAAGAAAACAACTCAAAAAAATACCTAAAATTTCCACTGACTCTTTGGTCATCAATAATTGATTGAAGCCTACTAGATTCTAGGTTTAGGAGTTGAATTTTTCTCTCATTTCATTTTCCCTCTCTGTTAATGGAACAGCCACTCTCTACTATGAGCTTAATAATTCCTGTCTCCTGTTATTCATTCTCATGTGCAATTCCCCACCACATTGTCTAGCACTGTACTGCATGATGAATATGATAGTGTAGAAGGTGGGATGTGCTCCCCCAATGGACAGATTATAGGATACTATCACTTCTGTCTTAAAACCATTCTCTCTCTTGCATTATTTGCTCCAATATAATACATAATACCAACAGTCATATGCATAGGCTCATATGGCAAGGAACTGAAGCACCTTTTCAACAGTCATGGTTTTGAACCTGGGAGTGAATCCTCCAGACCCACTCAAGCCTTGTGCTGCTGGTCAAAACAAGAGCTGATGGCTTGATTGGCAGTTTGATGCAAGACTGAAGCAGAATTAACAAGTTTTAAGCACTTAAAAACCCATAGAAACTTAAAAAAAATAATGTGTTTGCTGTTTTGATATGCTAAGTTTGGGGTAATTTTTTATGCAGCAATAAATGATTCATAAGTGCATACCTGGAAGTGGCATGTTGCTGTAACAAACAAAAAATATGGGACTGCTTTGGGACCAAGAAGAGGGTTTTGTAGAGTTAATGAAAAAATTAAAATGCCTTGAAGAAGCTGTTCCTTGAAGACTTATGGTCTGTGATAAGGCTATAGGTAAGGATATCAAGTAAAGAAAGGTAATACTACCATCAAATGGATGAAGGAAGAGTTTTGCCATGCAAAACAAAATTAAGTTTAGTAACATTGTTCTCCAAAATCATGAATACAGTAGAAAATTTATCTAATGAATTAGATGAACTAACTAGTAAGATCCCAACCATAATATTAAACATGCTTCCTGGTTTCTTTTTCCGCTTTTAACAGAATGAAAGAGGTTAGAGATAAACTAAAGGCAAGGTTAATAAAGAAAAAGGAGCCATGACTTCATAGCTTGAAAATTCGCTGCCTCTAATCGCAGCAAGGTGCTATAGTTAACAAATGGCTCCCCATCATGGTAATCACAAGGGAAAAATGTGTAGCAATTGCAAAAAAGTAAATGATCAAGGAGTCAAAAAAAAAAGCATAGTGATACCAAAAGACATCAGACATGATAAAAGGAAGCAAAGAAACAACGAATAATGGATCTACAAATCAACCAGGAAACAATGAACAAAATGGCAATAATAAGTTCTTCCCTATCAATAATAACTTCACATAAAAATCAATTAAATTCTCCAATCAAAAGAAATAGGATAGCTAAATAGATTTTAAAAAATAATAAAAGAATGATGATCTCTGTTCTGCTTTCCCTCTCCCTTCTTACAAAAACCTCTGCCTGCACTGAGATGTTGAGACAGGCTGTGAGATGAGTCTACCATCTTCTTGAGATGATGGCACTCAAATAAATCACTTTCCTTTTCACAAGCATCTGTGTCATAAGTTTGGATTTTGGTGCAGCAGGGAGACAGACCTGTGTTTGGGTATAGAATGAAGAGCCCAGAAATAATCCCAAATCTATAAGGCCAACTAATATTTAACAAGGGAGCCAAAAATACTCAATGGTGAAAAGACAGTCTCTCAATAAATGGTCATAGGATAATTGAATACTCACATGTAAAAGAATGAAATTGGACCCTGTCTTACCCACTTACAAAATTAATTCAAAATGAGTTAAAGACAAATGTAGCCCTGGCTGGGTGGCTTAGTCGGTTGGAGCATTGTCCCATACACCAAAACTTTGAGGGTTTAGTCCCCAGTTGAAGCACATACCTAGGCTGCAGGTCCAGTCCCAGGCCCAAGCACAAACAGGAGGCAACTGATGGATATTTCTCTCACATCAACGTTTTTCTCCCTCGCCTTCATCTCTCTCTAAAATCAATAAACATATCCTTGGGTGAGGATTAAAAAAAAGAGAGACTCAAATTTTAAAAACACAAAACTCCTAGAGGAAAATTTAGGAATAAAATTTCCTCACATGAGCCTTGAAAATATATTTTTTTTGGATATGAAACCTAAAGAACAAGCAACACATCAAAAAACAAACAAGTGGGACTACATCAAAATAAAGTTTCTGTACAGCAAAAGGAACCATCCACAAAGTAAAATGATGGCCCACAAAAAGGAAAAAAATTGAAAACTGTATGCCTGACAGGGGTAATATCAAAAGTATATGAAGAACTCACACAACCCAATAACAAAGAATGAATAACCCAATTTAAAAAAATGAGCAAAGAACCTGAATAGACATATATCCATAGAAGATACAGAAAATGCCAAGAGGTATGTGAAGAAATGGTTAACATTAATAGTCATTAGAGAAATGTAACTTAAAACCACAATGAGATATTATCTCAAGTCTGTTAGAATGGCCATCAGCAAAAAGACAAGAGATGATATTTTGGAGCTATGTGGAGAAAAGTGAACTCCTGTGCACTGTTGGTTGTATTGTAAATTGGTGTAGCCATTATGGAAAATAATATGGAGGATCCACAAAAAATTAAAACAGAACTACCATATGATCCAGCAATTCCATGTCTGGAAATATATCAAAGGAAATGAAAGCACAAACTTAAGAAAATATCCATACCCTCCATGTTCATAGCAACATTTTTTGTAATAATCAGGACATGGAAACAACCAAAGCATCCATTGATGGATGAATGGATGAAGAAGCTGTGAAATGCACACACATACACGTACATACACAATAGAATGTTACGCAGCCATAAACAATAAGGAAGTTCAAGGATCTGCAATAACCTAGATGGATCCTGGAGGCATTATGCTTAGTGCAATATGTCAGACAGAAAAAGAAAATTACTATATAAATTCACTTTTATATGAAATCTATGTAAAACAAAAACAAAATAACCCAAATTCATAGAAAAAGAAATCAGACATTTGGATACGAGAGGCAGAGGATGGAGAAGAGTGGATTCAATTAATGTGGTCAAAACATACAAATTCCCAGTTATAAGTACTGGGGATGTAATGTACAACATGACTATACTTAGCTCTGCTCTATGAAACATAATTACATTGTTAAGAGAGTAAATCCTATGAGTTCTCATCCTACATGGAGAAAATATTTTTCTTTTCTTCTTTTTTCTTTATATTGTATCTATTTAAAATGATGGATGTTAGTTGAACCTATTGTGGTAATCAATTCACAATAAATGCAATTCAAAACATTATGCTGTGTACTTAAACTTACACAGTGATGACTGCCAATTATTTCTCAATAAGACTGGAAAAATAAATGGATTTTAAGCTAAGATCACATTCATGGCAATGCCAGAAAAAAAAAATGAGCCAATGATGACTAAAATAAAGTCCATATTTTTGTCCGATACCAAAATTACCTGAAGTACCACATTCAGTCAGATAAAATGTCCCTAAACAGATTAAGGATGTGCCTTACAGATCCCATCAAATACAATAAATTCATAATCATCTTTAGAGAATTGTCTATCAACCATCCCTGAAGGACCTCAAGGTGTAAAAGGAAATATCTTAAACAAGGTTGATCAAATGCAAATGATTCTCGACCAGAAGACATTCTGCCCCCTCCTACCTCCTGTGGGAGATATTGGTTTGTCATAACTTGGGGAAGTACTCGTGGGTAGAAGCCAGATATGCTGCTACATATCTTATAATGAACATGATACTGTCCTCCCTCCACCACAATAGATAAAAATCAAGTTCAAAACTACCATATCAGTAGCACTGAAGTTGAAAAACCCTCTTTAAAGGAGTAAATTGTAATGAGATTCACAGAAGATCAACATACTTAAATATGTATATACATATACTCACAGAAATACCATCAGCTTAGATTGAAATGAAGAGAAACAGTACAATAGGAAGTGGGATTTAGACTCCCAAAATTCTATTGTCAGGAAGCTGTTGAGAAAATTACTCAGCTGCAAGTACATGCTACCAATTATGAAAAAGGAAGGATAAAACTCAGAGTGAAACCAAAAACCCAAAGGAAGGCAGAATCTGGAACCATGGAGAATTATTCACAGGGCTTAAGACTTAATTAAAGACATTCCAAAAGAAAAAAAAAAGACAAAAAAAAAAGACATTCCAACATTTATTGCATTCAATTTCAAAAGTGTTATAATTAAAGACTCCTTATGCATCCCATGACCCTTTTATTTAAAAAGTACCTTTATATTATCATATTTCTGTCACTTCATTGTGTGCTGGGAATATGGGGGTCAGATACTTTGTTTAAATAGCTTATTGAGTAAGGAGAGAACATTTGTTTAGCTAAATTTATGGAACTCCATTCAAGGAGCTTCATCAATACCTATAGATGAGAAGGTTCTGGATTTTGAGCTGATGTTATCTATGTTGGAGGCTCTTGGAGACCTTGGGAGAACATGAGTTTGCATACGGGAATGATATAACGGGGGGGGACACGGAGTGGACTGTGATAGACAGTCTTCAATTGATGCTCAATATTTCCTACTCCATTATTCAGACCCTTATGCAAATGTCTCCCACATAATATTATGATTTATGTATTATTTGCCTATTGCTACATAAAAGATAACTCTAAAATTTTGTGGACTAATACAACACACTTTAATCTTAAATTTCTGTAGGTCATAAACCTGGGCATAATTCAGTGGGGTCCTTTGCTCTAGGATCTGTTACAAATCTGTAATAAAAGTGTTGCTCAGGGCTGTGGTCTCATTTAGAGGCTCTCCTTAGAGAAAACCTACTTTCAAACTGTCACATAATAACTAGCACAACTCACTGCCTCAGAGTTTGTAGAACAGAGAACATTGTTCTTTACAGAAATGAGTTGGCCTCATTATCTTGCCACATAGGCCTCCCATGCTTGCAACAAAGGGCTGCTAATATGTTTACAGGCTATATGCACACTAAGTTCAAAGAATTGTTAGGAGGATTAAATGTGGTAATGTAGGTAAAGTGCTAGTGCTGGTAATTGACAGCAAAATATAAGTTCCAGATTATTATAATTACTAAGAAAAGGAAGAGAAAAACATCAATGCAATGTATTTATTTTAAACAATTCATATTTTTTTAAAATTTCCAGAACATTAAAGATTGTGCACATAAAATCCATGGATTATTATAAATGTAAAGTGAAAATTGAACAGGTATTATTCATTTCTATTCAAATTAGCAAATAATTGAAGAATTAAAACATAGAAATACATTATTTAAGGAACCTCCCTATTAATAGTTTGCTAAAAAGAAAAATTTAACTATCAGATTTATAATAAATTCATCTCAATTATATTGGTAAGTCACAGAGTACACATCTGTGATGATTTAACAACAGAAATTCTCCTGAGGAAAGAAAAATAATAAAGTACAGTTAAGTAGACAGTCAACCTCATATATTATCATAAGCAAAGAAACTATTTCCAGGATAAAGTATGGAATTATACTAATGACTGTGATTTCCTACTAAAATAATATACAACAAATTAGGTTTTTATGCAGAGACATAAAGTTACAAGTTACTCACATAATGTACAGGCTTTCTCTGTTTTAATGATTCACACAAATTCAGAAGCACGTTATTCACATTTACTCAACAAGTAAATGCCATGTTGGGTAATAATTAATAACACATACTATTCGAATATCATGCTATATATCCTCAAATCAGTTACAAAAATCTACTACGAGAGATAAAATTGGTCATTGTATATTGATCAAGAAGACATAACAATTATTAATATGCCTGCACTCTTGTACACTGACAGGAGGAATTTAAAATGAGTCTGCAGCTGTTGAAAGTAGTGTGACTGATCCCGAGAAAGCCAAGAAACAGACGTGCACGACCACCGAAAGCGGAGGCATCCAAATCGCCTGTTGACAGATGAATGGGTAAGCACAATGTTCTGATGTGCAAAAACTGCAATGCTATTCAGTAACAAGAACGGGTGAAGTTCTGATACATAAAGAACTTTCAAAACATTATGCTAAGTGTAATAAGCACAACATAATGCAAAAATATGTGATTCCACTCAGAAGAAGCATATACAAAACATGATCATTCGTAGAGACAGAAAGTGCATTAAAGGCTACTAGGGGCTGTGGAAAAGGGATAATGGAGAGTTATTGTCTAACAATACTGATTTTCTTTCAGAGCAATAAAGTTTTCAAAATAATAGTACAGATGGTTTTAGGATATTATTGATATAACACTACTGAACTGTATACTTCAAAAATGGTTAAAATGAAATATTTATACATATTACATATATTATTGCTATAAGAATACACTTTAAAACTTCAAAAAATGTTTCCTTTTAGCTCCAGGCTTATTTGCCAGGAACTTATCAGTATTTAAGTCTAAGTCTTTCCCCATATCCTTGAATATCTTAAGTGGGCTCTCATTGGTCCCACTTGGGTAATATGCTCAATCCTGAATCAATCACATTGATCCTGGGAATGTGTATTTGATTGGATGGGATTGACTTACAACCAAATTGTAGCCAGAAGAGTACTGTATTTTGCTGCATATAATGTGCACTTTTTGCCCAAATTTTTGAGGGAAAAATAAGGATGCACATTATACATGGGCAGTATTAATTCCGTATCTATATAAATGTTTTTAATTATTTTATTTATTCTTATATGGTGGAAGCATAATGATAAGTAGAAAGCAATAATGATACCTGTATGCAAAATAATACCCCAGGATATGATAATTGGCTTTGTTTCTAGTATAAATAAATAAATAATTGAATTAAAAATTCAAACAAAAGATTTTTTTCCTGAAAGTTTGGGCCAAAAATGTGGGTGCGCACACAGCAAAATATGGTTTATTCCACTCAGCAGTGGAAAGAGAAATTCTGTTTTCAGTAAAGTAGAAGAAGCTTTAGCAAATCACAATGGCAAATTGCTATAGTTGTTTCACCATAGATCTATAAATATAAAACTAAAATTACAGAAATAAGTTTTAAGAAATAACAAAACTTGTTATATGTTTTTGAATTATTTATAGTGATGGTGAAGCATTGATTTCTCATTATTTAATTACTCTGCTGTACCATGAAATTTCTAAGATATGACATTATATTCAGTAAATGTACTGTCATTTTAATCTCTTATTTGAAATAATTTCAAAATATAAAGACAGCTGAATGTTAACTAACAATCGTTTTACATATGCTTATCTCTAGAACTTGGTACAGAAATAAAACATTCCCCTTTTCTTTAATGGCTCCTGTTTTATGACAATATCTTTAAGAGATATGTATCCTCACCAAGCACTGAATTCTCCCTTACCCCTTCAGATTTAAGAGAATTCAGTCTCAACAACAGAACTTTTTTTTTTTTTTTTTGGCAAATGCCCAACTAAAAATTTTACTCAATTTTCAAAACATATTATTACATTGTTGAATATAAGCATCCTTGTTAGAATTCATTTGGAATATTAAATGGTGCATTAATTCATTTTATTTTAAAACGTACCTAAAGCTATTTAGAGTAACGAGTTTATTAGTTGGGTGACCTTCCAGAAAAATGTCCTTCTGTTTTCAGCACCATGGTGACATGTTGCAAGAAAAGTATTTTTAGACCAAGTTGGAGGGGAAGATATTTAGAGGCAATCACACTCCTGGTATCCTCCAAATCACATTATGTGAGAATATATTGGAGTAGTATATTCAGGTTAAAATAAGATGGCTGAGCCGTTTGACACATTCCAGAAAAGCATGCACCTTGGACACAATGTCATAATACATGGCAAAATGCATTAGAATATCTGATGTAAAACTGAGTTTATAAAAGGTAAATTACTAAGCTGGCAGATAGAAAATTTTGCTCAAGGTGTTCACATATTTTAAATACCACTGTCAGATGAATGCAAATGTTACTTTCAAGGGATAATTTTGAAAATCGTGTGACAGCTTTTAGAGGAAAACAAGGATTTATCCACCACCAGAGCAGCACAATTTACTACTGGAGTATTCTAGGAGGGGTAGTTACAATAATGTTGTTTTTAATTAGTTGCCTGCTTCTCCCTGGAGGAATAGGAGCTAAAATATTTCCACTAATGAAATTCCACTAGTGAATTAAGTTTACAGAATGACTCCTTTGAAAATCAGATCATCCCCAAGATCTTTACCCTTTTGGTCAGTTATTCCTAATGGTGCTCTTGGAAATAGTGCAGCTTGAGAACATTCGTTAATGGGGTCTTTTTGCTACCATGCAGCCAGTTGCAGTGTGTTAGGAAAACTGAGGCTGTTCATCGTAAAGGCCCTGTAGCTAGAATGATAAGCACTAGTTTAAATTATCATAGTACTTATTTCTATAACTCCCCAAATTTTCACACCTACTTAGCCAGCAAAAGGAACAAGACCCTCCTGGTATGAAATACTGAATGCAGCTTTAAATTGCTTAGCCTTCTCTCCTGAGGTAGTTGACACAGTGGAAGTCTCTGGCTTGCACTTATCATTGCATGCCTTGTCATTGGGACATGGTTTGTAGGCAAACCTTTATCCTGGGATAATCTGAGAAATGGAAGGAACTTAATTATGGGTCCCACAGCTAGCCACAGCCCATGGTGTTTTACTCCTGTTCTGTACCGATTCTGTTAGTGTCTTCAAACATTTTATTACTTGGACAACTTTGGCAATTTCAAAGTCATTAGTAGGGAAAGTAAGCTTTCTAACCCACTTCTAGAGGAAAAATAAAGTCAACAACCACAGGCCCAAGGCATACTGACAAGTATGCTTTATATTGACTGTTATGACTTCATGTCCTTTGCCTCAAGTTTGCTGAATTTTCTCCATCTGGGAAACTAAACTAAAAAGTTCCCCTAACATTGTTTCTCCTGAACTACAGTTATATACAATTTCCTAATGCACCATTTAAAATATGCTAATTGAAGAATCTAGCTCTAGATAATCACTTGAAATACTGCATTACACTTAAATGAGCCCTTTTAAATCTTGCTGCTTCTGTCTTGAACATTCACCCTATTTTGGTCAACTTCCCTTTCACTCAGACATGGAGAAGATGTAGAGCAACTGTTCAAACTCATGGATAGGTGTCATTTACACCTAGTTGATGCATTTTTAAATTTTAGTTTTTTTTTTGATAAATCATACATAGAGTATAAATCATATATGAAGAATCAGTAAGAATTTGTTTAATTATAATCTTGTTAAAAAACCAGTAGTCCCAAGACAGTGGAAGACGTATCTGCTACTTAGCTATAATCAGTATACTGACTTATCTGATAAGATTCTCTCTCTTTCTTAAACACATTGTTTGTTTACCTACTTGTGCAACCTTGACCAAAAATAGTTAAAATTTTCCTGCTTTTCAACTGTTGAAATGGAACCATAGTGGGTATTTTAATTTATGGACTACATTCAAGTTAACGCAGGATACTGTTGTTCATTCATTTTCACTGCAATAATAACCCACTGTGTAAACAGATTCATTTTTTTAGTTCTATCCAGGACTGGCTATATTAAGTTGTGAGGCCCTGAATTGAAAAAGTATTAAGAATGTTAAGATGGTGACAGCAGGGCGTTAAAGGAGACAGGGAGGTGTTAGGTGTGAAGCCCGGTAAACTTAATGGATCACATGCCCGTGAAGCCAATCCTGATTCTCTCAGTGATTCACGTGTAGGTTCCTGTTTTATTTTTGTTTTCTTTTGGTGAACAACTTAACTGCTACAAATATCCAGCTAAATTACTCCTGAAGCACATGTTCAAGAGTTTCTCTATTATAGGTATACCAGTCTCTTTGCTACTTAAAGGATAGGCATTTTTTAAGTTTATTAGTTAATGGAGGGCTATTTAGCAAAGTGTTTAATAAAAGTTATGTTTTCAACACCATAGGTTTCTCTTATTTCTCATCCTTACCAATCTATTTTATTTTATACCTAATGATATGTAATAGAACCTCCTTGTGATTTTAATTTCTTATTAATATATTAATGATTAACATTTTTTCATAAGCTATTATGATATAATTGGGATTGAAAGTACACTTTATCATTGTGAGGACAATTGACATCTTCACAATTTGTGTTTGCTAATCATTGAACATTGTATATATCCCCACTTAAATATTTTTCTAAATTTTTCTATATATATTTTATTGAATTCATAGGGGGACATGGGTTAATAAAATTATATAGTTTTCAGGTGCACAATTCTATAACACTTCATCTGTATATTATATTGTGTGTTCACCACCCCAAGTCTACTCTCCTTCCATCACCATTTATCCCCTCCTTTAGCCTCTCCTACCTTCTCCCACCATCCTTAACCTCTGGCTATCACCATGCACTTATCTGTGTCTATGAGGTTTTTTTTTTTCTTAATTCCTTCATCTTTTTCACCCAGCCCTGCAATCCCCTCCCCTCTAACAGCTGTTAGTCTGTGCTCTATCTGAGACTTAGTTTCTGTTTTATTTTTTTGTTTGTTTATCTTGTTCATTAGATTCCACACATGAGAGAAATCATATGGTACTTGTCTTTCTCTGACTGGCTTGTTTCACTTAGCATAAAGCTCTCCAGGTTTATCCATGCCGTTGCAAAGAGTAAAATGTCCTTTTCTTTTATGTAATATTCCATTGTGTAAATATACCACAACATTTTTATCTGCTCATTGTTTGACAGACAGCTGGAGTGCTTCCAACTCTTGGCTATTATGAATAACACCACAATGAATATAGGGGTGTATATATTATTTTGAATTAGTGTTTCAGGTTTTTTCATCTATAGTTCCAGATTTGGAATCACTGGGTCATAAGTCAGTTCTATTTTTTATTTTTTGAGTTAACTCCATACTGTTTTCCACAGTGTCTGCACCAATCTGCCTTCCTACCCAGCAGTGCATGAGGGCTTTTTGTTCCTCCACCTCTTTACCAATATTTGTTGTCTGTTGATTTATTGATGATAGCCATTCTGACAGGTGTGAAGTGATGTTTTATAGTTATATTTTATAATTTTAATTTATAATTCTTCTAGATTGTTATTTAGGATTTCCCCAAATACCTAATTTTCATTTATGATTTTTACCTAGTTTGACCTATATTTAGTGGAATGTGTGAATAGCAGTTTGCTACATAACAGAAAATAAAAGCCTTTGTTTTCTGTTATTAATCATCAGATTTTTGAAGAGCAATCTGTATTTGTTGTCTCAATTTTCTGATTATGACTTTTCCATCTCACTTTTTATTTACTAACCTACTAAACTTTTATTATTTTGAAAGATTATTGACCATATAATACATATTAAAGTCACATAAATGTGAGTCTTTTAGTCTTGGTTCCAGTTGGACCTACCTCTCCCCACATTTCGTACTTTCGTTTTTAAAGATCTTTCTTTCCTGGCAGCAGTGAACACATATTCCTGAGTTCCTCCTTTCTTTCAATATGACTCCAGAGTTACCCTCACTGAGAAGAAAACATTCTCCTAAGTTGCTGTTTTGATCATTTATTTTTTAAAATAGTTTTTCATTAGTTGACCTCTGTATTTGCATTGCTTTAAATACCATATCTAGTTAATAACTGTTAATTATATATTGAAAATATCACTTTCCCATTTAACCAAGTATTCAGTTTTCTTATTTGTCATATCTATATTTCTTTCTACACAAAATATGGTAGAATTCTAAATTCATAGAATGACCAAATCACACAATCCTTATATCCCTTTTGTGATTCATGGCATTACTTACATCAAAAAAGGGACAAGGAAAATATAACCAAAGGCACTGAAATTGAGAACAGGCTGACAGTGACCAGAGAATTTCAGGGGAAAAGGGTCAAGGGCTTGCAGGAACAAGTATAAAGGACACATGGACAATAATGGGGGGGTGGAAATGGGAGGGAGGTGGGGAGGGCTGAGGTGTTGGGCTGGGGTGGGGGGAAATGGCAGAAATGGTTTGTACTTGAACAACAATTTTTTTAAAAAGTGACAATTAAAACTTTCAACTCTTAGAAACAGAATGGTTTGAGTAGCCCTGGGACTCTGAACCATTTCAGAGTGGTTTGCAGTGCTTGCCTGGCTATGTCAGTGAAACAGTTACCTCATGGGCAGTGAGTACTAAATTCACAGATTTTTTTCCACTGCTTTGACAGAGGTGTTTTAGAGAAAATTTACATAGTTTATTAAACAGAAAATAAACCTCTCAAATGATTTCAGTTCAATCTATATGCTAAAATTTCACACTGCTCCTTTTATTCTCGTGTGCACTCTCAGCACTGAGCTCCCATCTGCTGATCACGTTGGCTGTCTTCTCTATGGGGAAGACACACTCATAGATCTGTATCTGAATAGATCGTAAAAATTCACAATCTTAAAGTTCAGCAGAAACAAATAATGAAAAACAGTAAGAAGCTTTAAAGTGTTTAGGTTGGATAATAATAAGAGAAAATATTTATGGAAAGCTTATTATATTTACAGGACTGTGTGAATAGTTTTTACACAGTAATTCATTAACTCATTCATTCACATGGATTGTAATGGCTTCCTAAATAGGGAAGGAAAACTGAGATATAGAGAAATTAAGTAATTTATCCAGGATTACTCAAAGGAATTGAGCCACTTGGCTCAGAATTGGAAGAGTACAAATTCCGTGCTTATAAATGGTCTTCCTGGTGGCTATTTCCCTCATTTAAAAAAAAATCATGATAAGAGAAGGCTTTATTGAATTCAAGAAAACTATGAAAAAAAAATATTGTCCAGACAGCTGTACAACAAGATCCCCTCAGTGTATGCAATCCCAAAGGTACTTTCTCAGTTTCGATCAAAGTTACTTTGAGCTCACAGATTCCAGACCATGAGTCTCAATATAATACTCTACTTCATTGTTCCTAAAGCATCTGTTCAATATATTATGCCCATATGTTTCTCTCTTGTATCTCAAATGCATCATATTCTTTATTACCATTATACCAGTGATCTACATGGGAACGAGTGAGTCATAGCCAGAATTTGAACAGCAGCAATCTTTCTAATAACTCTTACTATGGACTGAATGTCTGTGTCCCTCCTATCCCCAGAACTCATGAGTTGAAATCCTAGCCCACAAGCTGGTGATATTAGGAGGTGGGGACTGTGGGAGACAGTTAGGACATGAGGTGAAGACAGTACACTTTGGACTTGCTCAGGACCTGTTATTCTTTTCTTTTCTATGTCTCTTGGTTGGAAGGGGAGAGCCTACTTTATACCTGTTCCATCATTGTACTTGAAAAGCACATAACATGTGTGATTTTTCAAGTTCACAGCTAAAAATGTTTTCCTCAGAATAAACTGTACCTTTAGTTTCACCCATATTTGTTTTAAACAATATTTAAGTGACACTTTGGACTTAAATATAAAAGCTGATTCTAGGACAAGTTGACTTCATGGGCTATGAAATGGAAGCATTTTGTGTGCGAGAAGGACATGGATTTTGGAGGGTCACAGGTGGAATGCTATGGAATGAACATTTGTGTCCCCTCAAATTTACCTATTTAAATCCTAACCCCTAAAGCGATGATATTAGGATGTGGGGATTTTTCAAGGCAATAGGTTATAAGGGAGAGCCTTCATCAGTGGTATTAATACCCCTTTATATGAGACCCAAAAAAGTCTCTTCCCCCTTTGTGCCATGAGAGAATGCACCACAAAGACAGCCATTCATGAACAAGGGACTAGGCCCTCACCAGACACTGAAAGTGCCAGCACCTTAATCTTGTAATTCCCAGCTTCCAGAACTGTGCAAAATATACTTCTGTTGTTTATAAGTTACCTAGTCTATGTCATTTTTTAATAGTAGCCCTAATAGACTGAGACAACTACATACTTATTTCATTCATAAGAGAAATACTGGAGGTTATAATAGTGAATTAAAATTTGTGCTCCAAATTGAACACTAATATTGAGAAAGACAAGATAAAGCATATAGGATGCTTACAAAAATAATTATAGATTATTTAATTATCAAAACAATGGAGAAGATGAAAACACAAGGATTGTATTTCCTATACTAAAAAAGCATAATAGAAAGGAAATAACAAGGGATACTCAAAATTTTAAAAAGTATAAAATAAGAAATATAATAAATTAGTTAATACAAATAATATCAATGCATCTTTTTCATTATGGATTAAATATAATATTTTTGGACATGTTATAATTTTTCACAATTATTTCTACTTTTTCCTATGAGTGGATAATACTTCCCTGACCTAAGGACCTCAGTGTTGGTCATGTGTCTCACTTTACCACTGAAATATAAACAAAAGTTGATACTTTCAAGCAGAAGGTTTAAGATCTAGAATATGATCAGCCATGGATTCTTTTTTTTCCTTCCAGTAAAAGGGACAAAATTCTTGAAAAAAGACTGATTGGTATCCTGGACAAGGCTGATGTGGACAGAGCCACAGTGATTCATTGTCGATGTGTGACCAGGAGCTAGGAATAATCCACTATAGTTTAAACCACAGAGATTGCTGTTTTATTTTGTTTTCTTATACACAGATTATCCTAACTAGAATTAAAGAATGCTATGTAGTTATGCATTATTGTTGTTTTTGTTTTTAATCCAGGCTTATAGAATCCCATTAAAAGAATATTCGATAGATTTTAAATATCACATATGACCCTTTTTATCTATCTATTTACATGCTCCAGCTGTTCTGTGCCCAGCTCTGTTGTTCAGATGGTGATTCAGCCATGAAAAAAAGCCCAAACCTCTCCCCTCTTAGAACTTACATTTTAGTGAAAGGAGAAAGGTAAATCAAGTAGTTAAATTTTATAGAATATTAAAAAATGATAAATGTGGAGAAGATAAAGCAAGGAGAATTAATGGAGAGTACAGTGGTTGGGAGGACATTGAACTTTTAAGCAAAGTTCAGAGGAAAGATGCCAATGAGAAGGTAACATTTTAGCAAAGACTTAAATGAAGTGAGGAAGGAAGACTTGAAGGTATCTTGGAAAGGAGAAAGAGCAGTAGGAAGCTCTAGGTAGGAAGAGCAGTTTGCACAAACATCCTGAGCCAAGAATATAATGAGAGCAAGAAAAATAATGAGGTCAGACTAGAATTAGTGAGAGAAAGTAGATTAGGAGATAAAATCAGAAAGGTAATGCTATCCAGATCTTGTGAGACCTGGTTTGGGCCTTTATCCTGAGAGAAACTGACAGCCCTTGAGTGTTCAAACAGAAATTCTTTGAGACAAGTCTATATTGGCTCTTGTATTGTTGTGTATTCAGGAGTTAGAATCCAGCTGTGTTGTTGGAAGGATTTACCTGTAGTCCAGGAAAAAGATGGCAGTGTCCTCAACAGTTAGAAGCAGTGAAATTTGCTTGAATTCTGCATGTAATATGAAAATAGAGCCAACTAGATATGGTGATTGATTAGGAGAATGCAATGATTCATGTCTTGGCCTGAGTGACTGGAAGACTGGAACTGCTGTTAGGTAACCGAGAGGAGTTGAGGACTGAAGAGTATGAAAATCAGGGGTCAATTGAATACATTAATGGGCCTACTAAATTTGAGATGTCTATAAGATGTCCAAGTGGGGACACTGAGTAACTAATCAATTCATGGTCTAGAGTTAAGAAGCATTAACCAGATTGTATACATAAATTTAGAATGAAAATTTCTTTTAAAGCTATGAGAAGGATGGACATTTCTAAAGAAATGACAGTGAAGGACTGATTTTATATTCATCTGGATCATAATTTCTGCTAAAGAAAGTGATCAAGTTTAGGATTATAATCATAGTTTCTGAAATCCTAGTTAGGACAGAAATGTTTATTAGACTTAAGAGTATCAATGTTTTGAATGCCAGAGCCATTACCTGACATGCATCATATATTCACACCAACTAAAATATATGCATGTAGCATATATCTTTTTTTCTTGAACAAAATAATACTATCTCAATATTTTATAAGAAAATAATTATATATAGTCACTTACCAGGCTATGAAAGTATAATAAAAACTGTTTAAAAATCTCCTGTGCCAAATTAAGTTTATTAAAAATAAATATGTGTCAAATATAACTAAGTAAAAAAGAGAGGGGAACATTACCACATCATTTTAAATAACAAAAGAATTATAACTATATTGAAGTTCTTTTTTTAAATTATTATATTCTGTTTTCTCAGAAAATCTTTATTCTTGATAATAATGTTAAATCCTAAAAGTAACTCAAGGAAATCAACAAATGAGAAAATACTAACAGCAGTAGAAGTAGGAAAAGTAGAAAAAATTGCTAATCAATTTACTCTAAGCCATATGATTTTTGGGAGGGGATTCATCAAATCGTATTCCTATTTTATTTTTGTAGGGGAGATTCCAAATACCTTCTAGTGGCAGATAATATTAACAAAATATAGAAGAAATAAAAAATGTATATTCTGTTTACCAATTTAAAATTAAAAAAGTAAACACAAAAATATGAAAGCTCAGACAGGAATAAATAGCCTGACAGCTGTTACCTTACTGTGAACACAGCATTAACTATCAGGCTATGGAGCCCTGCTGAATATAAAGTTTCAGAAATTCCCCGTATCAGATGGAATTACTCTACAATCCTGATGCAAACAAGCAAACAAATGAACAAAATGTCTCTTTAATCACTTCTGAAAACAAACAAACAAACAAACAAACTCCACAACAACAAAAGCACTACAACACTCAGCAGACTACCAGAAAGACCAAAGAGCTCCTGGCCAGGCTATGACAAGTGGCTGCTACTCCTTTAGATTACCGTTTCAGCCTTTCTGTTTTCCATCACCCTAGAAAACAACCGTTAGGGTGCTAATCAAGAAGTCCTTACTATTCCCCTCAGCTTACCCTTAGTCAGCTTTCCTTCTGAGGATAGGACCCTAACCTCACTTTCCACAGAGGAATTACTTTAGAAAACATTTAATAGTAAATTCTTTCTCTGGTCCTTTGAGATGTAAATCTTCTCCCACTCTCTTGCCAGTTTTATAACCCAGGAAGTCTTTCTCAAGGATCTGGGAGCCATATTTTTGAAATATAATCATTAAAGAAACATAGCTTCCCTATTCCCTATTCTCTGGGGGAGGGTAGGAGCCTACCTTCCTCAATAAGCAGCTGTCCACAAACTCAGGGGGCACAGTCACCTTGACCATTCTCCAGCCCAACGCTCTCTAGTGTTTTTCCACTAGCTCATCCTTGGATTTGAGTATTCTCCTGCATTTTCTTCCAGTAAAGTTGAGTTCAATCTCTCTCCCTTACTGCAATTTCCTAATATCATTCAATCTTGAAATGTAATCTCTTTCATTGAACTCTCCCCCAAATTATCTACCACATCCACAAATCCTACAATACGCACCTGGTATCATCTCCTTACTAGAACATCCCACACTTCCCCATAAAGTCTTTTGTTTGACTATTAGTGTTTCTGGTGGATTGGGCTGGTGAGTACCAATAAGACTATGCCACCTATGACATGGATTCTAAATGGATTAAGAAAATATTAATCAAAAGTTATAAAAAATATTAAATCACAATAACCTGAGGTATATGAAGGAATGAAAAGAAAGTTCTTGATTAAACTGTTAAAATATAATATTAGTCCAAATATTTAACCTCCACAGTTTTTCAAATTTCTTTACATTACCAAATAATATGTGAGATTAAATAGCAGATGCAGACATATTCACAGCACAATTCACTCAAGCAGCATTAGGAACAGGAAAAACAATTCTGTAATATTGCAAAGTGTGTTAAATCTCATTATAGCAAGGGTACGCCTTTTAAGTGGAGATTTGAAAGCCAAGTAGAAATTAGACAAAGAAATGGCTAAGAGTTTAATGACACTTCTATGAAAGACCTCAATGACTTGGGGTATGAAATGTGATGATCCAGAGTCATGGAAAATCTGTAGATGACTTGACATTTGAATGCTTTTAAATATTTTTAAATAACAAATACTAACATTCCTTCACTAACACACTTTCAGAAATGAGACGACATCCTGTCTCATTCTACGTGGCTAGTGCTGCCCTGATATGAAACCAAACATAGAAATCATAATACACCAGTTAAAATAAATATTCCTTGTGAACATTGACACATAAGCATTAATATAAGAGTAGCAAACTGAGTTCAGCACCATATGAACAATAATCATACACTGAAGGAAACTAAAAATGTTGCCACCCCTAAGCCACTTTCCGGGATATTTTCTTTAATCTGTTTTTCAAGAAACAAAAAACTCACCAAAAAACCATTGAGCCTCCTCAACCCCTTTCCTGACTTGTAGATTCAGAGTGGAAACCCTGCTTTAGGAAGGGAGTGTTGACTTAGTCATCTTAAGAATCTTCATGACAGCGTAAGTCAGGATACTCCCATTCCTGACTATTTCTGAGTTGCTAGTGAGACCTCACCTGCCAACTGCATTCTGCTCTATATCAACTACTTCATATCTAATACCCTGTCCCCATTTTCCTTTATCCAAAAATGTCATACATACCTAATGTTGCCTCACTGTCTTCAGAATTTTCATGCCTATGTGAATTCCCCAAGCGCATGTATTAAAACTTTCATTTTTTCTCCTGTTAATGTGTCTCTGGTAACTTGGTATTGGACCAACTAGAAGAACTTAGAAGACTGGAGGAAAAGTGTTAATATACTTGTTAGCCCCCACAATTTGGTGAGCCGTCGGGAGAATTCACTGACTAGGATGCTACTACCTCGCTGGGCTGCTGCAGCTGTGAGGTGAACATCTAAACACAGCCGGCAGAGGCCGTAAACATTTTATGCTGTCAGCCTCTCTGATATCTTACCTGCCGTGTTCCATGGAAGCTGGAAGTGGTGAGAATCTTTTTATCTCTTCTAAATTTATATTGGCAGGATAAAATACTTGTGAAATTAGTTTCTGGAAAAACCCAACTCTGGTAAAAACTTGTTGTGAGTACTCTTGCATTAGTCCCATTCCTTCCAGAGATGGTCTATTAGCTCCACCAACTGGATGATGCAGTTGTATCTGGCAGGCAGCTGAATAGTCTGTGCATCCAAGCTTTCAGACTCTTAAACCTTATTCTATTCAAAGGGGAAAGCATATGATTCCCCATGTTTTGGGAACAGCTGTTGAAAAACAGGGCTTCCCATATTTCTTAGGCTACCTCTGGGAATGAATTGTTGGGTATGTGAGTGCTGGGTTCTTGGTGCTCTTTATGGAAGTCCTTTGCTTCCTAGGTGGGCCATAAAAGGCTAATCAATCTGAATTGCTATTAAAACCCAGCTATCTTTTGCCAGATGATGGATACTTTCAATTGGGAAAATTTCTAAATTGTAAAATTTTAGACAGCTCTCATATTGGTATGATAACTAGCCATTAAGACACCATTAATAAAATTGAAGGACAAAATAAAACAAAAAAAAAATCAGAGCCCACTCAAACCCCTTCTTATTTACCTTCCTATATTTGCAGATGTTGTTTAAAATATAAGGACACTGGAAATACAATTGCCTGGCACTTAAAAAAATACATACAGAGAAATATAATTTGTCTTAAGCCTTTTGAAATTACTGTTTTAGCTTTGGCTCTTACCGATGTTAATACAAATATTAGATTACCAAGTGAATCATGAAAAAGGGCAGAAGAGAAAATCAAGAGAATTTCCAACAAGGTGGAAATTTTTATAGGTTATTGGTTTAAGATTATGAGAATTGGTATATTTGAACATGTTTTAAAGGATTTGATAACTGATCAGAAATTTAGCAAAACTGGACGTTGATTCTTTAGGTTCTCATATAATTTTTTTTAAAAGAGTTTCAGCATATTTCCAGACCCATCTTCTTGGTAAATCAGACATGTAAACACAGCATACTACTGCCTGCAGCTGAGGTAATTAACTAAAAAAATCAAAGAGGGTCCGTTTTAAAACCAAGAGAGCGGCTAGTCTCCTATGCCTGATCCCTTTTTCCCAATATCCTTAAAAATTGTTAAGGGCAAGTGAAAAAAAATTGCCTTATCTTTTAAGGTGGTTTTTATTGTTTAGTTTAGTTTTGTTTCATTTATTTACACAGAGTCACTGCTTTACTCTGATGATTTTACAAATATGTTTCATATTCAGAAAGATCTGTGGAAAAGACTCTGCCTTATTTTAAAATATAGGTTTCTGAGAAAAAAATTCAGATCATATTTCTAAACTAGATGAAGACTTATATAACTCTATGGAATAACTCATTCATAAAATATTGACAAGTGGTTAAGAAAACCAGAATTATATGGAGCAAAATGAAATAAGGATGATTATAATTTTTATTACATCTTCTTTGAAATATTGATGATTTTTTTGGTTTTCCATATACAAGGAAACTTTTTTTCTTAGAACAATTTAGTAAATTGTAAGTAGTACTGAAACATTTATATTTTTTCCTACTTGATCCTCCAGAATTTGGAAACTCTTAATGAGCATTATTTTCATGCCAATATGGTTGTTTGCATACAATCAATAAAAATCTGTTCTTTTGCCCAGGCTATGTAGGTTATTGGTTAGAGCATCATCCAAATATGCCAAGGTTGCAGGTTCGAGCCCTGATCAGGACACATACAAGAATCAACATACAAATGAATGCATAAATAAGTAGAAAAACAAGTCAATGTCTCTCTCTTTCTTCCTTGCTCTTTCTCTCTCCTTTCCTCTCTCTCTAAAATCAATAATAAAAATTAAAAAAAGAGAATCTGTTATTTTTATAAGAGGACACAATTGGAAACTGGTTTTGTTAATCAAGGATTTGACTTGAATATCATATTTGAGAGAGACATGTATAGACTTGGATGTGACCAGAAAGTTTTAAGGAATTAAGATTGACTTTGGAGGCCCTGGCTGGCATAGCTCAGTGGATTGAGCGCGGGCTGTGAACCCAAGTGTCGCAGGTTCGATTCCCAGTCAGGGCACATGCCTGGGTTGCAGGCCACAGCCCCCAGCAACCGCACATTGATGTTTCTCTCTCTCTCTTTCTCCCTCCCTTCCCTCTCTAGAAATAAATAAATAAAATCTTTAAAAAAAAAAAAGATTGACTTTTGGAAGCTAATAAAAACCCTTCTGTAAAAAGAGCTTGGTACTTTGCTTCCATGGTTCAGAGTAGTCTTCTCAGGTAAGGAACAGAGGTTGCTTTCCTGGGAAATGGCAAAGCAAGAACCTCAAGACATTTAAGGGACATCAAACCTGAGGAATTCACCCAAATCTACAGTTACTATAAGCAAAGGCTGATGGTGCCTAGGTGGCTTGGCTTCTTAGCTAAGGCTCATTAAAATTCAATCTGTAGGTTCCTTATGAAAATTCCAGCAAAGCAGATTTTTAAGATAGCCTATATGATCAACAATCAATGTTGTATTTATATAAATAATCAGGTGAAATTAATTGAAACTAGACATATACAGTTTGTAAATTAGTCTTAAGTTGGCTATTTTTAATAAAAATAATGGTGATTTAGAGAGGAAAAACTGTGTTTCAATAGAAACTATAATAAAATGTTGTGGATATTAAATTCTAGTTTAGTTGTCTTTGAACTTTTATTCTTCACATATAAACTGGACTGGAACCTAAATTTTTCTAGTTTCCTGAAATATCTGGCTACAACTCTCTGAACTAATGTTTCATTTTTCTCCCATGATTGACATGGAAATGTTGAAAACTAAAACTTTTTTCTGAACCTTGCAATTGCAAATTGCAACTAGATGACATAATATAAACTTCAGAGAAATTGCCACTACAGCTCATGCTTAAACAATCTCAGATCTGACACCATGTAAGCCACACTAAGAGAATACCTGAGTACCCGACGGCATCACCAGAGACGTTCAAACTACAGACCAGGAGCATCAATCACTGCCTGTCTTCAATCCAGCAAAAGCAGCTTTGAGACTTACATCTAGAAATCTTCTTGACTGACAGCTTTACAGACTCAGAAACTGACCTATAATTTACCTTTATAAACCTGATCATTAACCTTAGTTTTCTGATCATTAGCCTTTGTTTTGTTTTCATAGACATACCTCTCATAAAACACCTAATTCCTTGCTTACAAAATGCAGGCCTTACTTTGAGGGCCCACCTGCATTACCATCTCCTGAAAGAAGACTCAAGTTACCTGATCTGACTTATTCTCCAGGTTTAACAATTGGATCAATAAAATATGGAGCACTCTACCAATTTAGCTTATGGATTGTGAAATTTTTACTTAGTTTCAAAGGTGTGACTGCAAAGAACCAACATTTTGCCACCCTGAAGCTGATCTTTGGGATATTTATTTTAAACTGTTTATCAAGAAACAAAAGACTCAGAACTTTTGAGACCAACCTCCCCCCCAATCCTTTTTCCTGCCCAAGAGATTCAGATGGGAAAACCTGCTTTAGAAAGGGAGCCTTGGCTTAATCACCCTAAGAATCTTCACCCTAGCGCTCACTAGGAAGACTCCATGCCTATTAGTTAGATGTCCCATGTCCCATTTTTCTAAATAGCCTGGCAAGAATTTTTCTGCCCTGTGTTCCGCTCCTCCTCAGCTACCTAAAAATCTCCCATTCTCGCTTCAGAAATTTAATACCCTGTTGCCCACCCTTTCTCCTTCCTTCAAAAATGTCATACAGACCCAAAGCTGCCTCCGTGTCTTCAAAATTATCTTTTTATGGGGCTTCTCCATGAACGTGTATTAAAACACTGATTTCCTCCTTTCTAACCTGTCTCTGTTAATTTAATTATTGGCCCAGCTGGAAGAACGTAGAATGTAGGAGCAAGATTATTTGTATTTTTTAGATCCTACAACACCAAGTGGAATTTATCCAAAGAATATACTACTGTTTTACAATTTGAGAAACAATAAATGTAATGACCATACTAATAGAAAAGATCACTGAAACCAAACTGCCTTATAAACTCAATAAATTAAAAAATGCAACAAAAAAACAAGTTCAGTCATGATTTTAAAAACATTCAGCATATCAGAAAAAAAATTTCTCAGTATGACAAAAGGCATTTACAAAAATTCCACAGCTTACATTATATGCCATTGTGAAAAAGTGACTAATTTCCCCCTAAGATTGAACTCAAGGAATAAATGTCTACTTTCACCACTTCTATTCAACATTTTCTTGGGGACTTTATCCAATACAATAAAGTAGAAATGAATAGGTAGATAGATAGATAGATGGATAGATGATATATGGATTAGACAGGTGGATAGATGTAAAACTGTCTTTATTCACAGATGACTTGATTATATATGTAGAATTATGAGTTCAAGGAATCCACAAAAGAACTGTCAGAACTAAGAAACACATTTAGTAAGGTTGCAGGATTCAAACTCAATACAAAAATTAATTACATTTTTGTACCTTAGTAGCAAAGAAACAAAAATGAAATCAAAGAAATTTCAATCACAATACCTTCAAAAAGAAAAACAAACAAAACATAGACATAAATGGAACAAAGATTTTAAGTCATTTTCAGAAGTATAAAACACTGCTGAGTACAATTAAAGAACTCTAAATACGTGAAGAAACGTATGTTCATGGATTGAAAGAAACTATATTGTCAAGATGGTATTTTTCCTCATTGTATGTATTAATTCATTTTTTGTCCTACAAATATCCAGCAGGTTCTTTTTTTAGTTACCAGGCTGATGCTAATATTCACATAGAAATCCAAAATATCCAGACTAGCAAAAACAATTCTTCTATAAAAGAACAAAGTTAGAGAGGACTTTCAATTCCTGAATTCCAAACTCACACAAAACTACAGGAATTAAGGCAGTAGGCAGTACTGTCATAAAGACGAACACATAGATCAATGTAATAATATTGAAAGTCCAGAAATAAGTCCCTCCATACATTCATTTTCAGTAAGTGTACAAAAACAACTTAATGAAGAATACAGTGTTTTCAACAAAGTGCACTTGGGCACATTAAAATAGAATGAATTTAGACTCTTACCTCACACTATATATAAACAATATAACCTGTAGAAAATACAAGAGAAAGTTTTTGTGACCTTAGAGTAGTTTAATAGATTTTAAATAGGGCATCAAAAACATTTTCCAGAAAAGAAAAAACTGATAAATTTGAGTTCATCAAAATAAAATATTATGCATCGAAAGGCCCCATTAAGAAAATGAAAAGATAAGCCACACAAAAAGTTAGCAAATCATATACCTGATAAATAACTCAATCAGAATGTTTAAAGAACTCTATAACATATTAATAGTATAACACAATAATAATAATGTAACATCCTAAATTAAAAGTTGAATAGACATTTCACCAAAAAATATGAATAATAAGCTCATTAGAAGATATTCAACATTATTCATTAGGCAAAATGCAAATTAAATTTCTAGTAAGATAGAACTATATATACACTAGAAGACTATAATTAGAGAGAGAAACAATAGCAGGCTTTGCCAAGGATGTAAAGAACCTGGGACCATCATATACTGCTGGTGAGAATGTGAAATGGTACATTTTGGAAAACAGTCTGGCAGTTTCTCAAAAAAGTTTAACAGAACAGTTAACACAACAGTTCCATTAGTAGAAATGTACTCAAGTGTAATAAAAACAGGTTCACACAAAGCATGTGTACATTATTTAATTATAAATAAATTTGGGTACAATTACATATACCCTAAAACTGAAAAAATCCAGAGAGCCATCAAATACTGAATGAATGGAGAAACAAAATGCTGTGTATCCATTTCATAGGACACCATTTGGTAACAGGAAGGGGCAAACAACTGGTACATGCTGCAGCGTAGATAAACCTCAAAACATGCTAAATGAAGGAAAACACATTCAAAAGACTTCCCAGGGTTTGATAAGCTGTTCAGAAAAGACAAATCGATAGAAAGAGTAAATTTACTACAGTGTAAAAGGCTTAGGGTGAGTGGGAAAATGTGTTAACTGCAAATGATCACCAGGGAAAATTGGGGGTGATAGAAATGTTCTAACATTGGATTCTGGTGATGGTTGGACAACCGTTTATATTTCTAAAAATAAAGATAATAGAGAAGTGAGTTTCTTTATGTGGGAAACTCGCAGAGAATGTGATGGTGGACTAGGACCTGGGGAATGGGAAGAATCCTGGCTGCAGAAGGGTAGAGGGGCAGGGATTAAGGGAGTCAAAGAGCCTTCCAAAGTCAGGACCAGGGGCTGTTAGTGAAAGGCTACCACACCAGGTGATGGTGACAGTGATGATGTGACCAGGTAACGGTGATGGTGTGAAGATTCAAAATGGGGTAGGTGCTGAAGACAAACTGTCCATGCCTGAAATGTCTGCAGGTGTTTGGCTCTCACCTCCTCTCTTGCCTGGAACCAAATGGCAATCTCCTGCCTGCACTGGAGAGCTGGCACCTGGACGGAGGTGGGGGTGCCAAAGATCCTCTTTTTTATTTAGGGGTATATGTTTGTCTGTAACTCAAGGGTCCAGCTCTGGAGCCTGAAAACAGAATACAAAGTTAGATACAGGCCATTCTACTGTGTTCCACCTCACTGCAGGGCTGCTTCTTCCTTCAGCAGAAGTCCTTCTTCTCTCCAGCTCCCTTTCGCTCACATGCAGGGTGCTGGTTGCCCAAGTACAGACACAGATCCTGGGATGGTTTCCTTGGGCAATAGCAGCAAGACTCCGGGGATGTACTTCTGATCACTGGGGCCTCCTAGCAGGGAACCTTGTCTGCAGCTCTGTAGGCTGCTTTTTATCAGCTGCTTCTAGCAAGAGGGGCTTTATGGATAAGCATATGACCCTACCCTTGAAAGGGTCTGTAATTTGTTTCTCTACTATCACCATCTTCGCATTCTGAACACTTTTATCTTTGAACTTGCATTTTGTAAGTGAAGTCCAAAGGGCAGCAGAGAATGCATGTTTGTAGAAGAGAAAATACAACATGCCTGTCTTCCACCATTCACTGCCATCACATTCACCTACAGTGTTTGTGATGCCCCATGAACACAGTTTCCCTGTGGAATCACGATGTGTGGGAGTTTAGGGAAACTCAAGTTTCCCCCTGAGAGGTCGTATTCTGTTTGAAGTAGATGAGTGTCAAATGCTGAGAAAAAGCAAAGGTGTTCTAAGACACATGAATGACGGAAAAACCAAATCACAAATTGTCTCACTCATGTTATTTCCCTGTATTAGCCAACCACTTACACTGAAAATAATGACAGAGAAGGAACAATGAAGAAAAGGCAACCCTTTCCTTTCAGTCTTTCCATATTCACCAGTAAGCTAAGGGTAGGGTATTGTAATATGTGTGCATATTAAAAAGTGAAAAATAGTTGAGGTAGTTTCATGTAGTGTTTCTACTCTCCTGGTAACAATGAAACATATTACCACATGTGAGCTATAAAATATGAATTGTGTAATTTCAGTGATTCCATACACAAGTTAAATATTATTATATTTCCATTTAAAACTAGTAATACACAATATACAAACATACAGTAAATTTCCTACTGGAGCAAAATTTTATTTTTTCTTTAGTTTGAACATTATTTGGCAAAAAAGAGAAAATGCCATATGAAATTTAGATTGTGGGAAAGCCTTAATATTTTAGTAGCTTTAATTCCATTTTTTATCCTGCATTATGAGCAAAGAGTCCATTGATTTTATTTTGCACTGAGCCTTGCAAAATATTTTAATTGGCCCCAGCTTCTGGGGGATTTTTGACCAAACCGGTTATTCTGAAAAGGCGGTAGGATTAAACTCTCTACCTTGCCTGGAAGCTATAGTTTTCTGTGCTTTAGCTCTTCCATTGGACGTGAGATTTGCCTGTAAGTCAGTTATGCAATAGTGTTGATTTCTTAGATTTATGTGAGGCCTTCCTTGAAAAGCTAAATCTGGGTTTGTGAATCCTGCCAGTAGGAAACTGTTGTTTGTCCCCACAACAAAGCTGATCTTTGCTAAGACTTTATCTAAGTCTTGGATATATTGTCTAAGTCTTTTGAGAACAGCCCTGTGGCTTACCCACCAAAGTGCCCTCTGCTCACTCCCACCTCCCACCATTATTGAGCATAAATGGCAGATTTTCACGAAACTATTATAACAATGTAGCTTGTTGAAAACATGCATTCCTTCCATTTACTGGATTTCAGAATTAAATTCTGTTCACCTCTACTGGCTACTAAATCACAAATAAAGAAAAAACAACAATAACAATAATACCACCATCAGCACAATTAATTGAGCTTATCACAAAAACACACATTTTGTCCACTTTAAAAAGTACCACAACATAAGAGAAGAAAAATAAGACAGAGTTAGGCAAACTCAAGAAACAGAAAAAAATATAAGACTATTTCCTACTGTAAATAGATAAAATAGGAAATAGTGACTGAAAATCAACAATGTGCTAAGTACCAAGAAACATCGCTAAACTTCTACAAAATGATACTTTCCATTAAAAGATTAGGGAAACTGAAGCTTTAAAAAGTAAAGTTGACTAGTTAAGGGGAAAAATACTTGTCATAGAAAACACTTGTCTAGTTATTAAAAAAAACACAACTAAACAATATAAAGATATTTAAAGGAACATAAAAAAACTTTGGAATTAATCAGTACTTCTAAGTTTAAAAAATCATAGAATTTTAGGTTTGGGAAAGACTAATCTTTTATCTTTCCATCATTCTTACTCAATTGCTCCAATGGCAGACATTTCTACAGTTTGAAGATTTAATACATATTTTGTTGCTCTGATCTCTCCCTCACTAACATAACCATCTTATCTTTATTCATTCCTTCCTCAGAGTTTCCAGGGCCCATTATGTCAACCATTCTCTTGCCAATATCTCCATTTTTTCTCCCCTATAAGACAGCATACTAATCTTGAGTAAATCTAGCTGCCTGACTTCTTTATAACTTTAGGAAACACTGTAATGTTGTTTGTCGTGATGTTTGATACACCATAAAACTGTAGGGCTGTATAATATATTGGTGTAACTCCAACTGCTTGCATCATTGCCCAGTTATCCCTTTCTGTTTCTCTAGGAAGATTTTTTCTTACTTTCCAAAGGCAGTTTCGAATGGTCTCCTGTCTACAACTTCTGATTTCCTCATGAAACTGTTAAAGAAAAATTGTGCCAGAGAGTGTTAAACAGGCATGGAAGATTCATTCAAGATCACTGCAGTGGAGAAAAGGGATTGCACCTAAGTCCACTGAACAAAAAGTAGTCGGGTGTTTAAGCACTGGGGTGAACAGTGGAAAAGCACTGGAGGAGGCTGGTCAGTGTGATTGGGCCATCTGTGTTCACTCATTGGTGTGGAATGAAAATTAGGCTTTTAGTCTCACAGAGACTGAGATATAGGAGTGATATTTTCTTGGATGATTACATTTCGAAGTATGACTCCAATTCATGAAAGAGAGTCCTGGGTTGTAAAAGTGGCAAGAAGTTGTGACAAGAAGTTGAGATATAAGTTGAGACTTATATCTCAAAGAGGCACAGAGATCCTTTACAATGTAAAGTTTTCTAAACTAAATCCTCTGAGAATAGGGAGTTTGGTGGCCAACAATCAAGGGAAGAAAATCGACAACAACAACACATCTACAGTTTGGTCAAACTGAGAGGAATTTTAAGGCTTTCGTTACACCCCTCACTCTCAGTTAATAACATCTACTTCACATCGCCTTCCATTGTACCTGTGAGTTGACCTGTCTTTCTTTCCAAGTAAGTGATTTCTCTTCCAGCCTCCTTTATGCCATTTAAACCCCTTCCTTTATGCTTTGCATTCCATCCTCTCACTTTTCTTACTAAACTTTTTTTTATTTTTCCTAACTATCCTCTGTGTCTTCGACTTGGTCCTCTCTTCCTCGCTCTTTCCCACTAGTATCAATTCATTCCCAGAACAGCAGCAACAAAACTACACATCCCCTTTGCTCCAAATCACATTTTTCTTTCCATCCTATCATTCAGCTTCTCTTTAGAGATAAATTCATTGAAAAATTCCATAAAATCAATGCTCCCCAATCTTCATTTTCAATTCATTCCACTATTCATTTTTCTCTTCAGCACTTACATAAAACTTCTCTATAACTAAAAGCAATGGTCATTTCATGGCTCCTTTTATACCTGCTTTTTCAACAGCATTTTGGTATATAAATATATTCTTTGCTTTGAAATTTACTTAGCTACTACAGTACTATAATTCCCTCATTTGATGCTTGAGGTTCAGGGTTTTTTCTTCACAGAACACTTTCTCAGCCCTTTTCCTGAGTGCTAATGTTGTAAGAATCCTTAACCCTCTTCTCTTCTCATCTACACACTTTCTTCTCTCTAGCAAATCCCTCCATTATCATCTATGGGATGGTCGCTGTTGACTGTGTATTTCTACCCTAAACCTTCCTCTTGAGTTTCTGAACATGCATAAAACTTAACGTCTCATGATGGATATACATAACATACACAACCAACCCACACAAAACTGAATTTATCACCATTACTCTTCCATCTTCAATGCGGGCCTTGTATTTCTATTTTTTTTTTAGATGGCATTATTTACCTAATAGATCTGCAAGTCATCCATTATTTCTTCCTCTCTCTCATTCATTTAAATTCAAATACCAAGTCATATAGTTTCTAAATGCTATAGTCTCTTAAATTTATAATTTTTTCTCTATTTTGACTGTTATTTTTCTATTTGAGGTCCATTATCTCCCATCCAGTTTATTCTAACAGTCTTCTGTTTGGAATTAAGCTTTGCCTCCTTCTAGGCCATTCTCTAACTAGCATTTAATATGTGACTCTGGCTATATTATTTGTTTTCTTCAAAACTTTTTTACTATGCTACTTACATCAATTCTTTATAAAATAGTTAAGTACTTCAGATAAACTCTCCATAATCCTATATCCCTCTTGTACTATTTTCTATCTACTCTAACTGCCTTTTAGTTCTTCATATATTAAATAGTCTTATATTGCCAAGTTCCAATATTTTCTTATTCTTCTACCTGAAACATAACTCTGCTTCCTTCACATGAACTTTTAGTGGGTATATTAGCTAGCTATATTGCAGTAATGAACTATGCCAAACTTTCAACAATGTTTTTTTACTCATCTATTCTACACACTGCCATCATGGATCAGCTGCTACAACTTTACTAAAGAGTTAGGCAATTTAATGAATATTTCCTCTTTAAGTTGAATAAAATACCTATATTTTCAAACATTCTGTTTTGCTGTTGTTTTCTCAGTTTGTCAGTACCTTAAATAGAACGTCGGGCTTCAATAAGACATATTAAACTGATTGACTATGTTAGCATTAAGACAAACCTCAATACCTATAATTTAGATTTAATATATAATAAATATTTATATAATATCTGCCTTTCTCTTCGTTTATTTATTGTATTATGTGTTATAATTTTTATCAAGGGAAAGTAAAATAAAAAATTAAGTGTGGATTAGTGTGTAAAAATCATTATCTACCTTTTGCAGAATTGACTGTAGTACCTCTGTAAACTTTTCGAAGGTGATTAGTTTTTCATTCTAATAAGGTCAAAGAAGTCCAGAACACCTAAAATAAAAACTTGATTAAGTATGTATTAAATTACTTTTTTATTATTATTATTTTACTGCATTCCCAAGGACACAGTGTAAAGTGAATTGAAGTGAAAAAAATTTGAGTGATCAATATCATCATAGCCAAATTACTTTGAATCATTTGCTCATCTCTAACTATTATGAGCAACTTGAATTGACATTTTCTATATCAATTAATATTATACAGAATATACTTCAATTTAATTTTCTCTTAAATGTCTTTTTTATATGCTACATGGAACAAGCTCCTGTGGTGTTAGCCTTCATTTCCAGTTTATATGCTTCAGTTGAAAGATAATTTGATTGCTTTTGTGTGTGTGTGTGTGTGTGTGTGTCAGGATCCCATTAGAAGTTTTTCATATAAATATGAAACTCAAAAATTGAGTTTGTAATTCCCTATACAGAAATACTTTGTCTTTTTATAAGGAATATGAGTGTTTTTGTCTCTTAGAAGAAAAAACAAGAAGAACTAATGTAGGAGACCATTGTACATGGTGTGGGCCCAGCTCCCACTCGGGGATGTACAGGACCCATGTCCACGGATAGGTTCTCCCATGGAGAATCAGGCCTGCAATGTACCTAGGCCTCTTTGAGACTTGCTTTTGCTAAAATTCCCTCACGCTGAATTGAGGCAGTAAACATTTACTGTAAAGTAACTTCTTAAAATCCATGCTAAACCCTCCAAGGATGAGTGTAACTGGTTCAACCACTTTTCCCTTTGCATTTGCAAATATCCCTCTTCTGTGATGTGATTAGCGGTATCATCTTCTTTGTTTTCTGTAAAAGGTAACTACCTAAAGTGAAATTGTGCATAGTAAATGAGGACCATCATGTAATGTGCCCAGAAAAGAAATAAAAGCCTGTCATGGTGGAGGCCATGGCTTTTGCTCCTCTTGAGAGAAAAGCCACGCTGTCCCTTTTCCTCCACAGGACTTGGTAGTCCATCTGAATCTGCCTTGTGTTTCATCCACAATGTAGCAGACCCCACGAGCTGAGGTCTGCATCAAACTAACAGTAAAATTCAACTTATAGATAACTGTCCTAAGAGTTATACCACCACAAACACAGATCAGGAAACATGTAAGATCTAGTTCCTTAGCAACTTTCAAACATACAATATATTATTAACTGTAGTCACCACACTCTACATTACTCCCCAGAACTCATTATTCTCTTAAAAATTGATTTTAGAGAAAGAGAAAGAGAGAGAAAGGAGGGGGAGAGAGAGACAGAAACATCAATTTGTTTTTCCACTCATTTAAGCATTCATTGGTTGCTTCTTGTATGTGCTCTGACCAACAATTGAACTTGCAACCTTGGAGCATCAGGGTGAAACTCCAACCAACTGAGCTATCTGGCCTAAATGAACTTATTTATCTTACAACTACAAGTTTATACATTTAACCACCATCACCAGTTTTACCTCCTACACACACACATCCCTAGCATCTGGTAACTACCAATATGTTTTCTGTGTTTAGGAGTTCATTTTTTCAGATTCCACACGTAAGTGAGATAATACACTATGTGTCTTTTTCTGCTTGAGGACCTCAAGGTCCATCCATGTAGTTAAAAATAGCAGCATTTCATTCTTTTTTTACAGCTGAATAATATTCCATTGTGTATATATACCACATTTTTATACAAAGTTTGTCTGGAAAAAGTCCATCCATTGTTAATTGTGAGAGAATTTTACCGGTCCCCGGTCCATCCCAGTCGTCCCGTGGTATTCATCTCGGCTGTGGATGTTCATTAAACACGCATAATACACAGAATCTATCATGAATCTGTGGGGATAATAGAGAACATGGCTAACCCTCTAGTGGGGAGAGCACATGGCTAACTCTCTAGTGGGGAGAGCACATGGCTAACCCTCTAATGGGGAGAGCCCTGTTCCTTTGTCCCAGTGGGTTTTTATTGAGAAAGTAGACAGTTTGTGGATTCACAGTCTGGCAGAAGGGGTCAAAGGGAACAGGTAACTTACAAAGATGCTAACAGAGTCCCTGTTGTGATTCCAGGCAGAGATTGGAGTTTTATCATATGAAAAGGACTACATGGCTTAAAGGACTGGTTTTGGTTTCCTGTCTATACTTTCAAATTCTAAGTTAATAACATCCTCCAGCAAACAGATCTCACAGGATCTTGCATATTCTATGTTTCAGGCCTGATTACCCCAGGAGTCCACCATCTCCGGTCTGAGCTGCCCCTTTGGCTGTTTGCTTAGCCCTGAGAAGGGCAGGAGACAGAGGCAGCCAGGAGACTTGGATTTAAGTACAAAGACTCAGGCTAAGAGGGGACTGGGGTTGATGTCGATCACCCCTTCCTTTCCACAGCCTCGTGAGTCTCATTCCAGAGGCCTTTATGTGATCAGCACCTGTCTTAGGTCCATTCTCCATCTTAGAGAATTATTACCCGTCATTGGTTAGCTGATCAAGCATTAAAGACCAGGCACAGAACAGGCAGCGTTCATGCCAGGAGAATAAGTTTTATCTCCTTAGTGGCTCCTGGTCTGGAGGTCTCTCACTCAGCCTAAGTCACAGGGGGTCACAGCTTCCTGAGACCAGGCAGGGCGGCCTTCAACAGTTAATATAACAAGAAAAGTTTGTTTGACATCTATATAACCTGGCAGCCAAGGAGAATGGACTGGATTACACATGTGTGAAAAATGACAACCTCACTGTACTAGTCAGTGGAGACAGTAGATGCCATCGAGTAAGCATGTGTACTATGTGGCTGTCACATTAAAAATAACTGAGCAAATAGAGTGATGAATCTACATACAATTTTATGTTAAGCTTGAACACTCCTCCATGGAAACTATTCAGATGATTCAGAAGGATTTCAGGGATGATGCAGTGAATGCAGTGCAAATAAAAGTGTGGCACAAATGCTTCTAAGATGGTCAAGAATCTGCTGAAAGTAATCCATGTTCTAGAAGGCCTGCAACAAGCAGAACACCTGAGAATGTGGAGCATGTACGGACAGCAATCAACAAAGGTCGGCAACTGATAGTGTGAGAACTAGAAGCTAATCTGAGGATTCCAAAGACTACTGTGTCTGAGATTGACACTGGATCTTGGCATAAAACATGTCATGGCAAAACTTGTCCTGTGGCTTCTGCTACCAGAGCAGAAGGAACATCGTGCTGCTGTTGCTAATGACTTGATTCAAAATGCTACCAATGAGCCAGATTTCTCCAAGAAGGTCATAACTGGAGATGAACTGTGGGCCTATGGCTATGATCCAAAAGCAAAGGCCTTATTGTCCCAATGGAAGTTGCCTGCTTCTCCATGCCCAAAGGAAGCACAGCAAAGTCACAGCAAAATCAAGACCATGTTAACTGTATTTTTTTTATCAGAAAGGTGCTATCCATCAGAAGTATGACCCTCCAGGCCAAACAATTAATAAGGAGTACTACCTCAATGTTCATCATTGGTTGAGAGATGCAATACGACAAAAATGGCTACAGCTATGGGCAACTAGTGATTGGCAACTTCATCACCACAACATGCCCACTAATGCATCATGTCTTGTGCAGGGTTCTTTAGCAAAATTTTAAATCACCCAGGTGACTCAGCTCCCCTATAGCCCAGATTTGGCACCCTGTGACTTCTGGCTTTTCCCCAAACTAAAATCATCTTTGAAAGGGAAGAGATTTCAGGAAAATACAACAGGGCGGCTGATGGCAATTGGGAGAACTGTGTGAGGTCCTAAGGTGCCTACTTTGAAGGGTACTGAGGTGTCATTGTCCTATGTGCAATGTTTCTTGTATGTTCTTCAATAAATAGCTCCATTTTTCATATCACATGGCTGGATAGTTTCTGGATAGAACTTGTATATTCCTCCATTGATGGACTCAGGATTTTCCATGCCTTGGCTACTGCAGATAATGCTGAAATATACAGTAGGATAGAAATATCTTTTTGAAATGATAACTTTGTTTCCTTTGGGCAAAATATCCAGAATGGAATTGCTATATCATATGGTACTTCTATTTACTTTTTTGAGGACCCTCCATACTGTTTTCCAATAGTGGCTGCACCAATTTATATTCCTAGAAACACTGCACAGGAGTGTCCTTTTCTCTACATCCTCCCCAACATTTGTTATCCTTGTCTTTCAATAATAGCCATTCTATGAAATACAAAGTGATCTATCATTGTAGTTTTGATTTGCATTTCTCTGATGATTAATGATGCTGAACACATTCATATAACTGTTGGCTATTTATATATCTTCTTGGAAATGGGTCTATTTAGTTCTTCTGTCCATGTTTTAAATTGGTTTGCTTTTTTGCTATCAAGTTGTATAAACTCTATATATTTGCAAATATTTTCTCCCATCCTATAGGTTACCTTTGAACAAACTCTTACTTGGATAACTTTAATAGGCTCATATGTATAGTTTCTACTGATATCCTTTCCCCCTCAACCTTACTGCAGATACTGAGATCCCACTACTATCCTTGAAAATATATATTTAGCAGACAACATTTAAAACAGTGAGGTATCATTAGAATACTGAGCAAACAGGAAGATATAAGAGACTGTACATCTTATACAGTTCGTTTTAAAACCTTGAGAAAAGGATGAAATATTCAAAACAATGCTTAGAATGAATCTCTATCAACATACACTAAAATAAGTGTCAGATGGATATAAAAGCTAACTAAAATCTGAAGTATGCTATTTGAATAGTTCATCAAATGTTTATCTCATAATAGATTTTTAAATGCTAATATTAAAGTAAATTCAGAAACCTCAAAAATTGATTATATTATGACACAAATTAAATAATGATTGTATATAGTAAAATTAAAAAGGAAGTCAGGGAAAGTACTTCCACACATACTAAAATTTGAATTTAAATAAACTGACTGTATAAAGAACACTACCTATTGAATAAAGAGTAAGATACCAATAGAAATGAGTATATAAACAGTCAAATCTCAGAGAAAAAAATTTGAATACATAAAATTTAACTGCATCAAAAATTAATTGCATCAAAAATCAAGAAAATAAGAAAGAATAAAAGTACATAACACTATTTTTCTATAGTAAATTTTAATATTTATAAAGAATTATAGTCCTAATTGTGGATTAGTTGATAAAATATATTCTTTTACAACCTATTATTTTTATTGAAATTTAAATAAAATATTATGACATTTCTGAAGAATCTAGCAATACAAATTAAATATTTTAAAACATGTACATTTTAATTTGGTTAATCAACTTGAAAAATTATCCTAAGGGAACATTCAGAGATCAGAATCTTATGTACTGTAAAATTCACTGTACTGTTTTTTTCAAAGAAAAAAATGGCTTAAATATTCTTTCCTGTGAGAACTATGAAATTCATAATGTTTATTGCAAAATGTTGAGGACTATTTTTAGCCATAATGAAAAATGTTTGAAGAAAATTACATAAAAAGCTCACAATGTAATGTCAAGTAAAAAAGTGAACAGACAATAAATTTTACACATAAAATTGTGCACGTGTGCATATGTACATGAGAAAAGGGGATTAAAAGAGAAAGGAAATACAACAAATACCAAATGTCAATAGTGACTTTTCTCTTAGCTGTGATGTTTCAGGTGATTTAAAGAAAAAACTTTTGTTCACACATTTTGTATTTTCTAAATGTTCTGCCCTATTTTTTATACTTAGAAAAATATATAGAAAAATAAAAAGGGAAGCCACCCATTCCCACTTAACCTAGAGAAAACAATAAAGAAAAAATGAGAGAAAAGAAAAATAAGGCACAGGTAATTATTTAATAAGCCATTTGCAGTTTTATAAACAGCAAACATTTAAAAACACTCAAATATTAGCGTACATTTGGTAATGTATGAGAAAGCATCTGGGGCCAGGGAGAGCCCCCTCTCCTGGTCTCTTTGTGCCGTGCTATGGTCCATGAGTTCATGACTCCGAATGCTGAAGTAATGATCAAACTCTTGACTGACAAAGGCTTCTCCATATGTTTCTGCCCCCTTCCCAATCTCACTAACATAGATGATCTAGAATATCTTCAGGCCTCCCTGTTCTCTGTCCCTTTTATCTAGATCTCTCCCCACACATATTGATGGCAATTGATGTAAAAGTTCTCTTCTGAGACCTACCCTGGCCCTCCAACTCTCTGGATTTAAGTGTGACTGCCAAGGGAAGCCTCTCCCAATGAGAGTGAGAATCAGAGTAAGAAACAGAAAAATTAAAAACAAAGAGGAAAGCCCTCGAGGGAACAAATGTACCACTTAAAGCATTCAAATTAGTAGAAAAACAGAAACCACTGTAGGTATTTTTATCTGAATTTAATATAGGGAATTATGTGATCATAAAATCATTGTATGTAAGATAGAAAGAGAAAAAGACTCTTGAATATGCCTCCAGAAATAACTTCAGAACACAGCAAAAGTGAAATTCCAGGGAGCTAACAACACTGGCACAATCAGAAAGGGAAATAAGGAAGCTGGAGTTAAAGGAACACAGTACTATAAATAAAATAGTAAATAAATAATAAAATCAACCACTGTGGAGACATTTTGAAAGTATTCCTTTCAAAAGCCTGAAATTCTTCACATACCATGAGAATTAGGTTTGTAGCTATTTGTCTGATCAGTGGCTTAGATCTAAAAAGATAATAAAACTTCTCTGAGAGTCTCAAATGGATACAGCTCAGACTAGGTCCCTAGTTTAGCCCAGGAAGCCAACAAAGCTGAAGTGCTATTTCTCTAGGTATTTATATTCCAAACGGAATGAAGCCCAGAACACTCTAGGTCATAAAAGCAGATTACACTTACATATGAAAGGGCTGGACTTAGAGCTCAGCCCCACACTACATTTCCTGTTAGGAGAACAGGACAGCTGCCTGCTTCTCTCTATAAGCAGGCAAAACTGTATTTCTTTGCCCTTCACTGAGGGAAGAAATATCTGCATACTCATGTAGAAAATAATCTCCATTGCTCTCATCATATTACACTACGGATAAGCACCAGAGCAAAGAAGGAACCAATGTCATTTACTGTGAAGAGATCCATTTAAAAAAAAAAGAAAAAGAAAACACTCTGATTCAGAATACCTCATGTGTGCATTCAAAATAAAATTAACAAAGATGAATATTTAAAAACCCCATAATCACCAAAGTCACAGTAAGTAATTCAGGGATCAGAGAGCTAAACCACCCACAAAATTGAAGACTAGACACTGAAACATTTTTGAAGCAAACCCCTGTATCATCATAACCCGGACTGCCAGGGGGAAAAATCACCTGTAGCAGCAGAAAATTGGGTTCTGACTCATGTTCACTGCCCAAATGTCACATGAAAGAATTCAATTTGTGGAATCTAATTGGCATCCAGAATTCTAGCTATCAGGCAGCCTGGAAACATAAGTTGCTGGGGATTTTGTTGTCATGTTGTTTTTTTTGCTTTCACACTACAGAACACATGAATGAATGCCGAGGTAAACACCCAAACTCTTCACATCAATTCTCTTCTACCATTAATTTTTCTACCCATTCCTAACAAATCCCTATCCTCTCCTCCAGTGAAGCTTAGCACTTGATTACATGAACACAACGATGGAACAGGAAAGATATGATAATAAAAAATGTGTTATTTTTCTCTGGAATAATGACACACTATTTGATTTCTCTGTGATTTCTGTTATGTTTTTTATGTATTCATTTTATGTTTTTCCATTTTGTTTCTTTTGTTTTGTGATCAGAGCTTTATAAAAATGGGGTTACATGTAAAAAAACTTCTATATACAAATATATGTCATAAAATATTTAAAAATAAAAAAATAGGTCCTGTCTTCTTCTGGATATGGAAATACTGTCAAAGCAAGTTGAAAATATTTGGGCAGCTAAAATATGGGAAGGACTTTTATATAAAGTTGAAATGTTTCAATGTTTCCTGTGGAAGCTAAGCAAAATGCTCTTGCATTCTGGAAGATACAAATTATGCAAGTTTTAATGTATTTATAAACCTTAGAAACATGATCTGAGAGAATGGCCATTGCCCAGTTAAATCCTATGTTACATGGAAACATACTCACCCTCCAGTTATGAGTACATGGTAGAATGTTTTCCTTCGTAGAAATAAAGGGACTTTAAACATAATTTTTACTCTTGTACTATTCATATTTTTTATATAACTGTTTCTTAATGAGTTTTCCTGCAACAGAAGGAAAGATGTGCCTGATCAAGATTTCCTATAAGAAATATATGTAAGAGATGCTATGATAAGGAAAGAAAAATGTGAAGTATTATAGAAAAATATCACAGAGAAATGGAAAAAATATAATCAATAATGCCAAGTGAAATAAGCCAAGCGGTGAAAGACAAATACCATATGATCTCACGTTTAACAGGAACCTAATAAACAAAACAAAGAAACAAGCAAAATATAACCAAAGACACTGAAATAGAGAACAGGCTGACAGTGTTCAGAAGAAAGAGGAGAGGGAATTTCAGGGGAGAAGGGCAAGGGTTTGCAGGAACAAGTATAAAGGACACATGGACAAAAAGTGGGGGCGGGTGGAAATGGGAGGGAGAAGGGGAGGGCTGGGTGGATGGGACAGGATGGGAGTAAAAGATAGAAAATTGTACTTGAACAATAATTAAAATAAAATTTTAAAAATTTATTAATGTCAATAATGAACAGAACATTTAATTAATGAAATGTAGGCTCCACTTAAGAAAACACTCAGAATTTTTTTAAAAAGACTCTCATAACACTTGAAAAATGAGCTGTTAAAGTTCCAAGACTAGAATCTATGAAGTGAGTTTTGAAGATGTTTAATGATGGAGAAATCAAAATGAATTTACTGAAGAAAGTGGAGATGTGACTTGAGATACAACCAGAAGTAGAGAAAGTATTTGGGCTTAGATCTCCAAGATCATACTCCAAGACACTTCCCCTCATCTTTCCTTCTTTTCTATCCATTAAGCGCATGACCCATCAGGTACATGTCCTACAATTCATATTTTTTATTATCTAAACAATATCTCAACTGCTAACCACTTGTGGGAGCAAGGATTATATCCTGGCCTAGAAACTCTTTAAGCAGCATGTGAAAGAAAGGTTTGAACTGGAGTCTGAGGGTCAAAGAATAAAATAAATTTCAACATCTCCTTTCACCCCTTCGGCGAAGGACAAGAGAACTACGGTAATCAAGGATATGTAATCAAGAACTGAGTTAAAATACAATAAGTTTGGTAGATTTTACAGTAATTGAATTATTTTAAGCATTAAATCATTTTTCTCTTTTTCTTCAAATGCAAGAAAAAATAATTAAAATAGAGAAAATTTTGTTCTGCTCTGAGGGACAAACAAGAGCTTGTAAGTTCAGCACATTTTGAAACAAGTAAAAATGTCAGATTTCAGTAAAATATGTTGATGATCTTCAAAAGAAATATCTCAAACACGTCACCTATTGTTTAAAAACATAAGAAAGCAACTCTGCACAATAATTAACACTCTGTCTTCTTAAGGAACATAATTCTGATGTAGTAAAATCAATCTCTTCACTCTCACTTTTCAAGGACCCTATCAGCATTTCTCAGATTGTACTGTCAGATTAAAGAAAATATAAAACTTATTAATTTTTATTAGCAATTAGAAGTCTACATAATCACAGCTATGTCCAGATTAAATACACATATTTGTATGCCAACCATGAAGAGTAAGTAAATGTGTCACCTTTGCTAGTGTTACCATGGCAACATTAAAAATAAAACTATCCAAGGTAAAATGGAATAACCTCAGTATGAAATTACCTAAGAGTTCCACAAATGTAATATAATATGCTGACTTAGAAAACTGTAAATACGAGCAGACTTTTTCTCTTTGAAAAAAGAGACAAAGCAAAAGAAAATTTAGGGAACAGAGGAATTGTTGATAATTGTTTAGCATTGTCTCAGTAAACACTTTTAGAAAAAAAACAAATTTAGGGCAATTTTCTTTGTCATTCATTGCCTTATCTTCCCTTTTTAATCACTATGGATTTCTTTTTATTTTTTTTTCAGTTCCAAGCAGAAGAATTAGAAAAGAAGTCCACCTTAGCTAAGCACCCCTTTTACATTATTTCACACACTCCTGTGCTCCGCCCTTTTACATTGTTTCACACACTCCTCTGCTCCGCCTCCCGTTACTAACTGGTACTGCAATGCTAGTTTGTAATCATCAGGGGTATTAAGACAGTATTAGCATCAGAAGTGGAATGACAGTAATAAGAACACTTTCCTTGTTTGAGTACCACTGTATCTACTGGTTTAGCTGAATTCTTCCTTATGGTAGATCTTGAGACAATAACTTAAGTCCAAGTATTTAACTGAGAGATGTAAATGAAGAATTAGGGAAAGTGAGATAAACCATAAAGTCCATGGACATTACCAGGTTTCTAATAAAGGCAACTGGGGTTTGATTTCATTGGAACCCTCTGAGATGATGGGTGAAGATGCTTCAGAATTAGCCTAATGCAGAAAAAAGGACTGAATTATTTAGGCACTGATTCCGTCCCTCATTTGTTCAGGGGTGCTTCAGCAGTATCATCTTTTTCTGCCCTTTGGTTGTGCCAGCAAGCCTCCTGGGTGCTAGAGCAAGTCCGTAGGCAGAGAAGAATGATAGGCATTGGCCCTCGTTAGGAGCAGCCATCAGAGGAGAGAGCTGTCAGTAGCTTTAGATAAATTCAGGTGACCTAATAAGACATGAAGCAGACATTAGTGGGGTAGGCTCTTTATTTGATGTGAGGCTCCAAGCCTCATTCTGGGATGAAAATAGTTAACAAAACAAACTCTGATTCTTCATGGAGCTTATGGAAATTATGGTAGCAGACAAGTCTAAACAATTGACTCTGAAATGTAATTATTTGATTATATTTGGTACATTGATGTAACAGCTGATATTTGGTCTTATCCCTGTGATTTTTCAGCATGAGGGCATCATGCTGCTTCTGCTTCTCTTCCCCTCCTATCTATGTGGTCCTGCAAACCACCTGAACTGTATTAGGGAACGGATTCTCTGTGCTTATACCAACTTTTTTGTTACTATAGTTTCTCAGCCCTCAGCTTAAGGAGCAGGACCACAAACAGACATAAAGTTTTTCTCTTAGTCTATTTCACTGCCTAAATTCTTGTTACATGTTTTCTAGTTGGTGGGGAATTAATCCATGTTCTTATTGATCACATAATCCACTGTGCTCTGATTCCTTCAGGATACTGGGCTTTCAAAACATCAAAGCCCACTTGAACAAATACTCTTTTCAAATCAAGAGTATTATCAGCAACTCAGAAGCTTCCTGGTATTCCCTCCTGGTCTTTCCTTAACCCCAAAATAGTCACATCCTGATTTTTATCACCAAAAATTAATTTTTTCCTGCTTTTTTAATATAAGTGAAATCAAACAATATGTATTGTTGTACATGGGATTTCTTCAATTTACATGTAAGTGGCAACAGGTAATTCTTAATGATAACATTGAGATAGTCTAGTTTGTAAATAACCACAATATATTTCTTCTACAGTATGTGGATATTCGATTTATTTCCAGCTGTTGGCTACCACGAATAGTGCTTCTGCAAAAATTACTGTATATTTGGTAAGTGAACGTGTGCATTTTTTGTTGTGTATCTTGCATGTACAACAAAGTGGAATTGCTGGAGCACAGGCTATTTGTATGTATTCAACTGTATTGAAACTTAAAAATTTTCCAAAGTGATTTCATCAGTTTTATTTTTCAATTGTTTGCCCTCGTAGTTGCCACTAACAACAAGTATAACTGATTTTTTTTGACCTTGCTAAATCCACAAATCTATTTTAATAAAATCCCTGTCAGAAATTTCAGGCTTTCTACTTATACAATCATTCTGACAGCAGGTACAGGTAATTTATTTCTTCTATTCTAATTCTCATTTTAATTTCATTACACTGACTAGGATAACCATTTTAATACTGGATAAAAATGTTGAATAAAAATTGTTTTAACAGGCAATTTGAATCAGTACAGATTTTGGAATAAAGACTTCCGTGCTTTATTATTAAAAACATTGCTTGCTGAAGAATTTTTGTAGATACTCATCAAGAAATTGACATTTCCCCTAGTGCCCTACACACTTATTTTTTTCATGAATAGATACTGAATTTTGAAAGATACTTTTTTTTTGCTTCTACAAAGATGCTATTATTTTCTAGGGCCCTCATAAAAATTCCCCACAAAATCGTCATAAAAAGTTGGTGGGTTAAAACAACAGCAGTTGATCCTTTCACAGTTCTGGAGATTGAAAGTCCTCCCAAATTAAGGTGTCCTCAGGGCTGCACGAAATCTCTGGAGGAGGAGTGTACTTCCTAGCTTCCTCCAGCTCCTGGTGGCTCCAAGAATCCCTTGACCTGTTGCTATATACCTCCAGTCTCTGCTTTCATCCTCATTTAACCTTCACCTCTATTTATTTTTACTAAATCTCTCTTTCCTCCTAAATTATAAGGATAGATGTGTTTGGATTAAGGGTCCATTCAGATAATCCAAGATAAGAGCCTCTTTTCAAGATCTTAAACTTAGTCATACATGTATCCACATTAATAATCACAGATTCCATAGACTTTATTTGAATACCTTATGGGTAACACTTTTTTGCTACTACATATTCATATAATTTATTACTCTTTTATAATATGGTGAACTGAATTAATTTATTTTTTAAGGTTAAACTAACCTTGCACTTCTAAGGTAAATTCAATTTGATCGTGACATATTATATTGTATTTTTATATATTGCTGGTTTTGAGTAATATTTTGTTTAGCTCATTTGTATCTATTTCATGAAATGTTATGCTATATTCTTATTTTTCTTAAAACATTACCTGGTGACATTTTGGTATAATATTTATATAGACATTATTCAATAAGTTAGCAATATTACTTCTTTTTGTATATCTGGAAGTGTTGTTCAAAGTTTTGTGTTAGTTTTTCCTTGAATGTTTGCAACTATTTGGTAAATCATTTAGTCCTAGAGGGTTATGTGTGTGAAGATATTTATTATATGCATAATTTGTATAATTTATCTAGTACTAGATAGTTTTTCAGTTTCATAGTATGTCGCTTTTGGTAATTTGTGTTTAAATTTTCCATTACAACCATTGCTGTTTATTGACATAAAGTTTTTTTATTAATCTGTATCAATTAGGTCAATATTCTTAATCATATGTGTGAAACCTTTCATATCTTTAGCTTTTATCTGCTTTTTCTACAATTAACCGAAAGGCTTACGCCAATGTCATCCACTATAAATACAGAGTTGGCCTATTATTTTTTAATTCTTTTGAATTTGTTTTATATAAGTTGAAGCTATAGTATTAGATGATACAAATTCAGAATTTTATACCTTCCTTGTTTAATGATCCTCTAATTATTGTAACTTATCTCTCTTCATTTCTAAGTTTTTGCTAAACATCTACTTTCTCTGAGGTTAGTTTAAGTTTATCAGATGTATTAGTTTGCCTGAGCAGCCATATAAAGTTCCATAAACTGGGTGGCTGAAACAACAGAAACTCATTGTTTCCAGTCTCAGAGGTTACAGTCCAAGATCAAGGTGTTGGCAGGTTGGTTTCTCCTGAGGGCTGTGAGAAAGAATCTCTTCTGTGCCTCTTCCCTAGTTTCTGATGATTGGCTGGCATGCTTTGGTTTCCCAGTAAGGAATCTGTCATCTTTCTCCTGCTTATTCCATGATTTTCTCTTTATATTTTGCATTCATCGGTTTCTTTATGTATATACACACACACACAAACATACATGTATACATTACATAACAAGTATATATGATATACATTCATATGCATACATATGTTGCATGTGTTTATCTTTTTGGGTTGGTTGAGTTTTTTGGTTTGTAATGAATGCTTTTCTCTCATTTGAGAATATCATTTAATAATATTCATCAAAAGAATATTATTCATTTCTAATATTTTACTTTTCCTGGACCTATCTCTTTCTCCTCTCCTTCTGAAACTGCATTTTAATATGTGAGGAAATTCTTTCATAGCATATCTTGGTGTGATACGCTGGATGTATTTGTTTTGTGAATCTGTTAAATATTTTAACCTTATAATGTTTAAAAGAGTTACTATCTCTTTATAAAGTATTCTTTCCCACCTGTCTTCACTAAGATAATAAGTACTCATCTTTCTTTCATATGTCAGCTTAACCATTCCATTCTCCAATGAATCCAGTTACCTGTCAAACTCATCCAAAATAAAAGAAATTCAAGATTTCAAGTAGATGAAGTTTATACTGCCTTATGAAAAAATAATGCATTTGTACATTCATAAAGTATTCATGTTTTTTAAATGTGCAATAGTTCAACATTACATTTCCAGTCTTTAAATTAGAGATGCTACCTCAAAACTTTTGAGAGAAGTAAAAGTTCTTTATCACAGTGGCTTTGTTAGTTTTTGTTATGAATTAAAAAGCACATAACCAAAATTAATTGCTGTCACTGATATTTTGTGACATTCAAGGCACAAGGTACAAACAGACTACTGTGATGTTGCCATTTTGACCTACCTTGATGACATTCAACTCAGGATTCCTGCTTCTGAATGAATGTTTTCTAGTGGACTTGCTGACATCTGAAAATATCAGTATATGGATATAACAGTGACAGCAGAAAAAGTCTGAGTCATTCTGAAAAGGACTGTAGATAGGCACATAGACATAAAAATGTGAACTACATTCCATATGCTCCACTGATAATATGATTATCAATGAAGCATAAAGGTTTTGGAAGAGAATCATAAAGTAGATCATTATCAGAAAATAAACATAAACAAACAAACAAATAAATAGCAAAGAAGTCACTGTAGAAATAAAGAATATTTGAGTCCAACATTAGCAGAGGGAAATTCTTTGCCAGTGTTTCTTTGACATCATGATTACCATCTATTAAGTATTAATGTTCTTTCATTGAAAACCCTATTTTGTATCTCAACTACTTCTTAAAGTTTGTTCCAATTTGGAAGTTTAAATATTGAAAAAGTGACTCTGCTACAAACTGAATTATGTCTCTGCAGATCATTTGCTTATAATTTGCTCACTGAAAATATAAATGATAAACATTAGTAATAATAGACACAATGGTGTAGACATTTTTGTTATATAAGATATAATTGGCTACTGACTAAAAGACTCAAACACAGCATGTCCTAATTATTAATCTTGTTTTCTGGGTCCAATATTCATTTTAATAAAGTGATAATTAGACTATTCCTTTATGAACATGTCTTAGGAAGACAAAGGCACAAAGAATAAAGGAAGTAAGTATCCTTGATTTATAATTTAAATAAGAAAATGCAATCCTTATCTTACCCCCAGGTTCTAGGGGACAGTAGAGAACCATAAAATGACTGGAACTAATTTACCTATTGCTGCTACAGCTTTATTCCATCCATTCTAGAAGGATAGAATCCAAGACCCAATTTTATTTCAAAAAGTATAATGATGAGGATTATGAAACCAAGCCATGGACAGTGATGAGTTATTAACATTATCCCCATTGTGAATTACATCCATCTCAGTGGAAGAAGAGGTACTAAATTAATAATCTCCTGCTCTAACTCAAAGGTTATGAGAAATGGAGAAATTTGGCTTATATTAAACTTTATCTTCCTCCTACCCCCATTTATGCAATGTCCTCTTATACTTTCTCAATTTCAAAATAATTTGCTTGAATCATTAGGGTAAGCCAAAGAAAATAAAAATGGGTAGATAAATAGAGTTAGCCCCCCAAAACATTTTTGCAACATTTTACTCTATTCAATTCTAAAAATTTGAGGCAAAGAAACAGTTTCTTCATGATAATGAGTAAAATTAGATGTCCTCTAAAGTTTTAGAAAGCTCCTCCCTTTAGTCCTCAAGTTTATGGGACCTCAGTCTTACAATTGTACAGAACTAAATTTGACCAATAATCTATGCATACACACACTTGAAAGCATATTCAGGCCCAAAGCTTCCAGAAAAGAACACAGCTCTACTGATTCCTTGACCTGAGGTCCCAGCTGAGCCAACTGTACTCTGTCTGGTTTCTGTGCAAAGAACTGTGAGATAATGAACAGGTGTTGCTCTAAGCCACAAAGTTTGTTACTACAAAAAGAAAACTACTGCACTAACATTATAAACTCTTCAGGAGATTTCTGAACTTTAATTTTACCTTTGGTAATACAGAAATTAAAATGCCAATCTAAATAAAATGGGACATACAAGGTCTGTCCAGAAAAGGTCTAGCCATTATTAATATAAGGAGAATGGTTTATGCAACATCAATTTAACCTGACAACCAAGCAGAGTAGACTGAAATATACATGTGTGAATAATGATGACTTCACTGTACTAGTCAGTGGGGGTGGTAGGCGCCCTTGAGTGAGCATCTGTACTGTGTGACCAACACATTCAAAATGACTGGGCTAGTAGAGCAACAAATCTGCATCAAATTTTGTGTTAAGCTTGAACATTCCTCCATGGAAACTATTCTGATGATTCAGAGAACCATAGCTATGGGCCATGGATGATTGGCAGCTTCATTACCACAATGTACCTGCTCATGCATCATGTCTCGCACAGAGTTTTTTGGTGAAACATTAAATCACCCAGGTGATTCAGGCCCCTACAGCCCAGATTTGGTGCCCTGTAACATCTGGCTTTTCTGAAAACTAAAATCATCTTTGAAAAGAAAGAGATCTCAGACAGTTGATGAAACTCAAGAAGATACCACAGCCAACTGATGGTAATTGAGAGAACTGTGTGAGGTCCCAAGGTGCCTACTTAGAAGGGGGACTGAGGCATCATTGTCCTGCGTACAATGTTTCTTGTATCTTCTTCAATAAATGTCTCTATTTTTCATATTACATGGCTGGATACCTCTGGACAGACCTCATATACTAATCTAAGTAAAATACTTTGCATTGTCACTGGTATGTATTATATTTTTTCAAAATAGATAAAACTGCATTTTAATTAATTTACACAGAAACTAGGAAAAAATCCCATTTACTGTAACAACAAGAAGAATAAAGTACCTAGGAATAAACTTAACCAAGGAGGTTAAAGACCTATACTCAGAAAACTACACAACACTGAAGAAAGAAATTAAGGAAGACACAAACAAATGGAAGTATATACGGTGTTTATGGATTGGAAGAATAAATATCATTAAAATCTCCATACTACCCAAAGCAATCTACACATTCATCACAATCCCTATTAAAATAACAATGATATATTTCACAGACATAGAACAAATATTTCAAAAATTTATCTGGAACCAAAAAAGACCCCGAATAGCCTCAGCAATTTTGAGAAAGAAGAACAAAGTAGGAGGGATCACAATACCTGATATCAAACTGTATTACAAGGCCACTGTAATCAAAACAGTCTGGTACTGGCATAAGAACAGACACATGGATCAATGGAACAGAACAGAAAGCCCCAAAATAAACCTATGCCACTATGGTCAATTAATATTTGACAAAATGGGAAGGAACATAAAATGGAATAAAAATAGCCTCTTCAACAAACGGTGTTGGGAGAACTAAACAGGTACATGAAAAAAAAAAGAAAGAAAAAGAAACCAGACCACTAATTTACACCATACACTAAAATAAACTCAAGATGGATACAAAACTTAAATATAAGTTGTGACACCATAAAAGTCCTAGAGGAAAACATAAGCACTAAAATGTCAGATATCCTGCCAGTAATATTTTCACCAATATATGTCCTAAGGCAAGGGATATAAAGAAAAGAATAAACAAATAGGACTATATAAAATTAAAAAGCTTTTGCATGGCAATTAATTTACTACATGATTATATTTTCAATATCTCTCTGAAGATGGATGACATAAAATAGTCTCAGAAAACTCTATATTCTCTAAAGTTACATTATATATGTGTAATGTATATATTAGGTAAGTTCTGTGTGCATACACACACACACACACACACACACACACACTTATATAATAAAATTCCATGTTAAGACTTCAGTTAACTTTTTTAGAAAAATCCTTTTGTTGGGTTCATACAATTCTAAATTAAGGAATTTCCCAAGTGTTACAATAAAATCCTGGGGGATCCTCTCAAGAATTTAACTGGGATTATTTTACTCACTTAAAGGAAGGTATTCTATATAATCTTATTCCATTAAGCTTTATTTCTTTTTTATTGTACCAAATGTTTTAATGCCTTAAAAGAAATCTCATAATGTTGACACAGATATTTCAACTTTATGGCAATTTTTAATGCTATCAAATTCTGTCACATCCTTTTGAAGAGAAATGCTTGAAAACTTCACACCTGTTAAAATATCTAGTAATGCTTATGAAAATTTTGCCTTCAATATTTTATATTTAATACTAGCTTACTCAGTAATAAATTACACACTGCTTGTAAGAGATTTTATCAAGTATAGTTTAAAATTTTTGGAATGTCAGAATGTTAGTATACTTCTATCAGGAGATATATGTCTAAAATTTCAATTCAGAGAATTATTTTTAGCTACAAATACCAAGTACTGTAGTATAAAGGATAATGTTAAACTCTGCAATATTCAAAAAGCATTTCAGACATAATATTCATGGGGCCAATGTAGAAGATACATGCAATTTTTGATAGAGTAAAAGAATGAATTCACAAAGCCTGTTGCTCTTCAGTATCCACTATGACAATAACCAACCTTTGCCACTAGAACAGGGGTGTCAAACTCATTTTCACTGGAGGCCACATCAGCCTCACCAAATAATTTTAGGACTGTATAAATGTAACTACTCCTTTAACTGTTAAGGAGTTGAAATTACATTTGGCCCTTTGAAGGCAACCATGAGACTGATAAGGTCCCAGTGAAAATAAGTCTGACACTCCTTCACTAGAAGGTCTGGCAAGCTTTATGAAGAGTATGATTTCAATCCTATTTTTTTCGGTGCAAAAATTATTCTGTGCTAACTTTAATTTATCCTGAAATATAATTAAAGGAAATAATAGAACAGAAACACTCATGTCAAACATCTATTCCCTTTAAAGCACATTACTGAGGTAAAATTGCCATGCAAAATGCTATCTGTATTAATGGATACAACTTTGTGGGTTTGGAGATAAGTATATATCGGTAAAACCATTTCCACAATCTATGCCATAAACATATCCATCACCTCCAAAAGTTTTCTCCCCTCTTTATTGCTTATTATTATTACTATATTATTATTTAGTGATAAGAACACAATGTAAGATTTACCCTCTTAGAAAAATTTTAAAAATAAAATAACAGTGCTGCTAACTACACTCATTATACTGTATAATATGTCTCTAAGACTAGTCACCTTGCATAGCTGAGACTTTGTACCCATTGACTAATTCCTCTCTGTTTCCCCCTTCCTCCTGCTCCCAGAAACCACTATTCTACTCTCCGTTTCTACAAGTTTGACTATTTTAGATTCCTCATAGAAACAGTATCGTGTAGTAATTTTTCCTTCCATTTTTGGCTTGTTTCATTTAGTGTAATTTCCTCTAGGTTCATTGAAGTCATCGTAAATGGCAGGATTTTGATGCAGACACCAGCCCGCAGTGTCTATTATGGATGTAATGAGACATTCACACAGCCTACCAAGTCCGGTGGAGGAAAAGGGACAGCATGGCTTTTCTCTCAAGGGGAGCCAAAAGCCTTGGCCCTTGCTGTGACCAGCCTTTATTGGGTTTCTCGGCACATTACATGACGGTCCCCATTTACTATATACACGTTGGCTTTAGGTGGTTACCTTTAATAGAAAACAAAGGAGCCAATGCTGCTTAATCACATCACAGAAGAGGGATATTTGCAAATGAGAAGATAAAAGTGGTTGAACTAGCTACACCCATCCTTGGAAGGTTTAGCATGGATTTTACGAAGTTACTTTGCAGTAAATGTTTACTGCCTCAATTCAGAGTGAGGGAGTTTTTTAGCAAGAGCAAGACTCATAGCAGCCTAGGCACATTGCAGGCCTGATTCCCCACGGGGGAACCTATCCATGGGCATGGGTCCTATGCATCTCCGAGTGGGAGCTGGGCCTATGCCATGCAGAACAGTCTCCTACAGAATTTCATTCTTCATGGCTGAATAATATACCACAGTATGTATATATCACATCTTTATCTATTTGTCTATCAATGAACATTTAGATTGCTTTCAAGTCTTAACTATTATGAAAATGCTATTTTCCATGTTGTCTGTATCAAATAATATTCTCATAGAGCACAAGGGTTCCAATTTCTCCACATCCTGTCCAGCACTTATCATTTGTTTGCTTGTTTTAATAATAACCATCCTAGCACATGTGAGGTTCTGTCTCATTATTTGATTTGTATTTTCCTGATGATTAATTATGTCAAGCACCTTTTCATATACCTATTGGTCATTTTTTTTGTCTTCTTCAGAGAAATGTCTACCCAAATCATTGCCCACTTTTAATTGGGTTACTTGGATTTTTTGGAGTTGAGTAAGTTCTTCATATATTTCAAATATTAACCCTTCATCAGATATGTGTTTTGTAAATATTAATATTTTTCCCATCTCATAGGTCATCTTTTCATTTTGTTGATTGTTTCCTTTGCTATGTAGAAGCATTTTGGTTTGATATAAACTCATTTCTCTATTTTTCCCCTGTTTTACCTATGTCATATCCAATGCCTTTTTAATACATGTCTTTGAGTTATTTTTGCTAAAAGTAGACTAGATGCAGAAGATCAAAGATATTTTATGTCTTTTTATGTGTATGATATTCTCATTTGTCTCCATCATGTGTCCTTTCTATATTTACTCTTACTCTCATTACCAAACTTTTCTTCTCCATTTCTTTATATACATCATATTTCATATATTACTGAGTATTTGTTACAATGTGAATACCCTTTATTTTGTAATAATAAAATCAGTAAAACTCATCCTGAATACTCTTGCTTCATTAAGTTGTATACATTGATTTTTCCCACATTTGTTCCTGATGTTCAATTAATTAAAATAATTTCTAAATTTAATTATCATGTAAAATTTTCACCAGTATTTTTAAAATGCATTTTAACTTATTTAATTTAAAAAATACCTTGTTTCATACCAAAAAAATTAAATTATGATTTGTAATTCTAATTTATTACAACCATGTTTTTTAATTTTTTTCTTTTTTACTTTTTTTATTGTTGTTTAAGTAAGTTGTCTCCATTTTTCCCCTACCACTCCCTCCCACCCCAGCCATCCCCATTTCCTACAAATTTTAGACTAATAAAAAATCTTTTGAATCTTTTGGCTATTTTTTCAAAAGTAAAAATACATTTTTTTCAAAGTTGTCTTGATTATTTCTATTTTACCATCTTTGAATATCAAATATCAAAACATTATCTATCTTTGCCCTAGCTGTGTGACTGAGTTGGTTGGAGCATTTTCACGTACACCAAATGGTTGCTGGTTCCATCCCTAGTCAGGGCTCAGAAGGGGGGCAATTAGTGGATGTTTCTCTCTGACATTGATCTCTCTCTCTTTCTGTGTCCTCTACCTCTCTCTCTAAAATCAATAAACACATATTTTCAAATGAGGATTAGAAAACAACAAAAACTACAACAAATAAAAAAAAAACAGTACCCATCTTTCAAATTTCTATACATTTGTTTTATTTGAAAAGCTTTTAAAGTAAATGTTCATCCAGAATGATAGGTGAATTTGACACAAAGTTTTTACTGCAATAGTTTTCCACTAAATAATGCTCTATTTTTAGCTAATGTAAAAAGAAGTATATTTTTTCTTACATTAGAAAAATCATTTTAAAAAATCTTATTTCCCTGCCTTCTATTCACTAAACTCTGAATAATATAAAAATGCAATTTAAGGATAATTCTATTTGTTTCTCTTAGACAGTATACTGTGAAATCAGTATTTTTATGCTAGTCAGGTCTGCTTTGTGGTTGATATCTTGGATTGTCACAGCCACTACCTGCTGGCTGAGTGTTACACATTGATGGAAGAATTCCAGTGTGAGATGTGATAGTTTGGGGGGAAAAACACTGAAAAATTTTTATGCAAAGCCACAAAATTCACCAGTATACCCTCTGAGCATGTTTTAATTCTAATTTCAAAGTGTTGGTTTCATTCCATATACATGGCATTGTACTTATCACTGAAGAAACTCAAAGATCAATCCTTAATTTTATCTTGAAGGTTTCACATATCTCACTAATTTATTGTGTCTTTGAGCCCTCTGAATAGCAGGGGTCAAGCGATATATCATCCATTTGATGGATGAGCAAACTCCTACTTTAGAACAGGACTTCTCAAAGTGAGGCCAGGGGACCACTTTCATTCCTGAGCTGTTGATGAACAGTCCAAAGGGAGATATACGTTAACTGAGAGTAAGTGTTCAGGAACTTCAGAGCAGTTTGTCAGAGTAACTGTATCTATTGAATTAACAATAAAAATGGGGTTTGTATTTCCTATGCCTTTCAAATTTTTTCCAGTAATTATATTTTTTACTGTATTTTATAAAAGTTTGGTTTGTGATGAATGGAAAGTTGTTACTTCCCCAGAGATTTAAGCAGCACTGACCTGGAAGGTTATCAAGTATAACCAAGGGCATTATTCAGTTATTCACACCTCTGAGCTACTCCAGAACAATATATAGGTTGTTTATAAATAAAAGAAATACTCACAGAAACACCAGAAAATTGAGATTTACTTGGTTTTGTATAGAGCTTGGACTTATGTATTTGCAAAACAAAACAAAATGAACAAAAAAACCCTCATAAACAACCAATGCAAAATATGAAATGTATGAATCTAGAGTTTAAGTTCTAGAATCATCTAGTTCTGTTCTACTTCATGGTCCATATAAGAGGTAACAATGATCACCAGGCAAATTTTACTTCTTCACAAGTGAGCTTCTGTGAAAGCTCAAACTTGAAGGAATGATATTTAGCAGATGGAGGCTCCATCACTGATGATGTTGGTAATCACTATGGTAACAGTTACCATGGTAAAGAAACACCTCCAGCAATGGCTGGCCTAGTGTAAAAAAGGCAAAGCAGAAAATGTGATTGCTTTTGTAGTTGCTTTGTGAGTGTCATGTGCAGATCTAGGGAGGCATGCTTCCATTACCTTCCTCTTAATTCTGGTGTATTCTTTCATAGTTTGTTTGGTGTGGTTTCATAGTACACCCAAATGAAAGTATCCAAAAGCCCAGCTTTAAGAGTCATACTCAATAATTTTAAATTCTTTATCATCCAGCCTAGTTCAAGTTCCAAGAAAATAATTTGAAAGTCAGAAGCTCTACTAATTTCATAAGGAATTTTTATGGGAAGCAGAACATAATTAACAATAATCTAAAAGTCTAGCATTTCCATATAAAATTTTCACTCCATCAAAGGTTAACATAGTTGTATGTGTGACTGGGTAATTCCCAAAGATTTATTACTGTTTATTTCAACTGAACAGCATTTCTGAAAGCTTGAAAGAAAATGAAATGAAATTATTGCACTCCATATTTCTTTATAACAAATTTAAAATAAAAAATGAAATAAGACATTACTTAACCCAATTATTTTATTCTAATAAAGGAAACACAAATTATTCTCAATTTCTTGGGGTAGGAACTAACAATTTAAATATTCCTGGCCAGTGTTTAAAAGTTTTGTGCAAAACAAGATGATGAAACAACACAGGCTACTGCTGATCACTGCATGACTCAGCACTGGAGAGGCTGCTCCATGCCAGCTTCAGAGATGCCTCAGAAGTTTCAAGAAGGTTGAGGAATCCAAGCAACTAGCATAAAAACAGTGAATTTCTGGCAACTTGCTTGCAGTTATTTTAAAGAAACACTGGTTAACAGGTCAAGAATGGGACAATTTTCTTAATGTGGTCATTTTCTCTTCCCTATATTGTCCTGAATAAATGATCAGTATCTGTATCTCCATCACAAGTCAAAAAGAAAAAAAAGTGAAGAAGAACCACCGAACATCACAATGTGAACACAATGCAAGTTCCTGTCAGAGAGGGAGAACTAGATCTGCTCAAATGGCCTAGCTACTGGGTACTGTCTTATTTAATCCTCTCATCACATACTCACTGATAGCCAATTTAACCAGAAAGTAATAAAATACAAAAAAAGGTGGCTATTATAAATTGATAATGCCAGAAAATTCCATGAAAGAAAAGAATATTTGCAGGGATAGGGGTCCAACAGAAAAAGATTGAAGCATTCAAAGGCCTTTGCCCTGATGTGGCACCCTAACCAATTCACTGAATTTAAATTAGAGACAAAGGTTAAGGTGCAGGCACTTAACCCTCCCCCCAGTACGCCACCTGTACATTAGAGCATGATCCCACTTTACTGCTTGAAGACATAGCTCCAACAATTACTCCTCTTTCCTGCATCATTATTTTTTTTTTGTTCCCAGCAGGAACATTACCATAAACATTCAAAAAGATTATATTTTTTCCATCTTAAATAAAATCTTAACAACATATTCTATAGCAGTTTCAGGTCTAATTCTCTTTCACTTTAGAGCAAAAGTCCTAGAAAGAGCTAGCATAACTTCCAGTCTACATCCTTCCTCTCATTCCCTCTTAAATCCATTTCAATCAGAGTTCACCTTTTCCACTTCTCTGAAATTGCTCTAATCAATTTTGCCCTTTCAACAATACTCTCTTTTGATGAAAAATCTAACAGCCAGTCTTCAGTCTTTGTTTTATGTGATTTAATGGCAACATATGACCAAGCCCCAGTTTGTGGCTGAATGTCTAACTCACTGGTCTCTCCTCAAACTCCTCTGCTGCTACCAACTGTTCTCCAAGACTTTTTAATGTCAGAGTGCTCCCAGGCATTAATTAGTCTTTGATGCCCATTTTTTGTATTTATGCTTACTTCGATGGAAACTCATTCGACCTCAGAGTTTAAATATGACCTATCTGGTGACTACACTCCAATTCACACCATCAGAGTACATCTCCCTCCCAAACTACAAATACTTGTATAGACTGCTAACTTGAGCTTTCTTAAGATCTCAGTAGACGTCTCAGACTTAGTATGTCTAAAACTCAACACTTGATTTCCCCAAAACTCCTTATTCTCTAACATTTCCCAACTCTATTGATTTTTTACCCCCTATTTCCTCTTAATTCTCTCTCTCATAACCACACAATCTACCAGTGACTATCCAAAATCTAACCACTTTCCATGTGTCCACTGCTAGCACTCTTCTCTGAGGCACCATTATCACTTGTCTCGATGGTCTCCTGACTTCTATTCTTAGACTGTAACAATTTATTCTCTACAAAAACTTATTTTCAAAATTTAAGTCATTTCCTGTCATTCTGCTATTCAAAAGTCTAAAACAGCTCCCCATTCACTCGGAATAAAAATGAATGCTTTTAAAAGGCCGCATGGCTTTGAGATATCTATGATGCCCTGAGTTCCTCTCCTAACAATGCTTATTAGTTCACTCTGTGCTAGCCACTCTGCCATCCCTGCTGTTTCTTGAGTGAGGCAGGTGCGTTCCTGCCTGAAGCCCTTTGCCGTAGGTTCTCCATCTGCCTTGGCTACCCAGTAGTCTCCCTTATCCTGGATTCCCTTTCCATGTCTGTTGCCCATTACCAACCTCCATCCAAAGATATTAAATGAAAAATTTCAGAAATAAATAATTTATAAGTTTCCAATTGTGTGCCATTCTGAGTGGTGGAATGCACTCTCACATGGTTCTGCTCTGTCCCACCTGGGACATAACTCATCCTTTTCTCCAGCATCTAAAAGCTGTATATGTCACCTGACCATGAGTCACTTAGTAGCCATCTCAGTGATCAAGTTGACTGTCATGGTAGCCTACTAATTATGTTCAAGTAATCTTTATTATAGCTAATAAAGGTGACAAAGTGCAAGAGTGGTGGTGCTGGCAATTCAGATATACCAAAAAGAAGTCATAAAGAGCTTCCTTTAAGTGAAAAGATGAGTATAGTACAATAAGATATTTTGAGAGACAGAGACCACACTCACATAGCTTTAGGTAGAGTATATTATTATAATTGCTCCATCTTATTATTACTTTTTATTGTCAAACTCTTACTGTGCATATTTATAAATTAAACTTTATGATATGAATACATGTATTATAAGATGAGGTAGAATATACATAAAAATGGGGCAAAAAGTAGGTTTACAGTTGTTCCTATGGAAAATACTACCATAATTTATAAATAATAATACTATAATGAACTTGTATTTCACTTACTCACAACTATAAACCTACTTTTGCCACACCATGTACATGGGCTTTGGTACTAACCTTCATTTCGGGCATCCCCTACGGATCTGGGAATGCAGCTCCTGTAGATTAGCAGGGGATACTGTACTTCCCCTAAATGCACCTTCCGTCTGCAACCTTTTACCCTTAGATAATCATGTGTTAAACTTTTTCCTGTTTTCAAGTCTCTACTAAAATCAAACCGTTCAGCACCATATTTATATTTGTAAATGGTACCATGCCCACATCACTAGCATTAGTGTGCAAAAATACATAAATAAATAAAACCTCAAATTAGAACTCTAAGTTAATAAAAAATAATCTTCAAAATCAACAAAGGTATTTATAGGTGAAAATAAAAGGTGTTTTCTTTTATTAGTTTCTATAACAGATCACTTAATATTCAAAGAAAAAATAACAGCAATGTATTGCGAATTTTTAAATATCTAGAAGTAAAATGAGTTTAAATTATAGTACAAAAGACATGTGCTATGCTAAATTTTGTGTGTCAATTTGACTGGTCACAAAGTACTCAGATTAAACATTATTTCTGGATATATCTGTGAGGTTCTTTCTGGAGGATATTAGCCTTTGAATCAGTGGACTAGGCACAGTAGAGAGCCCTCCCTAATGTGGATGAATAACATCTAATCTATTCTGAGTAGAACAAAAGGCAGAGGAAAGAGGAATTCACCCTTTTTTTCCCCTGCCTCTCTGCTTCAGAGCTGGAACGTCCCATCTCATCTCATTTCATACCATCTTTTCTAACCTTAAGTCTCAGACTGAATTACACCGCTGGCTTCCCTGGGTTACCAGCTTACAGGCAGCCAATTATGATGCATTTTGGCATCTATTATTGTATGAGCCAATTCCTCATAAGATCCCTTTCTCTGTGTGTTTCTCTAGAAAACTCTAACTACTACAATGGAGCATGGGAAAATGCCCTTCTATTATTTTCAGAGTCTTAAGTGATATGTAAAGTGTATAATACTATATTTTCGGGGAGACTATAATCAGTTAAAAGATGCATATAGTAAACCCTGGAGCTGCACTCCCAATATAATAGCCACTAGCCACATGTAGCTATATACATTTAACTTAAATTAATTAGATTAACGTATGCTTTCAGTTTCTCTATTGCACGAGTGCTCAATAGCCTGTTGCACATGTAGCTAGTGGTTACTGAACTGGACAGCATACATTTGGAACATTTCCATACTCACTGAACGTTCTCATATATAGCATTGCCTCAGAGAATCCACTTAAAAAAAGGAAACAGAAAGAGCCCTGGCCAGTGTGGATCATTTGGGTAAACCATCATCCTGCAACTGAAAGGTTAAGGGTTCAGTTCCTGGTCAGGACACAAACCTGGGTTGCAGGTTCCATCTCCTGTCCAGGTGCACATAGGAGGCAAACAATCAATGTTTCTCTTTCTCCCTTTCTCTCTGAAAGCAATGAAAAACATGTCCTCCAGGAAAGATTTAAAAAAAAAGAAAGATATAAATAATAAACAAATAGATATAATACAATGAAACTAAGAATTACTTGATCCAAAAGACAGCAGGAAAAGAAAAAAAAGTAACAAAAAAGACACGAAATAAAGATAAACATAGCGGGCCATGAAACAAAATCCAATAAATTTAAACTACACTAACTGACACATACTATGTTTTCTGATCACAGTAGAATTATATTAATCAATAAAAACATTATTTTTTACATATTCAGAAACTTAAAAATATATATATAAATAATAGTCAAGAGAGATATAAATATATAAATTAGACAATATTTGTATTATATTACAATAAAAACCCAGTAGTATATCAAAATTTGTGTGGTGCAGTTAAAACATTTCTAGAGGAATAGTTACAGCTTTACATGTTTATATTAGGAAACAAGTACAGTCCAAAATCAGTAACCTAAGTTTTCACCATAAAAATATGGAAAAAGAAAAAAAATTATATCCAAACTGAGTAGAAAAAAGGAAACATTAAAAAAAAGAATAGAAATCAATGAAACATAAAGTACGCAATCAATAAAGAAAATAAATGAAATCAAAGTGGTTGTATTACAGAGACCAATAAAGTTTACCTTTAGCCTGATGGATCAAATGGAAAAAGAAGTAAAAGCAAATGAGCAAAATCAGGAAAAAAAAAGACAGGTCACACCTTAAGATCCTAGGGCCATTTAATATACACAATATAATATTTCTGCCTATAAATTTGACAATCTAATTGAAGTGGACAAACAACTTGAAACAGCAAATTACCAAAATTGACACAAGAAACATTAGAAAAATCTGAATAACTATAATGGAACATTTGAGACTCAATAAAGGATACAAGCATTGTACCTGCTCTAAGTCATGTTATTTAATTTATTACCCAGCGTGTCAACCAACAAAATAGGACATGTGATCACTTAGACAGAAAACCCCATCTGAGTTCAGAAATCAAAAGAACCTCCAAGAGTATTCATAAAATTTGCCAAATATGAGATTTTCTCTGAAAAAAAATAGGGGGCATATCTTCAATAATAAATAGAAAGTGTAGAATAATTTTAGGTAGCAACTAATTAACTTAACTAAAAATATGTAACAATCTTTTTTAGTATAAATTTTGTAAACTACTAAATATAAATTTTAAAGAATCTGGTTAAATAGGGGGATGTCAAGTTCATAGATGGAAAAACTTAATTAAAAAAAAAATATGTTCCCCTGCCTGGTGTGGCGCAGTGGATTGAGTGCCGGCCTGCAAACCAACAGGTCACAGGTTCGATTTCCAGTCAGGGAACATGCCTGGGTTGCAGACCAGGTCCCCAGTAGGGGGCATGCAAGAGGCAACCACACATTGATGTTTCTCTCTTTCTCTCTCCCTTCCCCTCTCTAAAAATAAATAAATAAAATCTTTTAAAAATATATGTTAATTTTGGTCAAGCTAAACTATAAATTCAGTACAATTCCAATTCAAGTCCAAAGATTTATTGTCATATTTCATGAAACTGATACTGAAATTCATACAAAGGAAAAATATCAACAAATACCAAAGAAAAATGTGAAAAGATAACCAAAGCGGGAGTAGGTCTCCTATAAGTCCTACATTTTGCCCTGCATCAACATAGCAATAATTATATGCAACAGGCAAATAAATAAGTTGAAAAATATAAAAGTCACAAATACATTTATCTTCTATATTATTATTGTACTTTTCATTATCTGAGTTATTTTTTAATCATTTCATTAATTTCACTCTTCTAATAGAAAAATATGTTCAGCTGGGACACAGACTTACACACTGTCCTATGTGATTAGCACCCAACACAGCATTTATTAACTATTTGCTGAATGAAACAGAAAATATCATTAAGGTATCTGATAAAGTTTGAACCACAAATCAGTAGAAGTCTTTGGGGAAGCTACTCACCATACACACACACACACAAACACATACACATTTATATAAGACCACAAAGTATCAACTACACAATTCATATCATACACTAACATGAATTACAGATGGATTTAAGGCCTAAATATCAAAGGTAAATGCTGAAAAACTAATAGGAAAAAAATGAAATAATATCTTTATTATTTTGGGATGAGAAAAGAACTTCTTAGGGAAGAATCCAGTAAAGTTAATACTTTAACAAAATCATCTAAATAACTAAATAGAAATTTGGAGAAAATAATATGCACATGATTCCTATTAAAGATATACAATGGAAAATTAACATGTCTCCATTTCAATTTATATTTTTCATTAGTATGCATTCATTTTGGAGATCTAAAAACTAACTTAAAATTTGACATGCACAGCTTTCCAAACAGAATATCTAATATAGTGTTTTTAAATGAGATAAGTGAAATGATTGCTTTGTTTTCTCTTGATTGTATTCTCAATTCTATATTATTATAACAAAACCCCTAGTTGTTATTCAAGTATATCCCAAAATAAAAGAACAGAAAAAGGAATAAGAAGAGAAAGGGATGAGGAGAAAGAGGGGTAAAGGAAAGGGGAAGGAGAGGAGGATCTTTCTTCCAGCTACATATAACCATGGGGATATAGTCAAGCCAATGGAACGTGAAAGGACATGACATGAGCAACTTCTGGGTCAAGCCCTTAAAAGGAGGGTAAGTATTCTTCTGTGACCTCTTTCCTTTTCCATGCTGTAGGCTCATTAGACTGTGAGCTCTTTGGATCATGCATATGAGAAAAGCACTCCCCAAAGGGGAAATATACACAGGATAGAAAGACCAGAGCCACCAAACCATCTGGAACTTTGAAATGACAAAAAATGTCTCCATTTTGTTTATGAGCAATTGAATAATGTACAACCAACTCCGAATACTTAGTTTACACAAAGATTACAATAAATTACTTGGATTTTAGAAATCTGATTTTATATATATATATATATATATATATATACTTTTTTCTCTTTTACATAGTAAGCTATTATGGTTGGTAATATTTTCTTCCACTATATATTATAAATATTATACATAATGAGGTTTTCTACTTAAAGCTTTCATGAGGAATCTTAAGAGTGTAAAGATGCTTACTTGTTCATCTAATTTTAGTAAGCACAGTCACCTAAATTGCTGTGGTTGCAAGAGAAGCCAGTGTGACAGCTAAAAGAGGTGAAATATAATAATGCTGACTTCCTTCATTCCTTCATGGGAAGAATGCAAATCAATAAGTAGAGAACAGGCTGCATAAGTTTTTAAAAGAAAGTAGGATAAAAGGGGCTTCTAACTATAATTTAGAAAACCTGATTATCATGGACCTTTCTACTAAGCAATATTCCATTGAATAACAATGTCAGGGTAACATTATCTTGTTACCACAAACTAAAGAACTTGTCTCTATTAGAATATATGTTAGCATAAAAGGTAAAGTTCAAATTCTAGAAAAGTATTTTGCAAACACTGAAGTTTCAACAAGTACAGGGTATGACCTGGCATAGCAGTCAAAGCGATAGATTCTCTTTAGACTGTCATGTGAATGATACATTACTTTGAATTTCTCATTTTTTATAGAAAAACAAATAATTACACCAGAACAAAGATTTGTAGTTTTCATATAGGCTTATTTAACCAATAAATAATGCATGGAAGTGTAAATAGCAGCATCCTAATTGCACACTTAATTTTTTATCTGATAAATCTTCAAGTTTATGTCCTTGAATGTTTTTATTACAAACATGACATTCCATGTTAGTATTTTTATTTCCATTCCAAGTAAAGATAGTAAGGGGTATAATTTAGAATGAACTAGTAATTGAAATTATCACACTGTTAATAACAAATTTTAAAATGAGAGCAGTTAACAAGTTTGTAAACCCAAATACAAATTTTTGAAGAAAAAAATATATAAAACACATAACAAAAAGTAAAGATTTCTTCACCAATTCAACTATCACTCATACTCTCCCTCCTGAATCTTCTGTGCTTATACAAATTAATCTTATATAATAAATAGGGTTTAAGGAATTAATTTTTCAATAAAGCTTCAAGTTATATATAAGATAACAGACTTCAAATTTAATCTCTTCAAGTAATAATGACTTGGCTTATTTTTATCATATAGAGAGAAGGGCATTGGGAGGCTATTCATGTCAAACAAACACTTATTACTACATTCTGTACACTTCAAAATAAATCAGGAAGAATAATTTCTAGGTAATAAACATAACGTAAAGCAAAATGTAACAGACCAAAAGTTTGAGGATGTACTCTTTTCTCTGGTTAAGGTTGAGTGTTCCTCTTCTCGTCTCTGTGAAGACCAGGAAATATCCACACCTGAATTAGTTACTGCGGTATAGCTCACCTGAGCAGCTGCCGTCCATGTGAAGAGGCAACGTGACTGAATATTGAGTCCTGTCTTAGGAGGCTGAAGGAAGTCCTCAGAAGAATTGAAGATGGTTGGATAGAGAGTTTTTCTAGTGTAAACTGTGCATCCTGAATTTAGAGTCAGAGCGTGGAGATAAATGAACAAGCCAAAGCTCCTCCGAGAGCCTGTGACCCGGTGTGACCCCCTGTCATTACTCTATCTCCCAGCCTCTTCCTGGGCTGCTGGGAGGTGGCCTCTTGCACTTCCTCAAACTTAACAGGTAGATTCCTGACTCAAGGCATTTGCACTTGCACTTTGTCTAACTTGGATACTTGACCCCCAGATAACCAGGAGGCTCTCTCCCTCAGTTCCTTTAATGTCACCTGTTATTTAGTGAGTGAGGCAAGGAGATCATTATTTTGTACTAGTTTTTCCCCAGACCCTAAGGTACTACTTACTATACTTGGCTTCATCAGAGGTTGTGCAGAAAGGAAGCAGGAAGAAGTGGTAATAAATAAGATTGTTCCTTCCCAAGAAAACACCTCCTAAATTTTGGCTTACTACCTTGCTGATGAAAAAATGCAGGTCTACATTCTTTGATCTGATAAATCCAAGGCAGCATTCATTCTCCCTGCAGCTGAGTTGGGCAGTAGAAGGCAAAAGGGGGCTGAGAACTCAATCCCCTTAATTCAGAAATTAATTTTCATGCTCAACTAACTCTCCTTATCCTGATTAAGTTGACAATAACATAAGAGGTCTGTCCAGAAGGCATCCAGCCATGTAATATGAAAAACAGAGACATTTATTGAAGAAGATACAAGATTCAAGAAACATTGTACATCAGACAATGATGCCGAAGTCCCCTTCAAAGTAGGCACCTTAGGAACTCACACAGTTCATCCAATCACCAACAGCTGCCCCATCACATTTTCCTGAATCTCATTGACAGTGTGAAATCTCTACCCTTTCAAAGGTTATTTTAATTTTTGGGAAAAGCCAGAAGTCTCAGGGTGCCAAATATGGGCTGTAAGGGGGCTAAGTCACCTGGGTGATTTGATGTTTTGCAAAATACTCTGCATGAGACTTGATGCATGAGTGGGTGTGTTGTGGTGATGAGGCTGCCAAGCACCAGTTGCCCAAAGCTGTGGTCTTCTGAATCATCTGAATGTTTAAGCTTAACACAAAATTTGATGCATATTTGTTGCTCTGCTCACTCAGTTATTTTGAATGTGATGATCACACAGCATACATGCTCACTCAACAGTGTCTACCACCCCCACTGACTAGTACAGTGAAGTCATCATTGTTCAGGTATGTGCATTCCAGTCCACTCTCCTTGACTGACAGGTTACATCAATGTCACAAAAACCTTTCTCATTATATTAACAATGGCTGGACTTTTTCCAGACAGACCTCATATAGTATAGGAATACTGTAGGGTTACTGTGAATCATAACATGAGATGCTACACAATGTGTATTTGTGAAGCAAGTGCCTTAAGATTATGATGCTCCTATCAAAAAATTCAGGCCATTTGTTGAGTTTAACCATCTATTTATGAATGAGGAAATGAAGATTCACAAGTTTAGACAGGATGAAAGGCCAAGGAGATTTTACTAGAGTTTATTATTTAAGTCTTATCTTAAGTAAACATTTAAAAACTTGATATTTTCTTTAGATATAAAGGGTCTTGCCTCAATAAGAAAGTTTCTGAAATAAGGTGACATAAAAAGGGAAATAAGCACATAGAACAAAAGATAAACTGTAAAGCACATCATCTTGTCTTTAATACTGATCCTACTAATCATTCACTATATGTTTTGCATTATAATTTCTTTACTGATTACTACATTACATCAGTAATAAAATGGCAATGGCTTTTGCTGAAAAATATCAAAAACAATAAAAGCTGACTACAGGAATTTTCATTTATAATCATTATGAGGAATTCACATGCTCCTGAGGTAACAGCAATTTAGATAATTAAACTATTCTGTATATACACTAATAGGTAGAGAGCAAACAGATTATTCTTATTGCACATTCACAGTAAGAAAAAGGTTCTGAACAAAGGTTGACTGAGCAGTTTGTCTCTGACAGTCTCAGTTCACCCACAACTTAGATCTTCCTTTACAACAATGTACTTTCTCTGTGTGCATTATCTCAAGGAGATGATGAAAATTAAAAGAGTATGCATTAAACATTTCTACATAGTGACACATCTTCTAGTCAGAGATTCACTCCTATTGATTATGACTTACATATTAAGGAAGAAATCTTCTCAGTAACCCAGACTGTTATGGAGAATTAACCTATCATAATAATAAATCAATGAAAGCATGGCCATTTCAGAACATAAAACAATAATAACTAGACTTGATATGAGCAATACAGCTGCAATTGGATTTTAAAGATCACCTATTTTTTCAATATACAGTTTTTATTTCATCTTTAAAATATCACAAATAAGTCTGAAGAATCATCCAGCATCTTGCTATTTCTGTAGCTGGACAAATTAGATCTCTTCAGCTTGCTGAATTGTTCGTTTTTCAGAAATACAGATACCACCCCCAAATTTTCTGTATCTTTGTTTTTAACTGTTATAGCCTGCTGAATCAAAACAGCTGAATTTGATATAAGTTTAATGTCATTTCCTTTGAGAATCAACTCATCTTTCTGGGCTTGGTGTAGTGAATAATCAATGACAGATCTCATCTGAAACCTGTGGATATATTTTTCAGCCAAAAAATTTCTGATTTTGATAAGAGAACCATTCTCCTGAACTACAATATTGGTAGGGAAATGAGCAAACACAGACCTCATCTCGTGATGGAGGCCCAGTGTGTGACACCCATGATCACGGCCAGTACATGACGGCAGAGAGTGTGAAAGGCAGCCACTTCCTTCCTATTTCCCCACCAACTGTCATCCCAGAGCTGCTTCTTTTTATTCCAAAGAGACTGTTACACTGATGTGACTGAAGCTCCTCCACGGGGTGCGCCTAAGGCCCTTCACAATAACTGAGTGTCCTTTCAGAGTGATGCTGACATTTTCTGGAATGTCAACAGCCTGATTGCTGAGAATGCTCTTTATCCTCTCAGTAGATGGGGGTAATAGCTAGAGATCAGCTATCTCAACAGCCTCATACTACAAAGCAGGAAATTGAGATAGTAAGGTCAGAGAGCGCATGTATGGCATACTCTAGAATCCATGTTCTCAAATGTCTCCTTAATTACTACATGTCTTTCACTTGTAATATTTCTTCTCTTCCGACTGACCCCCACTTCTGTCTGGTGAGATTTTTCATTATCCAGTACTCAAACAAAGTGTCTGAGGCGTGGGCATTCCCAGTACCATGCCATCTCCACTTACTGCTGCCATTACATTTGTCCTTGTCATGTATCTCTACACCCAAAATTCTAATATAAAAATATTTAAGCCTGTTACAATCAATTTTTAAAATCTGTCACTAATCGTGGAGCCTGCTTGGATAATAACAGCATCTTATTAAAAACTAAATCTGTGTGCCTGACTGAGCTTCTGTCACAGAGAGGCACACAAGAAATGCTCCTTGGTGACTGAAACAGGAACATGCATAACAAGTGTGATGGCTTAAATACAAAAATCCGTTCTGCACTGGACAAGGAGAGCTTCTGATTGAATGATGTAAAATGCAGGAGAGACAGTAAAAGGGTATGCTTGGATTAACTACCATTGCTGTTCTTTCACAGGCCTGTGTGATACATAAAACCTATTTTTCCAGGGTTTCAAAAAAGGACAGCTTTCTTGGTAACTGGACAGGTATATATAGACCCCAAGTAGAAGAAAAGCAAAATCTCATTAGCATCTAGTTTCTGAACAAGCAATCTGCACTAGAAATAGGGAGCAAAATAGCTTCAGCAATATAAAATCATCAACAAAGATTGAAATATGAGAAATCAGACATTGAGAATTCTATGCAGTTAGGCTATTACCCCTGCTGTAGTAAAATGACCAGATAGGTAGAAAGTAGCATGGACGCAGAGGTGCATTAGGGAGTAACATAGCGTCAGGGAAAAAGGAGTCTTAGAGATGGACCACAAACAGAGCAATTTCCACTAGACATACTTTTTAAATTGTTACTGTACCTTCCTATTGGTCCTATGGAATATCACCGTAGGAACTTCACACACATAGTGACATCATCCAGAGACACCATCTGCAGGGACACCATCTATAAAATGTTCCCAGTTTGGGTGATCTTCCCCATCTCATCCTTTTTATATGCTCATCTAAACTTTCACCACCATCCTTGTACCAAACAGTTACAAAAACAAGCAAAGTTTTAGTCAAATGCAAAATGTTATTGGGCTTTTATTATCATTGGGTTTCAGATTTCTGCATGTCTTATGAACAGAGACATTGCCATTTTTTATTTTACACTATATTTTTAAAGACATTTCAAAAGCAAACAGCATTAATACACAGACCTAGTGTCTCACTCAGGAGCAGTGAATAGATTTGTTTGCTGTCTTGGACAATAAAGCAAATGTCTTCCTCTGGGACAAAGGTTGAGCACATTTGCTTGAAGACTGTTAAAGGATGGCAGTTCCCTAAGATCAAAGTTTCTTCGGCTGTGACACAGACCCATTGTATGTGCACAATTCACCTAGGCTGCTCCAGGTTACCTCCATGAAATTTGGAGGGCAGGAGGAATAGAGGCAAACTTGAAGTGTGTGTTTCCTGCTGTACAGTTTAATAAAGTCCTTTATCTCTGACCTAGAAATCTGATTATTTCTTCCAGCATCTACTACATGGATAACTGACAGAAGCTTCCAAGTAGGATAATGTTCCCATCTCTTCCCAGTTCTTAACAATTATATATCCAACATAATTTCAGTGCTATGAATACAATGATGAGTGACCACTATGCCCATGCTCTAATGGAGTTTGAATTTTATAAAGGGAGACAAACAAAAACCAGTGTAAAACCATGATAGCCACAGTTCCACATAAATGTAATAGAAGTCAACAGAAAGCTATGAGAAAGAGTAATTATAGTTACAGAGGGTAGGATAGTGAGGGACATATATACAAAAAATATATGTGTATATGTATATTGCTTAAACATATATATATATATCACATGTATGTATTACATATATGTTACATACATATGTATATGTGTAAAAGAACATTGAAATACAAGAGTGAACAAAATAAAGTCCCTGCCATCAAGGAAGTTGCATTCCAATAGGAGGTAATGACAATTAGTAAATAAAAATATCACAGTGTTTTGAGAAATTATGCAATACAAGTGTGTGATAAGCCCTACAGGAGGAAAATAAGAGGTTCTCAGGGTAGAGGATGAAAAAAATTCTGTTTAGACAGTGTGGTTAGGAACGGCTTTTACTGAGAGCACATCTGAGGAGAAACCAACATGAAGGCGGTGAGTGAGCCAGGCAGACACTGGCATGATATTTGGCTCTCCCAGGCAGAAGGGAAACTGGAAAGGTCTTGGGGCATGGGGATCCAAAGAGGATGGTTTCATTTATATTAATGTTTCTGCCTCTAATTCCTGACCGAGCATTTCCTTTCCCTTCTCTCCAGAGTCTACATAAATAGTTAAATGAACTCTGTCAGGCCCACCTTGTTAATCATGTGTTCGTCCTAGCAGGGGGCCTGGCATAGATCTGGATCCCAGCAATCAGTGGCTCCCAAATTAACACCTCTTTTCTCTGGCAAAAGCAGTGCTTTCTTTAAAAAAGGAACATTCGTACAGAATACTGTTTGTTTAAACTGAGACTCGCTCATACATAATTTATTTTTCCTGGCCTCTGTCCACCCTTCTGTGAGCTGCTGCTTCCCCTGACCTCTCAGGAGACTCAGCACATTCTTGCTCAGCTGGATCTTTGCCACCTGCATACAAACTTTTCTCAACTTAGCTCAGCCTAAAAAATGAGGACAGTTTTAAAACCCCGCTTGGCTCTAGCATGCTCCTCCAGAAAGGGCCCTATTTTGTGTCATGCCCTTCAGAGCAAAGCTGTCAGAGAGCTGTGTGTGGTCACTCCTTCCTTGTGTTCTACTTGTTCTTTATGAACATTGTGATGTGGCCTTCTCTCTCTTTTCCTAATCAGTATTGGAAGGGGTTGGTCAATTTTATTACTCTTTTAAAAGAAGTAGTTTTGACTGTGTTTAATATGTCTTCTTAATTAATGACTGCTCCTCTAATAATAAAGGCTAACTGCAAAGAACTGAGCAATATCCTGGTGCCTTGTATCTTTTATATATTTACTCATTCAGTCCTCAGCACAACTCTGCGAGACAGGCGCTATTACTATCCCTTATTCATTATAGATGAGGAAAAATGGGGAGCTTAAGTTACTTTCAAGGTCAAAAACTGTTAAGAGAGAAAGCAGAGATTCACATGTAGTCAGTTTGGCTTTGAAGACAATACCTCTTTATTAAGGCTTACCCTCTACTTTTTTGGGGTTTATTCTTCACCTTTTGTTTTTTCACCTTTAAAGTTGTTTGATGCTTAGATCATTAAGTTGAGTCTTTTTCTTTTTTTTTTCTCCTAAATAAAATCTGAGGCTATATATTCCCAACTGAGTTCCACTTCGTTTACATGACAAAAGGTTTTGTAATATCCATTTGATTTTCTCTTTGATCTACCAATTATTCAGAACGATATTGTCAAACTTCTAAACTCATGGAGGTTTCCCAACTACCCTACTTATTGTTACATTTCTAACTTACAGAGCTACTTTCAGACAATGCTGCTATTAAGATACTTATCTCATAAAACTGTTTGTAATTTGCTTTATAGCATAGAATGATGTCAATTTTCATAAATGTTCAAGTATTTTTGAAGTTGTTGAATCTTCACTTTTGGTTGCAGTGCCTCATTATCTTTAGTTTATTGATTGTGTTGTTCAAATCTCCTGGGGCCTATTTGATTTACCAGTTATAGTGGCGGTTAAGTAAAATATTCAAATATGGGTACATATTTTCTATTACATTTATAGTCTATGTTTTTGAAATTATTTTATGAAGTATATATAAGTAAAAAGTTTTTATGTAATCTAGATTAAATTTTTTATCATCATGTACTTTGCCTTTAATATTTTTTCCATTACAGACTATTTTGTCTGATGTTAACATAATTGCATGGGGTGTGGGGTTTTTTTGGTTAATAACTTTCCTATTTTTTTGAAAATTTAACATTGTATTTTCATGATTATATTTACCATATTATTTTATGCTTTTATTTATCTCAGGTTTTGTGTTTATAGATGTCAAGACTTTAATACATAATTGTGGATTAATAAGCAAATGAATAAACAAATCTTAACAACTAAAAAAATACCCCTCAATAACAATGACAGTCTTGACATTTTTGGATTTCAAAGGTAAGTAAAATTTTGCACACACTCCCATAGACCATTAAAACATATAAAGCTAGCTTAAAAAGTTTTTGCTACCATCGATACAAAATCATACCAAACTACCACAATATTTTCATATAAGAAAAACTTGATATTAAAAATATAGAAAAGGAATAACCTCAAATTAAAATATTAATTTAAATTGAATAAATCTAGCTTTATGAAAACTTCATTAATTTATCTACCTTATTGCCATGTTGTCTCTGTTGAGAGAAAATTTTGTCATAGAATCTAGCAAGGCACAGATAATAATTGGCAAACAAGAATTAAAACTATGTATTTTAACATCCATTCTCTGGCCTGGTAATTCCCCAAATACCTAATCAAATACTTCTTTCACCCATTCTATGAATAGTCGAGTGAGACTGAATAATAATTGATACACAGTAATAGATTTAATTTTTTTTATAATTCCTTCATCTTAAAAATCATGTACTTTCTTAATTTCCCAAAGAAATGTTATTCATATATTAACTAAGGAACCATGGACAAAACTCTAAAATGAACACAGAAGACGGTATAGAAGGAAAGAGCTGATGATAGAACAGTCAGATAGGCACAGGGACCACCAAATGTGAAAGTTGATTTGATATCTACAATGGAACATTATTCTGCTGAAAGGAATTGAAAATGTTTATGACCCATGCTGAATTTGCCTTTTAGCTTCTTCACGAATACGTCCTTGACTGCGGTGTTCATTACATCAATCCATGAATTCGAATCAGAATACATGGTTCACCCAGCACACACACAAACAACTGAGAACAGAACCAAGCAGTTGTTTGGTGTAAAGGGAAAGAACCACACCATGAGTAGCTGTTTGCTTCCTTTTGTCAAGTTTCTTTCCATTCTGTGCTGATTAAATTATCTCCAAATCAGAATTAACCCAGTTCTGATGCTGAGCCACACAAAGATAAAAACTACAGACCCAGTTTAGCTCAAATGCCTCATTATTCCTTAGGTGGCACATTTTTCAGAAATATAAAGGTTACATGACAAAGACTTGCACTATCTTTAAAAGTGTTTGCAATATTCTAATTGGAACAACTAATTGCTAACTGTAATAATCAAGATAATTTTGTATTATATGCGATATACAAAGGTTATGAGTAGGACTTACACTTTCTCTGTGCAATATATTAGGTCAAAAGGTACTAACTTTAAGAGGTTTCTGCTCAGATGATTCCTAAGCATAATTGACAAAGATGCAATATCTTAATTTATTTTATACTTTGCATATTTTTAAAAAATGTTGAAGGCAAATTTGCCTGGTGGTAAATACTTATACCTTTTTGAGTTTTGTCTCTGGTCTCTGAGAGAAATCAAATAGACAGAAATGAAATGGAATCCATTATTATGACATTTTTGTATTTTTCAGCTTTATTTGCATAAGTAGACACAAATTGTATGCACCTTTTAAAAAGGATATATAGCAAGTCTAGCAAATATTTTTCATACATTCAGTGAAAAACTATTTTTGAGCACAATTAACAATACTGAAGATAATTCAATAACTGAGATCAAGCCCTACCTTCATAAAACTTAAAAATCATCTAGATCGCTTAATTTAAGAATATTTTGCAATAGATTATAAAATAACAGCCATATATAATGGAATCTATGCCTTAACAAAAACACAATGGAAAAAAATTTCTCCTAAATGCTTCTAGTACATCTAGCATGCCATTCATTAAATATGTGACAATGTCAAAAAAATTGCTAAAATTCTTTCATAAATATATGTTAGGCTATGCTCATAGAGGTTTTATTTGAAACAGTTAGTAAAATCAAACTAAAAAAATGTCAATGGCAGAACTTACTGAAACAAAAGATTATGTTACAGTATTAACTATCATTTGTAATTAAAATGCATTTTGTTAACATTCTGATACCATTTTTCTTCAGACTATAGTAAAATTTAAAACAGATTTAATAATCAGAAACTAACATAGATACAATCTATTGAATAGAACTTTAAAAATATGTTGATGGTTATCAAATAACTTACAAATAAAGTCTCCTCTGGAATATATATACTTGAGATAATTAACTAAATTTAAATTTGTCAGATTAATCTCACTGACTTTGCAAGTTAGTAAAAACATGTTCTTTGTATTAATCAGTCATTTGCCTCAATTATGCACTCCATTGCACAGAACAAAATTATAGAATTTTTATCCAAGCTTCAATATAAAATTTTATACAGATTTAAAAATAATAACAAGGAAAGGTATTAGTTCTTCCCGGAATGCTTGGTAAAATTCACCCGTGAAGCCATCTGGTCCAGGGCTTGTTTGTTGGGAGCTTTTTAATCATTGTTTCATTTTCCACTAGTGTAATCTGTCTATTCAGATTCTCTCTTTCTTTTTGATTAGTTTTGGAAGATTATATGAACTAATATCTCTCCTTTGCAAACTATCTCCAAAAATTCAAGAGAAGAGAAAGCTGCCAAGCTCATTTTTCAAGGCCAGCATTATCTTAATTCTGAAACCAGATAAAGACACTACAAAGACAGAAAATTACAGGCTAATATCTCTGATGAACATTTTGCTAAAATCCTCAACAAAATATTAGCAAACCAAATACAGCAATACATCAAAAAGATCACACACCATGATCAAGCGGGATTTATTCTGAGAATGCAAAGTTGGTACAACAGGCACAAATCAAAAATTGTGATTCACCACATAAACAAAATGAAGGATAAAAACCACATGATCATATCAATAGATGCAGAAAAATCACTTGGTAGAAACCAGCATAAATTTATGATAAAAACTTCCAGCAAAGTGGGATTAGAGGGAACATACCTAAACATAATAAAGGCCATATATGACAAACCCACTTCCAGCATCATACTCAATGGGCAAAAACTACAAGATTGGGAAAAAGACAAGGATATCTACTCTCACCTCTCTTATTCGACATAGTACTGGAAGTCATAGCAATCAGAAAAAAAGAAGAAATAAAAGGCATCCAGACTGGAAAAGGAGAAGTAAAGCTGTCTTTGTTTTCAGATGACACGATACGGTACCTAGAGAACCCTAAAGATTCCACCAAGAAACTACTAGCACTGATAAATGAATTCAGCAAAGAAGCAGGATAAAAAATTAACATCCAGAAATCAGCTGCATTTTTATATGCCAATAGTAAACTAACAGAAAGGGAAATTAAGAAAACAATTCCAAACCCTGGCTGGTGTAGCTCAGTGGATTGAGTACGGGCTGCTAACCAAAGCATCGCAGGTTTGATTCCCAGTCAGGCCACATGCCTGGGTTGCAGGCCATGGCCTCCAGCAACCACACATTGATGTTTTTCTCTCTCTCTCTTTCTTCTTCCCTTCCCTCTCTAAAAATAAATAAATAAAACCTTAAAAAAAAAAAGAAAACAATTCCATTCACAATTGCTTCAAAAAGAAAAAATACCTAGGAATAAATGTAACCAAGGATGTAAATGACCTGTTCTCAAAAAAATTATAAGATACTGAAGAAGAAACAAATAAGTGGAAGCACATACCATGTTCACAGATAATTAACATCAATAAATGTCCATGTTACCCAAAGCAATCTATAAATTCAACACAATTCCCATTAAAACTCCAATGACATATTTCATAGAACTAGAACAAATATTTCAAAAATTTATAGGAACCACAAAAGAACCTGCACAGCAACAGCGATCCTGAGAAAGAAGAACAAAGTTGGAGGAATCACTCTAATATCAAACTACACTATAAGGCCATAGTAATCAAAACAACAGGGTACTGGCATAAGACATATAGATCAATGGAACAGAATAGAGAGCCCAGAAATAAACACGTACCTTTATAGTTAATTAACATGTAACAGAGGAAACAAGAACCATGGGCCAAAGATAGTTTATTCAATAAAAAGGTGTTGAGAAAATTGGACAGAAACATGCAGAAAAATGAAACTAGACCACCTTCTTATACCACACATGGGAATAAATTCAAAATGAATTAAAGACTTAAATATTAGATCCAAAACCATATAAACCCTAGAAGGAAACATAGGTGGTAAAATTATGAACATTGCTTATAGCAGTATTTTATCTGATATATTTCCCCAGGCAAGAGAAACAAAAGAAAACATAAACAAATGGTACTACATCAAACTAAAATTTTTTGCACAGCAAAGAAAATCAACAAAATAAAAAGACAACCCATGGAATGGGAGAACATATTTGCCAATACACCTGATAAGGGGTTAATATCCAAAATTCATAAAGAATCCATAAGACTCAACACCAAAAAACCAAACAGTCCAATTAAAAAATAGGCAAAGGACCTAAATAGACACTTCTCCAAAGAGGAAATAAAGATGGCCAATAGACATATGAAAAGATGCTCAAAACCACTACTCGTCAGAAAAATGCAAATATAAATCACAATGAGATATTACCTCATACCTGTCAGAATGGCCACCATCAATAAATAAAAAAAAAATAAGTTCTGGTGAAGACACAGAGAAAGGGGGACACTTTTGTACTGTTGGTGGGAATGCAGACTGGTGCAGCCACTGTGGAAAGCAGTATGAAAATACCTCAAAAAAATTAAAAACGGATCTGCCTTTTGACCCAGCAATTCCACTTCTGGGAATATATTAGAAGAAACCCAAAACGCTAGTTCAAAAGTACATAAGCACCCCCATTTTCATTGCAGCATTTTTTACAATCACCAAGATATGAAAGAAGCTCAAATGTCCATCAGTAGATGAGTGGATAAAACAACTATGGGGCATTTACACAATGTAATACTACCTAGCCACAACAAAGAAGAAAATTTTGCTTGTTGCAACAGCATGGATGGACCTGGAGAACATTATGCTAAGTGAAATAAGTGAGTCAGAGAAAAACAAACACCATATGATTTCACTTATATGTGGCATCTAATGAACAAACCAAACTAACAAGCCCAATAGAGACAGACTCATAGATGGAGAGCAGATGGCAGTTACAGGGAGAGTTGGGGGTGGAGGAATCCAGCAAAAAGGGAAAAGAACACATGGACAACAGTGTGTTGATTGTAGGGGAGAGGGAAGTATAAGGAAGTTAAATGGTAATGAAAAAATACATTAAAAATTTAAAAATTATAAAAATAATGACAAAATAAATTTATTACTTTAATAGGTCCATACTTCACTTTGATTCTTAAGGTCTCTACATCTATAGGTAGGTGGAATGTTTAAGGCATCAGAACATGTGTAATTATAAAACAACTGAAAGTTTCAGATGGCATGCTTGTAAATTATTTCTTAGCTAACTCTTTCCTAACATTTCAAGGACAGGTTAACTGAGGGATTTACTAAAAGCAGGTGGGTTTCCAGAAATGTCAGAATAATATCCTTTATTTGTTTGCCTGCTAAGGTAGTACATACTAAATTCCAGACAAAGCATGTCACCGTCCTTATAATTGGGTCTGAATCTGTTTAGTTGTCCCTTATTTTAAGTATTTTGGAATTGGATTATATGCATTCAATATGAAGTCTGTGCTGTTTAATAGTATGTCACTTGATTATCATCACACTGAAATAATAATATAGTCGCATTGTTATATACTGTATATGATTCAATAATACAGCATTAAAATAACAGTACAAAATTCATAAACCTGGTTAGCTGCACTCACGTCATTCCTGCTGCTGTGCCAATTCCTCCTAGTGTGATCCTTGGGTCTATGGGGATTTGTAAACATTCCCCTGGGAGTCCAAGAGACTTTCTATAATACATACATTTACTATTTGTATTTCACTTTCCAGGGAACGTGTTTTGTGGACCATTTGTTTGGTTCTTATATCTGAGTACCACACACAATTTCCTGACTTGCCAGTTTAACTGCTTATAGCATGTTATACTGTTGTGCTGCAGATGTGTTTCTGTTATCTCAAATATAGCAACCTCCAGGAAGAAATACTAGAGCTTGTTAAAGCTGTGACTGACAAGTAATTTTATTTAAACTATAATTAGCATTATCCAGAAGCTCATTCGGAACAATAACCATTACAGAACATCAGGACCTTGGTCATGCTTCAGATACTGTGGAAGAGTGCTGTAAGAAATGCACGTGACCACAGTTCAGCTTTGAGAAACGCCAATGCGTGCTATTTAAATGTTTAACCATTCTTTTTTTATTTCTTACATGAAAAAGAACGCACTGAAAACTATAATAAAAGATGTTGTAATATGTTCTTAAAACTTACACATGAAAAAATTACCAAAACATTTATATAACCATGCATATATCCCTAATAAGTAATGGCTATCATTTAAGTATAAAACTTCTTCATAACTAAAGGACTGCAAAGATTTGCACAGTTATGTCATTAACATGGAGAAAGAAGAATAATAATACTTCATTTGGCAGATGTGCGTTATTTATAATGTGTGACTTTACTAAATGAATACATGGATAATTCCTCAACCTTCTGTATTGATAGACTGCATAGAAACAACTGAATGGAAGTTTGGAAGTTCTGATTAATTTTGCTGCAATTAAGCACCAAGCAGAGACCAGATAATACATTCAGCTGAGAGATTTTTAAGTCTTTTTAATAAAGAGACTATTTACAGAAGTGGTAGCAGGATTGAAGGAACCAACAGGCAATACCGAGTCATCACAACAGCAGGAAGACAATCTGGCATGTGGGTCCCATGGGCAGGTACGAGAAACTGTGTTAGTAGAATTTTGGTAAGAGCAGGGACCTTGGGAAAAGCACTGCCAGACAGAAGCTGTAGCCGGAATAGAAATTTCTACAAACTGCGAGGCAGAAAACAAGGAACAAAAGGATTAATCCCAGTACTCTTTCCTCCCCCACTCTGATCCTTTGTGTGTAACTCAAACTGGTGCTACCCCACTGGAAACAGTGTGCAAGGAGACTGGGGAAGGCACTCCATAAAGAAAAAGTCCCTCAGGGCACACACTGGGGTAAATGAGTTGGAGAGTGGGGTGCTTGCTGCGGGCTGGTGAGGAAGAGAAAAGCCAATAGGTTGCCCTCTGAAATGTCTGATGTATTAAAATAAGTCGACAAGAGGTTCACCCGAGGATAAAAAAAACTCAACAAATGGATGTGTCACTTATGGCTGTCAGCAATTGTGTGATCTTACTGCTTTTACAACCTAAATTATTTCTCATTCAAACTGCAGCAGTGTGCCCTGCCGAACATGCAGGTGTTTAGGGAAGTAGGCATTGGAAACAAGTGCTGCAGAAGTGTCCTCTGTGCCCTTCCCTGATCATACACCCTTCCCTCCTTCTAGAAAATAGCCGTTATCCTGATTTCTCAGTAAATATGTCCTTGCTCTCTTTTCACTTTCATCCCCTATGCATAAGCCATTGTCTATACTTCAGCTTTATCAGAATGGAAAATTTTACATACTTTCTTTTGGTGTTTTGTTTTGTTTTATAATACCTTTATTGAGATATAACTTCCGCTTCATAAAATTCACCCTTTTAAAGTCTACAATTCAATGATTTTTAGTATATTCACTGAGTTGTGCCAGACTAACCAAGAGAAGGAGAGAGGTTCAAATCAGTAAAATCAGATATGAAAAGGACACAATATTAATTTTACAGCAGTAAAAATATAAGCAAATGCTATAAACAGTGATTTTTCCATTTACCAGATGATAGACATTGGAGCTATTTTCATGTTTTGGCTATTATAAATAATGCCTCTATGAACATTCATGTGCAGAATTTTTTTCATTTTAGTGGACATATATTTTTATTTCTCCCAGCTACATACCTATGATCAAAGCAGAAAAGGTGGGTCATATAGGAACTCTAGTTTTAGCTTTGAGAATCCATTATTGAAGTCCTGTCGGCATGAGCTTTATTTAATGAACATTTTAAAATTCGCCAATTCAGCCTCCTGATGGAGGTCTATTCATTTTCTATTACTTCAAGAGGCAATTTCCATAATTTGTGCTTTCCAGGAATTATTTCATATTAACTAGGTTATCTAAATGTTAGAGACCCCACCATGTAATTATGTACATACTGTTTCATACAATTGTTTTTTAAATTAGATGAAATATACTAGGAGAAGATATATGAATCTTTATTGGCTGTTAATTTTTTTTAAATTAGCCTTATCAGTGCTCTTAATTTCTGCCATGGGTTTGAATTACTGTCTGAGTAATTTCATTTTAAATAAAGAATTTTTTTGTATTTCTTGTAAGCATCATCTACTAGATATGAAATCTCTACTTTTGTTTATTTGTGAATGTCTTTATTTCATATTCATTTTTGAAAGATAATTTTATTGAATATGAATTCTGACTTTTTCTGTCTGTTCACAGCATTTTGAATATATCGTCACAGTACATTCTGGCCTCTGCTGTTTCTGACATTTAATTTTATTGAAGTTCCCTGTATATGATTACAAGAACATGCTCCTTTCAAGTTCTTAAAAAATCTTTTTCTTTTTTAAGTTTTACTATGATACACCTGAGTGTAGATTTATTTCTTTTTATTCTGCTTAGAATTTGTTGAGATTCTTGGATGTGTAGAATAGGTTTTTAGGAAATATTCAGCCATTATATTTTCTTTTTAAAATCCTTTTCTCTCATCTCACTCCCCAGAAAGTATAGCCTTGGGCATGAGTCACCCAACATGACAGTGGCTTCAGCAAAACTATCTTTGGCGCCTCTTTCCTGATCTCTCAGCTGAGCTGTAGGCCTTACTTAGTATCACATTAGCAGTTCAGTTCCACTAATTGCTGGCTGGCTAATTGCTCTATTGTTTCTGACAATGTCCTGGGGCACAAACTGTGCACATTACAATCTGATTAAATTAAGGCCTCTTTTCAGGGATAGTTTTGAGGCAAATCTTTAAAATTTGTTCTGACCACAGGAGGGCTCTTCTTACCTGTATCTTTCTGGCTCTTTCTAGTACTGGCCTAGAGTTTAGCTTATTCTCATGGAGCTACCAGCTTCCTGTTATTAATAATTGCTTAATAAATAGTTCTTTGGGGGAGGGCTTCAGAGCTCTCTGTTCTTAGAGCCAGCCTCTCCCCCTGAGCTGAATTTCTCCACCACTGCTCCAGCACTGCAGAAGTGGATTGTCACTGGCTACTCTTGGAGTGACAGCCCTCTTTAAGGAGCCAGGAGTATGAATAGATGGCAGTCTAGTCTTTTCAGCTGACCTATTCTGATGGGGACACTCTGCTATACAAGGACATGAGGGCAAGGGTGATTGGCATTTCAGTATCTCCAGTCACCTATGCCTGGGGTAGAACTTCTAGCCTACACCAGTGGACTAGGAGGGTAAAGGAAAACCCTTAATCTTGGGGTGGGGGAGGGGTGAATAGGAAATACTGACAGCCTGCCTCTCCTGAGGGGACAGCATCGTCATTGGCTGAGAGATGGGAAAGGGAAAGCCCTGTATTTTCGCCATAGCCAGAGCGGAGCTCCCAGAGCTGAGCTGGGGAGGTGCCAGGTGGGGTGGGGGTGATAGCAACAAGTGCCACACGTTATCCTTCCTGAGATTTAGTAGATGTTCTTGAAGAAATGCTTCTACATTTGCTGTAGGTCCATAGGATTATTTCTGGAAACTTCAGACAACTTTTGCTTATTTATTTTTTATCAGTTATGGTTGTTTTGCTAGAGAGATAGTCGACAATGCCATTCAGGAAACTATCAGCCAGGTTCCTTCTATGACTTTCTCCCTGTCCCCAACAGCGATTGCATCTGCCCATACCGACAAATGTGGAATGTGTTGTTCACTAATTGTTATTGCCTTATCTTACTCCATTTTATGACTGTACTACAATTCTTCTTTCCTGATAGAATACTGGTGGGCTTTTGCAATACAGTAAATGCTGATGTGAGGATTAGTATAAATATCCTTTCATGCACAATTACAAGATTTTCTCCTAGATATATGCATAGGATTGCAATAGCTGGATTATAACCAAGTATTATTACCTAATGACAAAATGTTTTCAAAATACATTTTCTTTTTTTAGAGATATTTATTTATTTTTCTTTTTTTAAATATTTTTTATTGTTGTTTAGGAACAGTTGTCTCTATTCCCTCCCCCCCATCCCAGCCATCCCCACCTCACACCCTTGATCCTGTCCCTCTTTGGCTTTATGTACAAAATACATTTTCAATAGCAGTGTTCAAGGGAGTTCAGGCTGAACCCTTATCCTTGATGTAATTTAGCATTATAAGTCACTTGTAATTTTTGTCTATATCATTGAGATTTCATTTCCTAATTATTAATGAAATTGAATGTTTTCTCATGTGTTTCCTGGCCATGTATATTTACTACATGGTAAAGTGTATAATTTTTTTGCCCATATGTCTGTTGTTTTATTTGTGGTTTTATTAGCAATGTGAGAATTTTTCTAACATTCGGGGAATTACTAATACTTTAATATTGCTGCTCAATTCTTTAAAAATATTTTATTTATTTATTTTTGAGAGAGGAGAAGGGAAGGAGATAGAAAGGGAGAGAAACATCAATGTGTGATTGCCTCTTGCGGGGCCCCTACTGGGGGCACAGTGCAGGCATCTACCCTTAGGGGGAATGGAACCAGCGACTGATTGGTTTGCAGGCTGGTGCTCAATCCTGATGCTCACTTTTTGAAAAAATTTGAAAACATTTACTTTAAGTTTCTGGTTCATCATTTTATTTCTTAAATATATTTTTATGAAAGATCTTAAGCTTAGGATAGTGGAATTTATTGTTTTTCCATGAGACTTCGTGTACTCTCCATAGTGTTCCTCCATTTCTTACCATGCGCAAGGCTTTTCCCATCATGCTCATCAAAGGCAAAGCATCAAACTTAGGGCTCCTCCATTTTCACCCCAGGCCCTGCTCCATCCATATCACTGTTACATTCTGCACCACAGGCAGCGATCCATCTACAGCAGCCACCTCCTCTTCCGCAGCGCTCTTGTGCTCATTACCACAAGCTCCATCTGTAATGGTCGCCCATAGCTCACCACAGGCCCTGCTCTTTCCAGAGCATCCCGCCATTCTTCACCATAGGCAGGGCTCTATCTGTATTGCCATTTCATCCTTCACCATGTTCAGGGCTTCACCTTACTGCTCTTCCATTCATTATCTTTCACACTGTTTCTTGATCTTTACCACAGACTCTGCTCCATTCCTAGTGGTTTTCTCTTTTTCTCCTAGCTCAGTGCTTTGTCCATATTGTTCTTGCATTCCCTGCAGCAGGCAGTGCTTCCCCTGTAGTGCTCCTCTCTTCTTCTTCACAGTGTTCCTTTGTAATAGTCCTCCAACCTGCACCTCAGCACTACTCCGTACATAAGCCTCTTCTTCCACGTCCACAAATGACTCAAATTTTCTCCTCATTCAGGGCCTTGCCTTCTGTCATCTTTTAGTCTCTTTCCTTCATTATTTTATTATCTAAATCTTAGATCTCTTTAGTTTCAAATACAATAATCATTCTTATGAAAGACCATTTTGACCCCACAAAGTAAACTTCATCATCCACTTATTTTCTCCCTTGTTGGCTGTATTATTTTTATAAAATCCTAATTTTGAGTTGTTTTTATATCATTTAATATCTTATAAATTAGACGATGTATTTAATGGAATGTTAGATTACTAATGCATTTTTTTCTAATGTTGTACACAGTACATCGTGTTACACCAGCAGCAGCTTCATATAACTCCTGTTTACTGTGTCTCTTGGTTACACTATTTTCTCTTATGCTTGATTTAATCCTGTGGGGTTTCTTTGGTGCAGTAACATGCTGTCCAGGCCTGCAGCCTAGGAGCAATAGGTTATGCCATATAGCCTAGGTATGTAGTAGGCTATACCATCCAGGTTTGTGTGAGTACAGTATGTTGTTAGTACAACAAAGGTAACCTAGCATTTTCCAGAATATGTCCCCAACTTACAGTGCCATATAACTGTACTTAAATGTATTTTCACTTGCCAATCTTTTGTTATAGAGGTATCAAAATGATACCATTTTAATGATAACTATTTGCATTCCATATTTTTTTACTTCACTTATGTTCTCATTTTCTTTTAAGATCGATCTGTAATTTAAATACATTTCCTTAGCATTCTTATAACAGAATTATTCAAAAGCTTGCAATATATTTTCTCATTTGCAGTTATCTCATCCACATTGAATACGAAATTATCTTTGGTGGCTTGCTTTTATTCTAATCATCGCCTTCCTTGTAAATCTTAGGTGTACATAACATACAATTACGTTATATAACACCATAACAAATTCTGTTGCATGAACTCATTTAGGAACAAACAAGATAGACCCTTGTCAAACTTTCAAGACAACAAGTAGAACAAGAAGTGTGGGGCAGAGCATCATCACCAGCCCGTGTATGTGCACATCAGGCTCTGGGAATCAGGAGTTCACAAACTGTGTATAACAGTTGGTAGAGGAATTCAATTAATGGCAGGTCCATTAACAAACTTCTGTTTCCCCTCAGAAGATATTTTATTCAATGGACTATGGAGACATTTCAAACTTATAAAGATAAAAGGCAGGAAAATATACCATAAGTAGTTATACAAACATGTCAGCTTTTAATAAACACAACACTGAATTTTTTCATTGTTTATAGTGTAACAGTACACTGACAGTAGAGAGCTATCATCTGACATTTTTGTGATTTTAGTCAAAATGCTCTTCATATCATTGAACTGTATGCTACCACTATCAAAATGTGAAATGTTTCATTTCCATTAGAACAAAATTATCTTTAAAAAGACGAGTCCCTTAAGCAAGTGATCAGGGTTGCACATTATCCTGATGAACATAAGGCATGTCGATAGCATATATTTCCTAAGATGCACTGAGAACGCATGTCAGCTTAGTGGTGTTCACGTCCAAGATGCATAACCCCAGTCTAGGGCCGAGAAAACATCATACAAACCCAAGTTGATGTACAGCTGAAAAATATCTGACACTTTTTGCTCTTTAAAAAGTGTTAAAGTCATGAAGCACAAGAAAAAAACTGGAAAATGGTCACAAATCATAGACGACTAGATCATGATGACTAAAGGCAATCAGGTATCATGGATTGGATACTAGAATAGAAAAAGGACACAACTGGAAAAATTGGTAAATTCTGAGATAAGTCTACAATTTCCTTAATAGTTTTATCCCAATGTTAGTATCTTAGTTTCAATAAATGTGCCATGGTTATGTAGGTGTTAGCATTACGTAACTCTATGTGAAGGATATATGGGACTTCTATGTACTATCAATGCATCTCTTGAAAATGCAAAAGTATTTCAAAATCAAAAAAGTTTAAAACAGGTGTCCAAACATTTGGCTCTCTGGGACACACTGGAAAAGAAGAGTTGTCTTGGGCCACACAATAAATACAAAAACAATAACAAAAAACAAAAAAAAACTAATAATGTTTTAAGTAAATTTATGATTCTGTTTTGGGTCTCATTCATAGCCATCCTGGGCCTCATGAGGCCCATGGGCTTCAGGTTGGACACCCCTGGTTTAAAACAAGGTTTTTCCACTGCAGAAGTATTTTATATATATAGGCTCTTTAGATGTTTTAAATATCATTTTTCCCCTAAGATGCTAAAACTGGCAATTGCTTGTAAGAAACAAAACTCCAGTTCACGTCATGTGTTATTGTCTCAGAATACCATTGTTTATGTCATTTCCCCATGCTAATAATGCTTATTGGAGAAAATGACAAACTGTGGTCCCTTAAACAAATTTCTGGTTAGCTATGGGTAAAATTAGAAATAGTCATAAAAGTTCTAGCTTCATTATAGTGATGACTTAATTTTTCTAAAATCGTTTTACCCAAGGCTTTTGGTCAAAATGGCAGAGTAGGTAAACACTGTACCTGACTCCTTCCATGACACATCAAAATTACCACTAAACTACAGAATAATCATCATAAAGAAATGCCTGAAGTCTAGCTGAACAGAAGTCTCATTACTACAGATATACAGAAGACACATCAAGACTGATAGGAGGTATGGAGACTCAGAATGGGCTGGCCTCATACCCACCTGTGGTGGCTGAAAATAGATTGGGAGAAATATCTTGTCTGAGGAAGTGTGCACCCCTGTTTCTCAGGATTCCCAGCCCCACACCAGACTTCCCAGCCCAGGGTTCCAGTGCTGGCAAGAACAGTTCCCATGACTTCTGGATGTGAAAACCAGCATGCAGCTGAGTGAGACAGAGAGCCTCTAGTGATCCAAGCATTCCTCTTAAAGGGTCCACACAACATGGACTTGCTTGTGAACAGATTACTTGTTCTTAACTCCAGCACTGGGGCAGCGGCTTGAAAGACACCAAGGACATACAGTGAGGCACTGAATTGTCTGGCTTCAGGGTGAGAGCTGGAGGGGCAGCTTTCTCCCAGACAGAAATGCTAGCAGAAGCCATTGTTCCTTTGATTAGCCCTTCCCCTGCAAGCACAGTCAGGTACCACATCTAAGTCTCCATCAACCTGGGTCATACTATTAACCCTGCACCACCCAACTTGCAGGCCTACCCAAGCCACTTCCAGTGGCATTTCCACACAAACAACCTGTCCTGGCTCATGCTTCAGACTTTCCTAAAATCTCTCAAAGGATCACAAACCTCAAATAAGCAGTATCTGGGCTCAGCATGCGCTGTACCCCTTGCTAAGAAGCCCCAAGCCAGGTACCAGTGGCAGCTAGCCTCAGTCGAAGTTTAGGCATCTATAAGACCAGCCTAAGTGGCAACCATCTACTTTGTAACTCATACCAAGTGGCCCCAAGTAGGCCACAGGCAGCAGCTGACTGTGGCTTGTACCTCCCAAGAGGCCCCAGGAGCAACACACCCAGGGCCAGCATCAGAGAACCACCCATCCACCTCCACAAACAACACACTCAAAGGGAAGACTCAACAGGCACCAAATCCCTGCAAAAGTGAATCCTACTCCATAGGACTGGCCTTTGCACAATAACTCCTCCATTGTAGTGAAGGCCAGTCTCACAATAGAACTGAGAGTCAATCCCTCCCACTGATGTGCCAACAGCAATCAAAGCTCAATTTCAATAGAAGAGCACACAAAACCCACACAAAGGATACACCTGGAGGACTCAACTAAGGTGACCAGGGAGATTGCACCACTGGTCCCCAAGGGACACCTACTATATAAGGTCACTGGAACATGTAGCAGATCTACCTAATACATAGAAATAAGCACAAGGAGGCACCAAAATGAGGAGAAAAAGAAACATGCTGCAAATGAAAGAACAGAACAAAACTCCAGAAGAAGAACTAAACAAAAATGTGGACAAGCAATCTACCAAACACAGAGCTCAAAACACTGGTTATAAAGACACACAATGATCTTAGCAAGAAATTCAATGAAGAAGTAGGAAACATAAAAAAAACTGAACAGAAATGAAGAATACAATAACTGAAATAAAGAATACATTATCAGGAATCAACAGTGGAATAGATGAAGCAGAGATAGTCCTCAATTTGGAAGATAAGGTAGCAGAAAACACCCAATCAGAAGAACAAAAAGAAAAAAGAATCCAAAAAGTTAGATAGTTTAAGGGGCAACTGGGACAACATCATGCATATCAACATTTGCATGAACAGAGTACCAGAAAGAGAAGAGAATTGAAAACCTTTTCAAAAAAATAGTAATAAAAAAATTCCTCAACCTAGTAAAGGAAAAAGACAAGTCCAGGAAACACAGAGAGACCCAAACAAAATGAACCCAGAGAAACTCACACCAAGATATATCATACTGAAAATGCTTAAGATTAAAGACAAAGAAAGAATCTTAAAAGCAGCAAGAAAAAAGCAGTTAGTTACCTACAAGGGAGTTTCCATAATACTTTCAGTTGATTTCTCAACAGGCCAGAAAGTACTGGAATGAAATATTCAAAGGGGTGAAAAAGAAGGACCTACAACCATACCAAGCAAAGCTGTCATTTAGAATAAAAGAGCTTCCCAGACTAGGGAAAAAACTAATAGTTCATCACCACCACAACAGTATTATAAGAAATGTTAAAAGGACTTATTTAAGAAGAGTAACAAAAATAAGATAAAACATAAATATTATAATGACAATAATAATATTCATATCAATACATAGTTATCAACAATTACTTTAAATGTAAATGTATTAAATGTTCTAATCAAAAGACATAGGGTGGCTGAATGGGTAAGAAAACAAAACCCTTACATAAGCTATCCCTTACATAACCCTTACACAAGAAACACACTTCAGATAGAAAACACACAGACTGAAAATGAAGGGATTGGAAAAGGTATTTAATTTAAATGGAAACAAACAAACAAACAACATTTGGGGTAGCAATACTTATACTGGACCAAACAGACTGTAAAACAAAGGATATCACAAGAGACAAAGAAGGTCCCAGTGATTCCACTTCTGGATATTTACTCAAAGAAACCCAAACACAAATTCAAATATATATATGCATATATATGTTTGTTGCAGCATTATTTACAATAAATAGCCAAGATAGGGACACAACCTAAATGTCCATCAGTAGATAAAAGGAAAATAATGTGGGATATCTATACAATGGAATATAACTCAGCCCTAAAAAAGAATAAAATCTTGCCATCTACAGTAACATGAATAAACATAGTGCATTTTGATAAAAGAAATAAGTCAGAGAAAGACAAATGCCTTGTGATTTCACTTATATATGGATTCTAAAAAACAAACAACCAAAACAGAAAAAAATCTCATATATACAGAGGACATTTTGATGGTTGCAAAATGAGAGGGGGATTGGGAGGTAGATGAAAATAGGGAAGGAATTAAGAAACACAAATCAGTAGTTACAAAATAGTCATTGGGATATAAAGCAGAGCATAGGGAATATAGTCGATACTATTGCAATAATTTTTATAGTGTCAAATGGATACTAGATTTATCAGGTGACCACTTCATAAGTTACAGAAATGTCTAATCACTATGCTGTATACCTGAAACTAATATAATATTGTACATCAACTGGCATTGAAAAACAAAAATTATTTTCAAAACATTAATAAAGTTGTTTTACCCAGTTTAGCTTTACACCATCTGAAGGCCACTCACTATCCAGAACTGTGGTCAGTTAGACATGTAAGTAACCTAACACTGAAGGAGAAACCCTGTGGATGGCCTGAGTCATCTAACTTATTTCGTGTTTTATCACATGGTCTGCATCCAGCTACACAAAGCAGTTGTATTTCAGCACATTGAACAAAAAAACCTTGCTATGAATTTGTTTGTTCAGGTAACTTATGAGCCATCTTAAACACTAAACTATGAAAATGAAGGTTTCAATATCATTCGGGAAAACAAGTGGTCAAATAAGTTAACCCTGATACCCCACATTTGGAATACCAAAGTAACAATAGAAAACTAATAATTATAAGCTGCGTTCAAAAAGATAGCTACCACAATCTTGCTGGTAAGTGAAAAATACTGAGTAATGGTTTACTAAATTATGTATAGATATATAATATGTAATATAAAACATTAAAAAACACTGATATAGATTAAACTTTTTTTGACATTTCTGACATGAAAAAGAAATTATAAATTACTACTTCAATTCTCTAAAATTACAAAAAATGATCAAGCAATGCTAAATGACATATAAATAAAAGACCACTTATTACTACTTTGTCTTTATATAAAATCAAATTCATAGACAGAGCCTGGCTCCTATTGTACAATTTTGAATTAAGTTTGAACTCAGCTTGAAGAATTTCTATGTTATGTCCACATATGAAACATTTTCTTATACTTTAATTCTAAATATGAAGAAATTTTGGCACATACAAAATCATGTTAGATTTACATCTATTTTTATATATATCAAAATAATATATAAAAATAATAATTATTATTTTTTAAAAATAATTTCCGCATGTTACTCATATATATTCAGCAAACATAAATATGTTTACTTTCTACAGACAACAAATAGTTATTCACATAAAATACAAGGCTGGAAGTTTTGATTTAGGTTTATTCAGATGAGACCATCTCTTGGCCCATTAGAGCCAAGAGATCATATCTCTTAAAGTTGTATTTTTTTCTACCTGGGTTCTGGGCAAAGTGCATTTTGTTTACCTTTAATTCCCTTCCCAAAAGAAATCATTTTATTTCGTTCCATTTTATTGCCTATAGATGAACTTTACTTTGGGAAATTTTGTGTAAGAAGCCCTGGTTAAGATGAAGATAATTTGTTACCATGGAATCAGAGAAGTAAAAATAGCACCGGGTGAGCTGGTGCACTTAGCCATCATCTCAAAGAGAAAGATGTCAAGCCAAGCTGCATTAGAGTCAGGGATTTCATTTCATTGTTTAAATTCCATTAGTTAGAAGGCAGCTGTATTTCTCAAACTGCAATGTAGCTAAAAGTTGAGATAATATGAAATATAGAACTGCTGCAAATATATGTGACACTGCAATCTGAGAAATTTTAGCAATCATGTAATTAGGAAAACATCTACACTCACACACTATGCCTTTAAAATGTTTAGAATTTAATAAATGTTTACTAAAATTTAAAATGTTCACAATAAATACTGATTATTTAAACATTTAAATTTAATATTGAAGTTGCCCACTGTTGTTTCATTTAGTTTTTCATAAGTGTGGTTGTTGCATCATTTAATTTTATATTTGTACATGTTTTTAACAGCTTATGTAAATATATATAGCATAAGAAACATTTCAAAAGAAATTGTAATATATTTTTATTCATTTGAAGTTAAGATATCATTGAACTTTGAACCTATTCGCTATTGTTCAGTGGACAGTAAACTAATTAGGACCTATATATTAATCATCAACTTACCAATCAGGACAAGCAGAAAAAATAACATAAAAATTATCAAATAACATTTTATGAGAAAGATTTTTTATACCTAAATATCATTATGTCCAGGAATAAAAAAATCCTTTCCTTAAAAAAATAAAAGAAAAATATTTTCTAGGTACTTTTGTCACAGTGTTCACCAAAATTCATAATTCCTTAATCAGGTTTGTATTCTATTTATGTTTTGTTTTGTTTTCAAATTTTATTTTTTAATTTTAATTTTATTTTTATTGTGGACACTATAACAGATGTCCCCATTTCTCCCTTTTGTTCATCACTACCCTGTCCCCACATGCTTCCCTCTGGCCATCACCACAGGGTGTTTGCAGATTTCCAATTTTTCCATTAATAAAGTTATTTGAATCATTTTTTACAACTTCACAGCTAGAAATATGAACTTACTCTGAGAAAAATGTTTCCTAAAGAACTCCTTAATGGCATACATTTAAAAATTACACATTTTAGATATTAGGAAAAGTTGGAGACTTTAAGTTATAAAACATGTCTTTGATCCAACTTAGACCTTTTATTTTATACCTGGTCTTGGGAACAGTTATTTTTAATGCTTATTTTATTCTTATATTGGATATAATCACCTAAACATAAGTCCTATCAGTTATTTTTTAAATTAATTTTATTTATGTATTTTTATTGAGATAGAATTAACATATAACATGGTACTAGTTTTAGGTGTACAATATAATGATTTGACATATGTATGTATTTTGAAATGATTATCTTACTAAGTTTACCTGATGTCTACCACCTCACCTAGTTACAATTATTTTTCTTGTAATAAGAACTTCTAAGAGCACCTCCCTCAGCACCAAATATACTATAGCGTGTTGTTACCGATACTCACCATGCTGTATATTACTACCCCAGAACTTATGTATCTGATTACTGGAAGTCTGCACTTTTGGATCACCTTCACCCATTTTGCCACCTCCCAACCCCCACCTCTGGTAACCGCCAATCTGTTCCTTGTATCTGAACTTGACATTTCAGATTCCATATCTTTTGTTTTCAACTAGAAACAGTTTTAACACCTGTTACTTAATCTTTTAAAATTTTAATCAGTGTCTTAAACATTATTGTTCATTTCTTCTGTCCCTATATTATCATCCTGAACAAAGAATTACAGAAAATCCCTAAAAAAAAATCTATTTTTTTTATTTTCACAGAAACTAGAGGGTCTGTGCAGTTATCCTAGTGATATATCAAACAGGATAAAAATAAACATGCTACCATGTTTTTATAATGGCTATACTGGTTATTTTTACCAATAACTATCTGTAACACGTTTTAAGGATAAAAATGGGCATATATTTTATGATAGCATTTATAATGGATGGCCAACAATTTGGGAAACTGGGAGTGGTGTTCCTGGTTTGTTATGAAATAATCAATTGCTTTCTCCAAGTTTTTATCGGGTCTATAAACAGCAGCCCTAGTAATTTTGATTAGTTTTTGTTTGTTTGTTTGTTTGTTTCTCATAAAGAATCACCTAGCATTATAACTTCTAATACTAAATTTCTAATGTCATATTTCCTTGGGAAATTGTGAAGAAAATTTCTACTCACTGAAGGACACAGAGTAGAAAGGTAGAGAGAAAGACGGGGTGGGGAGAAGGTGGATATATGTAAAAAGAGGTGAAAGAGAGTAGAATAGTAGTAATTATAAGGCAGATACCATGCTTGCTTTCCACCAGGACAACAGTTGATCTAAACTATTGTAGTCCATCCATGGAATTGAAGTTATGGGATCACCATTACAGTGAAGCAGTGCAACTACCATATTCAGTTTAAATCCTTCACACGGGTTTTCCTTTTCAGTTGTAAGAATTACCATGAATTTATAAAGGAAAAAGAGAATTCAGTTTGCATTACCAGGTTGTGTGTCAGAATTACCTGGAGTAGTTTAAAAAATATTTTAATACTTAAAAATATTTTTAATTTATAAAGTAAAAAAGTTTAATGGGTGTATAAATTTTTAAAACTCTGACATTGTAATTAGATGGCCAATGTGAGTGTAATATACCTGTGCTTTTAATAGGACCCATAACTGATCCTTCTGTACCAAGATCATTAAGTATTTTCTTTATGCATTTAATACAGTGTGATATTTAAAAAGTTAATTTATTTAATGTATTAACATAACCAATCTGTAGAACTAGACAATTTTCTGTGCTAACATATATTATATAAATCTCATCGAATCTAACTTATATTACAGGTAATTCTGGATCTACTCTGAACTTTTATCAGTGTGGTAGAATCTATTTGGTCCTTTTTTTTTTTTTTTACACACTTTAATTGAATATATCCCTTATTACTTGTTTGAAGAATAGGGCTTTCATAGTATTTATTTTAGTTTTACAATTGAACTCCCAGAGTACATTACAGAAGAAAATGGCAGTATGAACAGTTATAACCTGGGAATATTTGTGTGCATGTGAATTTATTTCTGTACCTTATGCTAAGTCTGCTATGTAAACATTAGCTTGTTCCCTGCTCCTGGGTAAGTCACTATGATTAAAAGTCACAGTAAAATAAATCCTTCAACTCATAGACCCTTTCATTTTTTCTTTTAGTTTCTAGGTCAGTGCTTTTTTTCCTGCAGATACTCACCTCTGCTTTGCAGCCGCCAAACAGGCTCACCTCCAGGACTCATCTCTCCTAATTAAGAAGCTGCATCAGAGGGGAAGATAAAAAGCCCCTTTCCACCACAATTCCTCCTGCAGCTTCTCCACGCCTGGCGATCCCTGTGTGCAGCCCTTCCAGGTGCAGTACGGGGAGCCTTGTAAAATATTTCCCTCTTACTGACCAAAGCTTAAAGTATGTGCAAAAGTAAAATCCATGGAGAATGTCTTGCCTTTCTTTATCTCTTTTGTTCAAGCTATACTTTATTTTGCGAATATCGTACAGAACTTGTTAAATGATGATTAGGTCATTCTCTAGTTGGAGTTCAAGTGAAGTTCTCTTTGGTAGGCAGGTACGCACTCCTTCCGCCGTTTCTCTCAGAAGCCTTCTCTAGCATTAAAGATTTGGTATCTGTAAGTCTGCATAACTTGGATGAAATTATAGGAGTTTTTGTTTTGTTTTACATATGATGCCGTATGCAAAGGAGTAACATTATTAAACAAGATGCATGAAACGAGTACGGGTAAAATGATGCAATTGACAGAAAACTGCTCCCGCAGTTATAAAGAATCTAAACCAAAAAATGGACGTCTCTTTATGTGTTACGTGAGTACTGCTATGGACAACGGAGAGGAACTCTGAGTTCACAGGCAGTTCTGCATTACATGCAGTACAAGAGCTTTTCAAATGTTATAGTTTACAAGAATTACAACTTAGAAAAAGGGACAAGCTTTTCTTTTACTCCAAATAATTTTGAAAAGTGGTGAACACTTCTTTTGTGAGAACATGTCCCTAGAAATATTAGGTTGATTAATGAGATGCTTAAAATCATTTGAAAGCCTCATTTAGATACACTATTACTGTGTACTACTTTCAAGAACACTCAAGATTCCCAACAATGAGGACCTAGGACATAAAGTACTAGAGAATTTTTGAAATTTTTCTGATTATTTGAGAGTATTTATTTAGTATATTATGCTCTTTCTCCAGTTTCTGAAACATTTTTTAAAAATTATTGGGTTCACATATATTTGAAAATTAGAAAATATCTTAGTCTTCCTTAGTAAGGAAGAACACACAAATATTCTCTTTGCTAATTTAATATAGGTATGATATTTGAAAAACTAATTTAATATATATTAACATAACCAATCTATAGAACTAGAAGAGTTGCTATATTAAGGTAGCATGACATACACCTCGCTGAATCTATATTTTGTGGATAATTCTAAAAAAATAAATTTGACATGTTATAAAAGACTAAAGAGGCAAATTTGACTTCATCATTTTGGGCATATACAGAGAATAGGAAATAAGAACTACTAAATTTTAACATCATGAAGAAACAGAGAAAGCTCCAGAAATAAGTATGTATCTATCTGACCAAGTTATACTGAGTATTTTATGTTTTTATCCTTTAAAAAAACCTCATAGAGATCTAGGATGTACTAGACCACTCAGAAGAGGCTGTCACACATTTAAATACTCTCAACCATCCCCTTGGTTTCTGTTTCTATGAATCTCCTTGTTGTTTGTTTGTTTTCTTAAGATTCCACATACAAGCAAAGTTTCCGTGTTTGTCTTTCTCTGACTGACTTCACTTAGCATAATACCCTCTATATCCATCCATGCTGTCACAAATGGCGAGATTTTATTCTTTTGGATTACTGCATATCTATACCACTTTGTCTTTACCATTCATCTACCAATGGACACCTGGGGTGCTTCCATATCTTGGCTATTGTAGATAATGCTGTAATGAACATAGAGGCAAATATGTCTTTTCGAATTAGTGTCCTCATTTTCTTTGGATTAAATACCCAGAAGTGAAATTTCTGGGTTGTAGAGTAGATCTATTTTTAGTGTTTTGAGGAATCCCCATGCTGTTTTCCACAGGGGCTGCACCAGTGTGCAGTCTCACCAACAGTGTACCAAGGTTCCCTGTTCTCTACATCCTCACCAAAGGGATCATTAAAGTGGAAAGAAAACACAGTCAACAATATTGTGATAAGTTTACACCATAACAGGTGATTCCTAGAATTCATGGATTGATCACAGTAGGCTATAAAAATGTTGAATCATTATATTGCAAACTTCACACTAAGGTAACCAATATAAGACTTTATGTCAATTATATTTAAGTGAAATGCTTTAAAAAAACTATCACCACATAGAAACTCTCAATTAATATTTATCTTCTGTCTGTTTCATTCCTTGAGGAATTTTATATCCCAATTCTAACTAAGTTAACCTTTGTTCAAAATTTATCTCATTTATTTTAACAGCTCTTACTGTAATTTCCTCTTTTCCAAATATTAATATGTGCCCATGGTATTTTGTTTTATATAGCTTATGATTAAAGATATTTGACACATTTAAACCACCTATACTATCAAACAAAGTCCAGTGAGTGTCACGGAGAGCTATGAATATTGTCTTCTGGCCAACAGGGTGTGAAGAGGCTTCAAAGAGAACAGAACCACATACGTGAGTTTTGAAGACTAGATACACTTTGTAAAAACACAGATAGAGAGGAAGGACACTTTCAATAATAATTAAAAAAACATATGAAGTGGGAAAGGTAAGCATCGTCTGAGACACAGAATATTGCTGCACAGTTTGGAGCCAGCCAACGTAATTTGTAACAGTGCTGTAAACACAGCAAGAAAATATAAACATAAGGGACAGATGTCAGCAAACATCAAAACTAAAGTTGATTGGTTTTATTTGTTTGTAATTGATATACTTTTAATACCTAATCCTTCACAGAGAGATGTTACTTTATTATTAACTTGGCTCGCTCAAAACCAGAATGTCAGTGACAGTAGAAATAATTGCTCCCAAAAGAGTGGCATTTCCTTAATTCTTAGTGTTCATCCTAAAATAACTTTATTGTAATTCATTTCAGGTTCAAAAATCATGAGTGTACAACTGAATGAACACTCATCATGTCAACACACCCATGTAATCACAGTACACACACACCAACACACACAAAAAAAACAGAACATTTTCAAAACCCAGTAATCTCATCATCCCCCTTTAGTTACTATATCCCCTGGAAGGGTAACTGGTATCCTGACTTCTGTCATCATAGACTAATTTTGTCTGTTTCTGAACATTATATAAATGGAACCATATAGTTCATACTACTTAATGTCCAGCTGCTTTATCTTAACAGTAAGATTAAAATATGCTACGTGTAGCAAAGTTTCTTTTTCATTTATTGCTATATAGTATTCCCTAATCTACACTAAGAAAAGCCTACAATACAATTATCCATTTTATTGCTGATAGTTATTTAAACCATCTCCTGCTTTTGCTGCTATAAACAGCATAGGGATGAATAGTCTCCACTTCAAACTTCATCTGTTGAATCCCTAACTTCGCATGTGACCAAATTTAGAGATAGGGCCTTTAGCAAAACAGCTGCGGTAAAATGAAACCATAAGAGAAGAGCTGTAATCCCATGGGGCTGGCATTTCTATAAGAAAAGAACACTGGAGATCTCTTTCCTCTTCCTCTGTATAAACACAGAGAAAAGGCCATATGAGGACACAGCAAATAGGTGGCCCTCTATCAACCAGGAAGAGAGGCTTAACCAGAAACGAACCCTGGCAACTTGATCTTGGACTCTAGTCTCCAGAACTGTGAGAAAATAAATTATTATTTAAGCCACCCAGTCTATGATATTTCATTATGACAACCCAAGCAAATGAATAAACTCAAATATGTAAATATAACAAAATTCTTGCATTCATTATAAATATAGAGGTGTTGCATATTTTCATTAGTCTTATTCCTAGGTAACTGGAGTTTTCTACAACTACTAAAGTGTTGTCATTAAATTTCACTATGTCCTTAAATTTCACTATGTAATTTTCATCACCTTGTATACAGTTCCGTGGAAAATTTATTTTTTAGTAATAACAGCTTATTTCTAGATTACCTTGAATTATCTACATATATATTATATCATCTTCAAATAAGTAGTATTTCATTTTTTCTTTCCCAATTCTTATAATTTACATTTTGTTGCACCATTACAGAAGCTAGGATTTCTGGTAAGATGATAAATAAAAGTGGTTATAGTAAGTGCGCCTATTTTATTCCTGCCCTCAACATGAACACTTTCGGTCTTGCATTGTCAACCTTGATGCTAACTGGAGATCTTTTAGAAATACTCTTTAACAAGTTAAGTCAGTCCTTTACCATTCCTATTTTACTAAGATGGTTTTCATATATACATCCAATGATAAAATGTATCTACCAAGAGCATCGTTTTTTTCTCATCCTTTGTATCAGTCAGGATTTGATTAGAGAAGCCGACCACAAAAACTGGCCTCAAATAAAAGGACCGTTATATGAATTTGGCCTTACATAACTTTGGTAATTAGGTAAATAGCTTAGGTAATTCTGCTGAGCTGGAGTTCAGTCTGGTGCAGCACAGGGCACGTTGGATCAGCAGTATAGGCATCTGGGAAGGAAGATGGAGAGGAGGCAGAGAAGGATGGAGGACAAACTAGAATCCATGAACACAAGCTAGAACTCACAAAAGGAAATTAAAACCCAACCTAGACTCTTACCATATCTAAGCTTCCAGCTTCAGTGATCTGAGCGACCTTCAGGAGATAAGGATACCATTTCAATGGGCTCAGTATGCACAGAAGCAGAAAATCCTGATCTAGAGAAAGCTGACCTGCTACCACGTACCAACAATGTGAGCCAGGTGACTGACACCAATGTTTGTGAGCTGCAGAGTGTCTAACCTTATTCTTACTCCCAAGCATGAAGAGGGCAGATGTTTCATGTTCAGCTTCCAAATACTGTGCACACTTTTCAATTTGCACAATCCTAAATAAGCATATATAAGGAACGAAATCCTGGGAAATAGTTCCAGTTGAGCCATATTGACACAAAACAAGTCTAATTTGGCTTCTATCCATACATAACTTCCAAAGGAAGAGAAAAGTGAAAGCCTGATTCCATGTAACATGACAGTATTATAGCTACTGTAACTGGAAAACATTCTAACTGTGAACCTCAGCCTCACCTCTAAACACCTTTCTCCTTGAGATAGCAGCTATCAGGGCAGTGTGGTTTGAAGGGATTGGGGGTGTGGAATAAAAGAACCACATCATGACAATAAGCAAGAACTGCATTTTATTTCTGTTGTGAGAAGCTGTCCATACAGCTTAAACAAACCTCTACTGTTTTCCACATCCCCAATGCTCTGTATTCTCATTCCTAAAACCATATATTTTCATTTTGCGTGAAATACAGCTATTTGACTCAATAGCCAGAGCCACATTGTCCTTAACTAGAAGCTTCCCTGTTGTCATGATAACCGACCTTCCTCCTACCAAAAGAAGAGTAAGCAACAGTCAAAGCACCACTTGGGCAGCATTTGCCAACAGGTAGAGAACTAGAGGACTCTTACTGCCTTTCAGTCTCACTTACCTCTTGGGCGAGAGCATTGGCTAACAGCTCTGAATGAGAATGTTTACATCCCCCACATCAGCTCACAAAGCTCAGATCCTTTCTCTTACAATCACCATGTGTCTGCCAGCACTTCATCCTCATCACCAAATAAGGTATTACATACGTTGCCTCCAATGTTCAAAAAGACCCACTCAGTACTGTGTCTCTTACCAGAAATAGGAGGTGTCAGATTCTGAAATACATCCTTTCATATTGAAGAAATGTATCACCATGCCTTTAACAACCGGACCCCAAGAGATTTCGCCTGAGTGACAAACCCCTAAGCTTTAATGATTTTATTTCCCACTCTCTGTCATACCTGCATTTTTTAAAGGATTCTAGAGTATTTGCTATTTTCTGCTACTACATGAAAAGGACATGCTATAATCAATGTAATGAAGGAGCACGGTGCCAACAGAACAGAGAAGCAATCAAGGTTGGAGAGCTGAGACAGCCCTGAGGGAGGACAGAGAAGTTGCATCGCTGGCCCTAACTAACAGCTGGAAGAAAGTGGCTCCTAATGAACTTTAACAAATACAAATATGAAAAACTGACAGATTAATAGTCACTTACCAGGTCCTAGTAGATATGTTAATTTGTTCCTGCAATAAAATCACATCTGAAACAGTAACTGTAATTGGAATAAAGACCCAATTAAATTTAGAAAAATCTACTGTTAATATCTAAAATTCATCTGCCTTCTGCACAGATCACATTAGTAAGTTGTTCAGGCATCCTCAAAGTTTTAATGATGGCACTAATCTCTGCAATCCCTCCAGTAATGTGGTATATATTTTCTTTCAATATTTCTGTAGTTAGGAAGTTCTGCTCTGCTCTAGCATCATATTTCTCTTCATAGATTGGGGAATACATGTGGGCATTTTGCAAGTTACTAACTTTGTCTACCCTTGTTAGGCATTCTGCACTGGGGACATAGTCACAGAGAGGACTCATGGCCCACTGAGTCTACTGTGAGAAGGGTTTAAGCCAAAACTCCATTCATAATGTAACCTCCCTAAGTCCTTACTATAAACCATGGGCCACAGTAGTGTTTGGAGTCACCAGTAATTGTCATTTCAAAGCAATATATCCAGCAATGCCAAAAATATCTGATTATTTCCCTTTCTCCAATTCATAGTCACCCTAGCAAGTGGTCATATTTTCCTTTGTAGAAGACTGGGGAGATACACAGTAAAAAGCTTTAGCTACACAGCAGGATCCTTCCTCAAGTGGTGCCATCATTTTCTTCATTCAAGGTGCTCTTGGGCCATGAACTAGTTGAAGTCTGGAATTGTTTGTGGGGCGAGAATTCATTATTAAGGTGATTCAAGCCAAATTTGTATCCATTTGTTCCAGAGGTTTTCAGATTATACAAGTCAAGTAAGATTTTAGCAATCAATCCATATATTTAAGTGTTTGGGATACCAGGACAGCTAGCCAATGCCAGAGACCTCTGAGAGTCAGAATATTCTACCACTGCTTTGTCCTTGCTGCCCAGTACAATGAGCAGGCCTACAGTGCCTTTATGGAATCTGAGCCACTCCTGAAATCCCTGTAGCGTTTTTGTCAAGTCTATCTTTTCACCCAGAGTATTCTGCCTTTTTCCTCCTTTTTTGTATGTGTATTCCTGATTGTTATGCACTATGAAAAACTAATGTTTGCATGCAGACATACATAGATATGGCTAATGAATTTATATTTAAAAAAACTGTCTGCTGTTATGCCTAAAAGAGCACTTTCCACATAGTAGAGCCAATCTCCTTAACATTTTTTAATTTAAATCCCCCCCCAAATTATTGATGGCTTTGAAATGCAAATCAGTTCCTCACAAAATCCACTGTGACAGAAAACCAGCTATATATAGCTTAAGGACAAAGGAGAATATATTGGTTCCTGTAACTGACAGGAACACAACCTAACCCTAAATACATTGAGAATAACTTACATCCCAGCCCAGGACTTTGTTTCCATTGCTTGTTTTTGTATGGCTTGGCTTAATTCTCCCTAGATAGAGATCTTCATTTTGGTCTTTATTATGGTAATCACTATGGTCATCGGCATATATTAGAATTATATATTTGCACTTTTAATACTGAAGAGCATAAGCAGAGTCAAGTGTGCAAGGTGATAAAATAGGTATCCCACTCCTGAAATGTGTTACTGGCACATAATTAAAAATATTCTCTTCAAGGTAAGTATGCTGTTTTGAACAGAGATCTATGAGTCAGACATTACTTATAGGAAGGAACTAATTAACATGCAATTATCTAAGAATATCATTTACATCATCAAAATTAGATTGAACAGATGAAGACATGTTGTATCCTCATGGAAAGATACATAGAAGCTACAAATTAAATGTTTTGCATAGGTGTATAAATATATACATGCATATGTACATGTGTGTATATGTGCATGTATGTAGATAGACTAATGGTTGTATTAATTTAAGCCTATTGAGGGAAACAATTTTACATAAAGAAAATGAAAAACACTTTAAAAAGGATGTAAACATTTTTACCTCTGTTTTACTCAATTAACTAACTTAAAATATTTAAATCACTAAGCAAAATAAATAACCTAAATTTGAAGCCCTGGCTGGCGTAGCTCAGTGGATTGAGCGCAGGCTGTGAACCAAAGCATCACAGGTTCGATTCCCAGTCAGGGCACATGCCTGGGTTGCAGGCCTGGCCCGCAGCAACTGCACATTGATGTTTCTCTCTCTCTTTCTCCCTCCCTTCCCTCTCTAAAAATAAATAAATAAAATATTTTTAAAAATTTTTTAAAAAATAAAAATAACCTAAATTTGAAATTTTACAAGTTTTAAATGTCATCTGTGTCTTTGTCACATTAGATGATTAGGTTGTCTTGGTAACTAAATTAAGAAATTTCCCCACAATATCAAAACCAGAATAGACAGAATTACACACTGACATTAAATACGTGTTTGTGTACACACATATGTGTTACAGACAGATTATAAATAGAGAGAGAAGGGTGGATAAAGAAACAACATTTTAAAAAGAAGAAAATCAAATTGCATTTGTATTTGCAGTACGTTAATATATAATTGTTAAAGAAATGAGTAACTACGTTTTAACCTAAATTATAGGTCTCTACAATATCTGCCAACATAAGTGTGCTGTGTCTCAAAACTGGTATCGAGTCTAGCAATCAGTTCAGGTTGCCATACTTCAATCGATTTGAAAAAGGGTCGTTGACCTTTAACCCAACCATTCCTCGTATTGATTAAAGAGCAGCGTCACAGTGATCAGATGCAGAAAATGTCCGTGACATGAATTGCTTCAGGAGTCTGGCATTTTATGAGGAGGTCTATTTCATCTCCAAATAACCAGAACTCATTCAGAGAAATTTTAGATTTTTGTCACACAAAGATATAGCAGATTAGGGAATATGTAAGTGGAGAAACTTTTAATTTATTCAAAGTAAAACTACTTGTCTTTCCTAAGTAAAAATAATTTACATTTTATAATTAAATTATAACTGAACCACTCATATTTGCTATACAGTATAAGAGGATGGATGATCAAATTTGTGATTTAGATATAATTGTTTTGCTCTCTTCAAATATGCTGATGAGGCTGTCCTGTTTTTTGCCTTGATCTATCGCAGTCACAGAGTTGCCTTGTCTGAAATCAGTGTTCTATGAAATTACGTTCAACAGGAGAATGTGACAGCCTAGCATTAGGGCCACACCACCTACTAACAGCCTCAAGGCCTCAGGCTGACAGTGCCAGGTCAGCTTCCATCTGTCAGGGGTTGTTTTTCTATGTTAATGTAGATGTATAAAATATTAATAATATCATAAAAGTAGAACAAAAAGTTACACTGGCAGTTGAGTGAGTTGTGGATCTAGCACATCAGCTGGATTCATTTGAACCATTTACCTTATCAAAATAACCACAAACCTAACAAACAAACTCAAAAAGGTATTATTGAATTCTGAAAATATTTGAGAGCTGCTCAGATTATGACAACCACCTCAATTATATTACTAAATGAAAATTTCATCTGAGATATATATAACAGGTCATAAAATATTGTTTATAAATTGTTTTATGTATTATTCATATCTCCCATTCAATATTTTCAGTTTTTGAGGACAGTAACTGTGCTATATACCTCCTTATATCTACTATCTACCGCTACCAGTGATGGCAGTAGTAGAGATGTTAATAAACACATATATGATTGGTTATAGAGTGGAAAATAAGGATAAATTAAAGGAAGTAGCTTCTGCAAACTACTACAATTCATAACATTGGGTGTCACCAGCTTTAGAAAATCATTTTCTTCTGAAATAGATTTAAAATGCAATTTGCAGAATATATTATTTTTATGTCCCTCTTCTTTTAAGACCTACATTCTCTAATTCTCTCAGCTGCAGTGGGCAATGGCTTTTTCCACCTGTTTCAGAAAATTCAATGATAACAGAGTATTCAGACATTCCCCCTTAATTAGCACTTTCACATTAGAATTGTCCTAGAATTGCCACCCAGGGTTAATACTTCCTACTGAAGAGTAACTGGACCACCTCAAACTCAAAATAGCTACCTACTACAAGCTAACTAAGAATAAGAATGGTTTAGAAGGTTTTGAACTTGAACATACATTTGAAACCCCTGGGAGGTTTGTAAACACACAGTTTTCTGATCACCACCTCCAAACCTTCAGGGTTCCCTGAAGAAATAATCACTGCTGGTCTGGGTACCATATTTTGAAAAATTGTAATATAGACATTAACAAATTCATTTTGAGAACTACTACTTTAGATATTGTGGTAGACAGAATTATGGTCTGCAAAGGTGTGTGCACATCAATATTCTGAAGCTGTGGTGATGTCACATTACCTGCAGAAGAGATTTTTCAGATGTGATTAAGGTTAAGAACCTTGAGGAGGAAAGATGACCTTGGGTTATGAAGGTAAACCCAGTGTAATCACATGGGTCTTTAAAAGTGAAGAACCTTTTCAGCTGTACTAGAGAGAAGAGATGTGATTACAAAAAAATGATCAGAGCAATGAAACTTCATTGGCTTGCAAGAGGAAGGAAGAGTGTCTTGAGCCAAGGAATGTAGCAGCTTCGAGAAGATGGGAAGGCAAAAAAAAAAACAATTCTCAGAACCTCTAGAAAGAAGCTCTTGGCCCTTCCAACATCTTGATTTAGCCTACTGAGATTCATGTTGGATTTCTGACCTAAATAGAATAATAAGATAATCAATTTGCCTTTTAAATTACTAAGTTTGTGGTAATTTATTATAGCAACAATAGAAAAAGAATATAGGCATAAAAATTCTGTCACACAGAAATATACATCTCTATCCATTTTTTGACCTTTGCACAAGCCACAAATGCAAAATATAGATGGCCACCACAGCAGCGAAAGCACTGAACCTGGTATCAGAAAACCAGCATTTGAAATATTTGACAGCCTGTATTATTTTTTAAAAGCACATTTCTTCATTTAATTGACAAATATGTGAGATCCTCATGTGTAAAAGGCATATGCTCTGGGTTGGGACAGAAAATCAAATCAGGTATAGCTGCCATCCTGAAGTGGTTTTAATGCTAGAAACAGGGCAGGGAATAAAAACACACAAGAGTGTGAGATGATCTAGATTCCTGTTAAAGAGAACACCACAGGCCCAAAATGGTGTCACTTATGCTAAAGCCCATGATACCAACCTAGATTTAATATCTGACCTATCTACTATTTCAACTTCTCCCAGAAATATAATCTTAATCAACAGTCTGACATTTTCTAGTCAACACCAATGATGTAATATCCACATGGATCTCTCCAGCCCTCCCCCCACCACACAGAAATAAGAGGCAATACACATGTTATCGCTGTTTTCTCCCCCCCCCCCAACAGATATCCTGGTCTAAAAGGAATCCTTTCTTTTCTTTTGTTAGTAGCTCCTTTGCCTCATCTTCTTCCTATAAAAACCTTCCATTTTGTAGAACCCCTCAGAGCATCCTTCTAGTGGCTAAAACAGATGGGACCCAATTCATGAGTATCTTAATAAAGCCAATCATATCTTCAATTTATTCAGTTGAATTTTGTTTTTAACATATTGAAATGATACAGATATTGATGTGAAAAATTGTGGTATGAAAGCCCAAAATAAGAGTTTCAACTCAACTCTATTATTCCAATGCTTTTTCACATAAAATTTTAGTACTCAAGGGGAAGGAGACTGAATATTTACTGGTCTGTCAGAGCTGTCAGATGTCTAGATAGTCAATAAGGACTTTTACAAACTATTTTGAAGAAAGGATGAAAGTGTAGTTCAAAATCATCCAATCTGGTGTTCAGTTTCAGTTTCCTAATTCTTTATTAGTCATATAGATATAAGAAAATTTCTTAACTTCTTTGAATTAAGATATCAGCTACCTATATTGGGCACTCAAAACACATACATTCCCTTGTCCTCAATTTTTTTCCTTTACCCAAAATATCTCAACTGAAGAGGATCATTATGAATGATGCTCTAATGAGATAAAACACATTAATATGTTGGTGGGTGTACAGAAAAGAGTTGACAACGCAGATCTGAAACTGCTATCTTTTCAAGGGCCAGCTTGCAAGGTTGGTTCTTGGCTGGTGTCTGGGAACTAGCCGTTGACATTCCCTAACTGATTAAAGGCAAATCACTACGTATAGACTGCTATAAAAATATGTGGTTTATGGTAAACACGTTTTCCTTCTTGGAATCTGGCATTTTGAACATGCCAGGGAGAGGGGGCCTATGTAACCAGCCAAATAAATCCTTGGTCACTCAGCCTCTATTGGGCTTCCCTGGAAAGAAATATTGCACACATTTTACTTCATTTTGCATTGCTGAAGAAAGGATCACACTTAATTTGCCCCATCATAAGAAGAGAGCATAAGAAAACCTCTGTATGGATATCTACAGATAATGAACATCCTGTGTCTTTTTCTTCTTGTTTTTCCTATCATATATTCTTTCACTGTAATAAACCTTAGCTCTCAGTTCATCTAGTGAATCACTAATCATGAAGGTGATTTTGGGGACCTCTGAAACAGGGAACATTCTAAATACTCAATAAATTATTATTTGAGTTTAAATCTTTCTAATCAAACTATTTCCACTCAAGTAATATATTAGGGCACAGCAGACAGGGAAAATTAGATAAATAAAATGCAATTTCCATGTAGATGGATTCAGAAACCAGGGTTTAAGAAGTGCTTCTGGCAGATTTTCTGAGAGCCTTGGAAGTGTTGATCGTGGACCTCCCACCAGAGACTCTGATCTGGTGCAACATGTTCGAAACTATTCAGGCCCACAGCCAAGAAGGAAGGAACCAAGAAGTCTCTTCTGGACTCTGATACTAGTTTCATGAAGGTATATAAAAAGAGCTGAACTTAGGTCATCACAATAAATTGACATTTAAAAGACTCATAAAAGTAGAAACAGCAAATGGTACTGGGTTGGATATAGATTACCCTCGACAAATTGCTGACACTTTTCACGTGGACACTTGTTGATGAAAACTGCCTAAAATGAGGACTATGCATCCTAGCCCCCTTTTATCCCGGGAGGACAATGTAACTATCCCTTAATAGAACAGGAATGGAAGTGACATGTTACATCCAGGGTCAGTCTCAAAGAAGGAAATGTCTGCCACTGCCTCCTGCCCTGTCAGCAGGACAGAAGCAGAGATGCCAAGGTCACAGGGGATAACAACACCAAAAGATAGAAAGAGACCGTGCCTTGAACTGGGTCACAGGACAATGGGATGACCAAAAATGTCCACATGGGGCTTTACAGGAATAAAAAATACTCATTTTTTTGGAAGATTCTAAATGTTTAGAGTTATGTATACAGTGGTGTTACTCTAACACAGGACTACCTCAGGATATAGAAAAATAACTGTCTTATAGACTCCTTTTTACTTGATCTCAACATTCAAATATACCTTAACAAAATTCTAGCTCCAGAAGATCCTGTGGACACATGGTGGCCCTGACAAGACAATAACGAGATTGTGTCTCTATGCTATAATGATGTGCAGTTCAGTCCCAGGTCAGAGCTGCTTTGAAACAATCTCAGGCCAAACAGGATTATCTAATATTTAACTTAAATTCCTTCATAATATTTAAGGAGGTTTTGGAAGAGATCTATTTATGATTCTAAGGAAGTACCCATCTCTCACCTAATAATGAGCCTCACACAGTCCCTAAAAGCTCACATTCTCACTCATACTCTGAAAAAAATTATCTCTCATGTTCTCTTCTACCCTAAATATCTTAATTCCTTCATTCCTTTGCTCACTTTACCAAAGTGTGGGCTACAATCAGAAATGTTAGCTCCAATACCATTAAAATTGCAAAAGGATATCTGTTAAATTTAATATATAATGTTATAACAGATTTGTATACAATCGATGAATTATATTTTTGTTTCCAAACTGCCATGTACATATTCATTTTATTTCCATATTTCCACAACAAGAATTTTAGTCATTTCTCTGACTTTTCTGAGGAGCTTGAAAAATAAAAACAGCCTCTATCTGTCGATGTCACAAAATATGAATAATGTATATTAAAAATTAAAAGTATCAATATATTCTTAGGCTTTTCCAGTAAGGAGGGAATATCATTAGCCTTTGGGAATCTGCTAATTAGTGGTATATTATTTACTAAACCAACTACTGTGGACTGAACTCATATCAACTCACTGAATTACTAAAAAGATATTGTCTAAGTTTTATTTATTTTGTTTACTGAAAGCATACAGTTTAAATTTTATATTAGCAGCTAAATACTGATAATATGAAATGATGTAATATATGTATTTCTTACCTGATAAAAAATTCTACTAGATGAAGTTATTTTTACCAGTTAGAATTTTGTTTTAATATCTATTAATGATGATTAAAGGAATGCCATTGAATAATAAAAAAATAAATTTTCAGTTCCAAAGAGATAAATGGGAAAAACTGCGCTGACTTTTATTTTGTGAGTATGTGACTGCATAAAAGCTTCAGAATGACAACACTAACAATATAAAATTTATCTGTAGCAGAGTTGAAATTGTGCCAGATCCTTCAAAACCCCTTTACTTCTCCCCCGCCCCCCAATATCCCTTACCATACCTAAAAAATATGTAGAATGGAATGAATAACCATTAAAGAATTTTTCCTTTCTCTATTTGAAACAAAGACAAAAATACCTCAACAGTTCTTGGGAAATTCAATTTCTTCACATTTACTCTTCATTTCTATAAAATCAAAATGAGAAAGATAATACATGATTTACAGTAGTAAAGATTATATTTTGGAAGATTTGAGTTTTCAGGATAATTTTTATGTTGGAAGGTCCAAAATCTTCCAATTTTAAAAACAATAAACAGAGATTTTTCTAGAATGTAGAGGATGTGCACAGTGCAAGTTTCTGAATAAATTCAAACCACCCTATGATGATTTATATTGCTCTGAATGATCCATTTGAATTATTGTTGATGACACATTAGAATTGTTTTTAATGTAGGACCAACCTCCTGAAAGTTTTATAACTGCTAAAGTTATAAAAATCAGTTTTATTCTCCTTCTTTACTAATCCTTCACATTCTTTTGAATTATTTTTATAATCCTTATACAAACTCTGCTTTTCTCCTTGTGCAACAAAATCAAGTTCTGAATTCCAAAATAAGTACCTGTCAGATTAGGCAGAATAATATGTGTTTTTCCCATTTTTGATCTTTGTACAGAAGTGTACTCAAAATTGTTGGTTTAATATTGTACTGTACGTACCTTAGAACCCTGTTCATGAGTCATCATAATTTGGGAGCAATTCACAGATAAAGCACAAAAAGTACCATGTAGAGGATAGCCAATGAATAATAGGGAGGCCTGGTTTCTGTGGAACGAATTTTTTTGAGGGTCAGTATGCTCAGTTTCCATTAATAAAGGAGTTTGTAAGTGTATATGCTAAATATTAATCTTTAAAATAAGTCTCCTTAAGAACTGTGCTAGAATACTCAAGAAAATGCCACACTTCCAAACTTGGTTAGATATGATATTAATGTTTTATAGAAAAAAAAAGTGCTCTGAGACTGACACAATAAAACCCAGAGCAGTGAAAACAGCAATGGTGCCTAGTAAATTTAGTTGGATAAATTAGAAATAGGTGATGAATGAATAAAGTAATGAGAGCACTAATGATTAGGGGTATGAGTAAATGATGTAATTTATTTACTTACTCACTAGTCAGTAGGCACCAGCAATTAAAATGACTTTCCTGAGCAACAGATATCTGAGTAAAAAAGAATTGTTTCACTCCTCCTTAAATCGTCCATACTGTTTAATCAAACGGTTATTTCAGTGCATATCCAGCATTTAAAAAACAAAAACTGAAGACAGTCCAGTTTAACTGGATGCAGAAAACAAAGAAGAAGCTGCCGAAACTGTGAATTCGCTGACTCATTTTCTGAGTGCTTTTCACTAGGCAATCGCGTGATTTTCCTTCAATGAAAACATAGTGCAGAAGATGTGATGTTATAAACCACAACTGGACCACAATGCACTGCTGCGGTACCTTCCATTTACAACCGCTTTTATTTTTAAGGGATAGGTAATGTAGTGAAGTTATATCTCAAGGCAATGTTTGAACAAGCAAAATGAGCACAAAAGCGGTCCCATTCCCTGGCAAAGGCTTGGTGCTTTTAGAGATCTTGAAATCTCGCTGTGTTCACCAGGGCCGAGCTGATCTTTCTAGTTGCTTTTGCCTAAGTTGGAGTTGGCTTCTGATGGGTTTATTTAAACCTAAAGCGATTTATCAGAAGATCAAATTCTTAATTTACTTTACCTTACTTAAAGAGAAAAGAGATAAGAATGAAAATGTTTTTTTGTGTGCAGGTCTCACTATCAAGAAAAAGTGGTGTTTAAATTTTCACAGATAATAGCAGATCCTTCACCAATACATGTTTGAGTTGACTTCTGATTTCTCCTTTTCAGGATAAAAAAAATCACAGTAACAGAATTTAGTAAATACACAAACTGCCATCTGTTCTTTCCCCTCATTTCTCAAAACAAGGTGTCACAAAGAGAACTCTAAAAAATTCTAACACATCTTTAAAAAACTACTGATATTTGTATAAGTAGGTTAAATGTGCTCCTTCCATTATCCGTTAATTTGCTTATGTTTTAAGTTACATTCCTATTAAACTGAGTCTTTGTAACTTAAGTGATAACCAAACCTGAGATTTTTTTCTTCTAACATTTTCTATGCAAAGTCAAATCTCACACTAAGCTTTCTTATTGAGCTACTTAATAGGTTCACATATATTTTTCAGGAGCAAGTATTTATTGGACAAAGAAGCTAAGATTTCCATGTTTTATGTATTATTTAACATGGAAGCAGAAATGTCCTAGTCTAGTTCAGTATAGATAGAGGAAAACAATCTGGTATAAGTTCTCAGTAATTGTTCCAAAGTCAAATATCAGTAAATGAAATGATAGCTACAGGATGAGAACTCAGGACTTGTAACTCATGCATTTCCAAATATCAGGAGCTAGTCATCAGGACCAGTACATCCTTTGAAAGAAAATGTATAATTCACTCTACTTTTCAAGGCACAAAAAAGTCCACATACACAGGGAATAATGAGCCCAGAATGCCAACCTTTACTACAGATAAACTGCTGAAATTTGAAATGATTGCTATGGAAATGTATGCCCTTGTCCCTTAACACACTCAAAATACAATGGAAAGAAAACAAGCCAGGCAGCAATCCAAAATATTCATGAAAATAAGAAAATATTTCACTCAAAAACAGTAAATTTGCAATATATACATATGTATATATACACACATGTTGCATGGGAGGAAAATAAAAAAGGAATTAACATCCACATATGTTTATAAAAATTGTCAAGCTTCTTTAGCTTTAAAATACCATCTTTGTAAATTTCATCATATGTTCCTGATTTTTAAAAAAAACATATTGTTTTGCAATAGATACTGACATTACTAAAACCAAGAAAGAGACAAAGCAGAAATTACACACTGCTTTCCAAAAGTCATACAATTTCCCTTTCTTTAGGACAAAACATGCCTTTGACAGGCAGCATATAAACATCTCTGCAATTTTAAGACAAGTAAGGGCACGCCATGAACATTGGTCTTTGACACAAAGTACACACTGAAACAAATTTAGACTGCTTCTGTAAGTCAAACCCATTCCTGCTAGTATGTTTTGTTTAGCCAAAGTAGCTTTTTTTTTTTTTTTAATTTTGTCTAGGTTGGATTTGTTACCACTGAATTGTAACATCTTTGGTGGAGTTTGGGAAGGGCCCTAAGGGCAACACAATCATTCCATTTTCTTAAATTAGGCTGTTACCCATTAGAATTGGAAGTTACAGGTTTTGAGACTATTGTTTTTTATTAAAGTAATCAGACCTATTTGGCAGAGACTTTCAAAGGCAGAATAGAAAAGACATAAGCAGAGAGGACTTGAGAACATTTCAGTTAACGAACATGGCACAATGACTAGAATTCTAATGTATAGACGAATTGCCAACTCAAAAAATGGGGGTTAAGGTCAGATCTTAACCTACATAGAAGACTTTAAACTACAACTACTGGGATTAATGCCCAGTGTCAGTAGAAATTTATCAACTGATCTGAAAGGGTTATACAACTTGATTTAAATCTTGCTTTTGGAAATTGGTTTGTGCAAGGACTAGAGTTGACTAAAACAAGGAGAGTGGAAGGAAAGCATAGTATGTAAAGACGTAGTTATTAGTGAAAAGAAATTTGAATGTGAAAATGTTCTAAGGATATTTTGGCTAAAAGAAAAAAGATGGTAAGATGTAGTAAATATATGACAAGGAAAATGTTAATTGTAATAGAACAGACAGAATTAGAGATTATTGTTATAAAATTTGATGAATTTTATTTTAAGTATGATCTTACTATCTAACATCTGAGAAATGTTCACTTCACAATCTGAAATAAAAATTCATTATTTATTTACATAATATCAAAAATAGTTATGTAAAATTTAAGTGAATTAGTCAAACTTTTTTTGTACCACAGATGTGGTCAATGTAATAGCCATAAATGTAAAAATAAAGATGTCAAGAAATCAATGAGATATTCTTTAAAAAAATGTAGAAAATGATACATCAGATGAAAATATCTCTATGCAAAAAAAAAAGTATAGGTATTTCCCAATTCCCTTCCTATTTTACTGACCCTGTACCTCACATCTGGTAAATTTAAGGACATCACATATCCCAGAAAGTAGTATTTTTGTCCCACTGGAAAAATGCATAAATCATAAAAAATTATTATTAAAGTAATTCTTATAATAATCTGATCATATGAATTTTAAGAGTTCATACTTATCTTTATCACCACTTCAGGTTAAGAGATTGACCCAAGGTGTGACTTATGGTTCCTAGTTTCTTTACCGAAAAACTCCTCTGAGACTTTTAAAAGATTGTGGTTCAGAGAAATATACATGCAACATTTATTTGTAAATGTTCTTTGTAAATTTCCTGAAGTTTGTGCATAGATTCAAGTTTTAGAATCTCTGACTTAAAGTATGTTTCCCATATGCAAACCCTATTTTTTCTTTTCCATTAAAAATCAAGTTGCTAAGCATCACTAAGCCCCTGCACATTTTTCTCAAACTCAACTCTATACAACATTAAATTTTCAAAGTATTGAAAAATGTTTAGAATTCAGAAAAGGTTTGAATTATGAAAGAAATTTGATTTTTGAATTCCTGTCTCACTAATATCCAATACCAATTTATTGTTGACAAATAGCTAAATAACCTGAAAAGAGAAGAAATTTTGATTACCTTGATTGCCAAGTTGACTACTTTTCAATTATATTTAAAAAATTAATCTGCACCACTTTAATACAATTATATTCAAAACAATATTTAACACTTCTTGGGAATTGCCAAAGAGGGCAGCAAAATAGTTCCAAAGGAATTTCTACTTAACCCCTTCCCTTCCAAAAAAACCCACATAAGACTGAATAACTATCTGAGAAGGAAAATACCTTCACAAGAGCCAGAGATTACAGGTGAGGGGCTACAGCACTCGATGAGGCACGGAAATAAGAAACGATGCCAAAGGTAGGCAGGGAAGGTAGATTCACATACCCCATCACGTCCTCCCTTAAGGCTAGGCAGCCTAGCTCAGAGAGAAACTAATATCTTCTGGTTGGAGGAGAGTAAAGTGAGCACCTGACTCCCTTCTGAGGTCCAAGGTGGCCCCCTGCAGGATTCCACCAACTCATGCCCCTGGCTCACCGCAGTGCCCGCCAGCTCCAATGGCCACAGGTGGATCTCATGCCTGCCGGAGGCTTCCATGGTAGGGTTCCAAGTGAGCTGCTGGGAACACAGGCCCCAGACTTGCCCCAGTACTTACCAGCTCAGTTCCCAAGGTCCCCCGTGGCTCCCTACCACCACGCTCCCAGAGAGCTCCCATGAATCCAGGCGCTCAGCACACTCCTAGTGCCTGACTGCTCCAGCAGCCACACGAAGCTCCAAGGGGCCCAGGTGGTTCCCATCACACACGCTGGAAACCTGTGTGCACACCAGGTTTCTGGCGACCTTCTTGGATGCAGACCCAACTGCCTGAGCTGCCCCCTGCCGGCTCTTGTTGTCCAAACAGCCCACCTGTCCCCATGCAGCTCAGGAGGCACCTGGGGCTTCTGCAGCCCTAGGCTGCTGCCAGAGCGTCCCTCAAATGGAGAGCCCGGGCTCACTCCAATGCCTCTGCTCCTGCAGCACTTTTGTGCCCTGATGGTGGGAATGTAAACTGGTGCAGCCACTGTGGAAAACAGTATGGAGGTTCCTCCGAAAAATTAAAAATGAACTACCATATAATCTGACAATTCCATTACTGGGTATTTTTCTTAAGGAAACCAAATTACTGTATCCAAAAGACAGCGGCATCCCCCATGTTTAGTGCAGTATTATTTATAATGGACAAGACAGGGATTTACCCTTGGTGTATATGCACGGTAGAATGGATAAAGAAAATGTGAGATGATAGATAATAGAGAGATAGATAAACACACCGTAGAATATTATTTCGCTACAGAAAAGGAAAGTAAAGGAAATCCTGCCTTTTGCAACATAGATAGACCTTGAGGAGAGTATGCTAAGTGGGAAAAGTCAGGCAGAGAAAGACAAATACCATGTGTTCTTACTCATGTGGAATCTAAAAAAGCTAAACTGAAATAAATAGAGAATAGAAGGGAGGTTGTCAGGGGCTGGGTGGCGAAGGAAATGGGGAAATGTTGATGGGCGGGCACAAACTTCCACATACAGATGAATAGGTTACAGGAATCTAATGTTCAGCATGGTAACTATAATTAACGATATTGTATAATGTACTTGGAAGTTGTTCAGAGAGCAGATCTTAAAAGCTATCTCAACCAAAAAAAAGCAATTATGTGAGGGGATGCAGGCATTAACTAACCTGTTATGTGGGAGACTGTTTCCTCACACTTATATCAACTTTGTGCATTATTAAACATTTGCATTATCCTGATCTTATAAAGTATAACCTCTCAGAGGTATCTTGAAATGTTTTTAATAACAAATACTTGAAATTCAATCATTTTTCATATCTATTAATAGAGTGTTATAATTGACCAGCAAGTAATCAGGAATAAAATGTATTATACTATTTTTATTTAAGTTATACTAATTCATTATACTCTAAGTATATTACTAAATATTCTACTTATTTTTGAAAATATGAATCTTCTAAGTGTGGAGTCTGAGCTCTTGGCTTACTTTCATTTAAATAACTGCCACTCACTCTTTACCTTCTCACTCAGGCTTCCATTATAACTACTTATTTTGGAATTCAATATAATGCAGTTAAGGTAAATACAAATTTAATTTTCTATGTATATGTTAATTTTTTTGTTTTATAAATTACTTTATTGTTGTTCAGTTACAGTTGTCTGCATTTTTTCCACACCACTCCCCCCACACCGTGGCCAAACCCACCTCCCTCCCTTGATTCCACGCCCCCTTGGTTTTGTCCATGTGTCCTTTATAGTAGTAGTTCCTGAAAACCCTTCTCCCCACTGTCCCCTCCCTGCTCACCTCTGGCTATTGTTAGACTGTTCTTAATTTCAATGTCTCTGGTTATATTTTGTTTGCTTTTTTCTTTTGTTGATTATGTTCCAGTTAAAGATGAGATCATATGGTATTTGTTTTTTAATTGTTTTAAAAATAACCTTAAGTTTAATCATTAATCTTATCCTGACTGTACTATGAAATATTGTTTTCTACTTTCTAAAATTGAAATACAATATTTCTGCCTACACTTGGTTTCCAAAATACAGCCACCTCAACCATGATTCAACTTTTGTCATCTAATTTTTTTCTATTTTATATACATCAAATTTGTACTGAAAATAAAAACATTTTGCAAGGAAAAAAAATTGGTTTAACTATCCACACTTGAGTGATTACATTTTATTCTACTCTCCTTAAAAGTGTTGCAGCCACTTGAAGATGAAAACATCAAGTTTTGAGTTCTGGCCACGATGAAGGCATATGTAGAAACACTTCACTTCCTCACACAACCAAAATAAGGATAATGACCAATTTAAAAACAATAAACAACCACAAGTGCCAGAAAATCAAACTGCATGGAACTCCCACAACCAAGGAGCTAAAGAAACATTAACCCAGACTGATAGGAGGGGCAGAGATGGGAGACAGGCAACTGAGCAGAAAGAACACATGGCAAGGTGGCAAACTCCTTGGGTCACATAGAGCTGGCTGAACAGGAAACTAGAGACTCAAAGCTAGCTGTAAAATACTACGAGGGTTGCAACAGCAGGAGAAATTCCCAGTCTCGCAGAAGCATTCATTGGAAAGTGGGGCTAGAGTGGAGCAAGCGAACGACATTGTTCCCTCTCTGTAGGCAAGGACCTACATCCAAGATTACTCTATCCAGAAAAGCTATCATTTAGAATGGAAGGACAGATAAAGTGCTTCCCAGATAAGGTCAAGTTAAAGGAGTTCATCATCACCAAGGACTTACTATATGAAATGTTAAAGGGACTTATCTAAGAAATAGAAGAAGGTCAAAAACTATGAATAGTAAAATGACAACAAACTCACAACTATCAACTACTGAACCTAAAAAAAAAAAAAAGAAGATAAACAATGAAAACAAAAAACTAAGCAAACAACTAGAACTGGAGCAGAAATGGAGATTGCACATGGAGGGTTTTCAGTAGTGAGAGAAAGGGAAGAATGGCGGGGGAGGTACAGTGTACAAGCGTAATTGGTAGGCATAAAATAGATGGGGAGAGGTTAGAATAGTGTAGGAAACAAAGAAGCCAAAAAACTTATATGCACAACCCATGAACATGAACTAAGGGGGAGAATGCTGGAGGTGGTGGGGGGGGGGGGCACTCCAAGGCAGAGGGGGAATAAAAGGTAGAAAAAAATTGGTAAACCTGTAATAACACAATCAACAAAATATACTTAAAAAAGAAAAGATCAAGTTTTAAGCCCAATCTTCCTGAAATGCTGCTCTGGAAATAATTTTCCTGCCTTTTTAGGAAGTGCAACTGAGATAACTTTGACTTCTCAGCATTTTGTTTCTGTCCCAGTTTTACCCCACCCTACTCAATATAGCTTTCAGCTGTACCTTATTTCTAATAGACCTAATTCTCCTTAATACCCAGAACCTGTCTAATTTCTTCATTTCCCTACATGTAACAAAACCACAAGTCTTTAATTGTCTTACTTCATCACCGTATCTGCCTAAATATTTTAATTCCTAATCATACTAAGGAACTTTTTGAGGGAAAGCCATCATACTCTTATATGCCAGATTTCCTTCCACAGTAAGTGCAAATACAAGTAGAGCCAATAGTCATAATTACAAGATTGCCCCCAAGTCAAATTGTTTAAATGTCATGGGTAAAAGCTTGCACCTCTCTCCCCACCTGCCCATGGGATGGATTTACCATACTCTAAAACCTAAATTACCAAACTTAAGTTTCCCCAGAGTGAGTCCACAATTCTACAGTTATTGGGGCATCTCCGCAAATATTTCTGACTCCAAAATTGTAAGGTGTGAATTTATTCTTTCTTCTTAAAGAAGTGGAGAAAAAAATAAATGAAATGCCAAAATCAAATTGGCATATTCATGAACTACATATTTTAATAACTATGAACAGAAACATAATTACTTTGTTTTGCTACAGTTCTCTGTAAGAATATAAAAATAGAAAGAAATTATATTTTTGGTTTTATATTTCTTTTTTACAAATACAAATCTTCATTTAAGTTTCAAACAAATTATTTTTAATCCTAGATATCTTTCAGAGGCAATAAATTACAGATTCCATTTTTAAACCAAAAAAAAATTATTTTTAAACCACCAGAAATAGAACAGGGTATTCATAAGAGGCAACTATAATATAAATCTTTAAAAAAGCATTTAGACTGAGCAATCTGAAACACTCTATCATTCTTGATAATAAAATCAAGAAAATCTGCTCTCTAATTATCACTCCACATGTAATATATAATGAACTATAAAGGGAGCCCCCAAAATGGAATTATTTGCAAAAAAATGTGTATTTATTCTTACATGTTTAAACTTCAGTCACCTTCAAATTACTTTTCATTTGATGCAATACACCAATCAAGACATTTTTTCCACTGCTCATAAAAGTTTTTGAACTTCTCACTTTTGATGCCTTTTAGTGCTTTTGCTATTTTTTGTTTTAGCTTTTCCACATTGGCCAAACACTTCCCTTTGAGGACTCTTTTATCCCGCTAAACAAAAAAAATGTTGATTGGGGTGAGATCTGGTGAGTAGGGAGGGTGAGGCAGGGGGTCATGCCAGGTTTTGGTCAAAAACTGCTGAACACTCAGCACAGCGTGGACAGGTGTGCTCCTGAATCACCCATTGTGTAATGGGCAAACTGTTGAAAGAGTTTAAAAAAAAAATTCACTGAAGCTGAACACAGTGTTTCGCAAAAATGCCAGAGTGTGCATTGATACAGATTGATTCCTAGAACACTCACCTAGCACAGGGAAACCTGTACTTCAAGGGGCCTGCCCTATAGGAGACAATTATGGTTTTTTGGGGGGAACCTCTCATATCATAATTTTAAATTATTAAATGAGGTTTGGAACTAAGATTTTTTCTCTAAAATAGATATTGATAAAAAATTAGTTGTAAAGTAAGTAAATTTAGTTGTAGCAGTTGCTAGCTAGATGTATGAATAGTTTTGTCATTCTTAAGATACATAAATTAGCATTTCTTCTGTAAACAAATAATTATCCTTTCTGTTGAAAATGATGTTTTTCAGAAATTGTAGTTGGGATTTCTCTCTCTCTCTCTCTCTCCCTCCCCCCCCCCACATCCATTTATTTATTGTAATTTTCTACTTTTAAGTACCTAAGATCATATTATAATTTCCTGGAGTAAAACTAAAAATCACAATGAATGTTAACAATAGCACACATCTATGGAAACATAATTTCCTTGCTGGATTTTTAAAGTATATCACTATTTTTTAATAACACATGTTTGTTGCTCTAAATTACCATGTTTATTATTTAATGTAATGCAATAAAATTTAGTATAAGTGATGGAGAGAATGAAGTATCATGTATAACTGAAATTAATGTGCATAGAGATGGTTTTTGTTAAATGTACTTATTTCTACATGCCAGTGTTTGGGAGATAATTCCCCCATCTACCCTCTTCAGTTCTTCTGCCAAGAACTATTTATGGCATAATAAAATTGACACAAGACTAGAGACCAGGAGAAAAAACAAATTTAAGATGTGCACATGGGAAACTCACAAAGGATGCTCTGGTCATAAATTGCTCAAATAAGTGATCAAAGTAGGCACCTTTTCATACTGTTTAGATGAAGAAATAATACATTTGTGAGAAACTGTCAGAACAAAGAAAATTAGTGCTTTCCTTGTTAGAAAGGAATCTAAGCAGGTTTGAGTAGTTATTTAGTGAGGAATTTAAATGAGGTTTGGGCTTGGGTAGTACCCTAGTAAAGGCATTAGAAGGTTTGTTTGTATTGGGCTAGCAAAAAAGTCCATTTAGTTTTATCTGTAAAATAAAAGACACATTTTTCATTTTCACCAATAATTTTATTGATTTGGATATTTTGAGTATATCAGCTTTCTCCTACGTGGTATAACGTTAATCATTCTTAATTAATGTCTCAATTTGATTGCTATACAATTCAACTGGTCTACCTGACTGTGGAGCATCGTCCAGTGAGAAATCTCCAGCATGAAACTTCACAAACCATTTCTGATGTTTGATCAGTCACAGCACCTTTTCCATTCACTGCACAAATCTTTTTTTCTTTTGCATTTCAATTGTGTTTTTACCTTTCTTAAAATAATAAAGCACAATATGCCATAAATGTTATGTACTTTCTTCCATCTTCGATATTAAAATGGCTACACAAAAAATTAACCATTTTAAAAGGCACACTATTGTGACAGATATCACAACACAAGCTAACAAAAATGTTTTGTATTAAGTTAAAGACAGCTAAGCACTACTAGAGCCATCTTAGGGGAAAAAAACAAACGAACCTTTGGCCAATCCATACATGCTGTTTGGAACCTGGGTTTTATAACTTCTCTGAGAAGGTGGTTTATATTCTTCAGAGTGGGGATGGTTATCTATCATGCAAGTCTACTTCCTGCTTTGGGGGGGCACTGAGCAGAGCGAGGGAGCTCTCCCTGCTTCTGCTGCTTCCCAGGTGACTCTAGTTCAAAATAATCATTTTGCTACTGTGGGACATCTTGGCACCGCCTGCCCTAGACCCCAACACCAGTAGATGATAATACATTTGTGGAAGTCCCACAGTGCCAACTACTGTGAAAGAATGCAATACAGTCATTTACTTTGGAAATTAATCAATGCCATCATTATTAAAGTTACCTGGCAGACAACAGCCTTCCTTCCACTTAATAATTAGTCAGCGGGTTTTTCTTCCATTTGTGAATATAACTACTTGCAGTTTTTAAATTCTCCACATGTGGCCCATTAGCAGTGTTTCAAATTTTATGCATTTATATTTATATTTTAATGAATAACCTTATTATTCTGATTTTCGAATTAAGTAATTCTTAAAACAGTATTTAATCCTTTTAACTCAGAAAACTTAAATTAACAATTTTTAGCTCAAGGAAAAAATGGTGATCACAAATGAAAGTACAAAAACCCCTTTTTTTGTGCTGGATATGATGCAATAAAATGCATATTCATTCATATATAAATAACATCAGTACTTTCTATTTCTAGGGACAATTTACACCCCAATTATCTAATAAAGTGCTATTTATCCTCAACAGATGGATGACTACTTTAATTTGGTTTTAATACTCAACACAACTTTAACTCTTGGCAAATTTAAGCAATATTTTAGAAAATTTAAAATATGTATGCATATTAAATTATACTGTTGATTGAATAAAACTGAGTTTTCTAAAATATTATAATCTTTCAAAAATATTATAATTTATATTCACTCAATTCAATTATATCATATTCAATTGATTATGTATGACCCTATTAAAAGAAGTGGTCCATCCTTTAAATTTATAAAATTATCTTTTCTGTAGATTATAAAATAACTATAACATGTATTTTTATAAGTTAATTGGGGAAGTATACATTATATTGCTAGACAAATGCTAAAATAAGTACATCTAAAATCCTTGAATACAGCAATTTTAATATTTAATCAAATAAAAGTATGTATCAGATAAAAACTGAAGTCTGACATATTCTAAACCAAAAGATTCTATTCTCTGTGTTGCACATTACATCCTTGTGGCTCATTTATTGTATAACTAGGAGTTTACCGCTCCTTTTGCCCTTCACCTTTAAAAATTTTTTTAATTTACTTTTATATTTATTTTTAATAGAGATTTTATTTAAACATTTTGTTTATTTATTTCTAGACAGGGGAAGAGAGGGAGAAAGAGGGAGAGAGAAACATCAATGTGTGGTTGCCTCTCACACACCCCCTACCAGAGACCTGGCCAGCAACCCAGGCATGTGCCCTAGACTGGGAATAGAACTGGCAACCAAACTTTGTTCACAGGCTGGCACCATTATAACCAGTTCCTTGGGCATCCTTATAACCAGTGTTTTGAACTCTGCATACGATAGATTGCTTATCTTCATTTCATTTAGTTCTTTTTCTGTTACTTCATTTGGGCCATATTTCTTTGTCTTCTTATTTTGACAGCCTCCCTGTGTTTCTTCTATATATAGAGTAGAGCTGCTTGATTCCATGTCTTGGTAGTGTGGTCTAATGTCGTAGTTTTCCTGTAGGGTCCAGTGGCACAGCCTCCTTTATCCCCCTTCCTGTACACACAACCCTCAGTGTGTAATTCCTTCTTTCGTAGATGAGTCTGATTGCTGTCAGCAGGTCAATGGGAGGGATTTACCCAGTCCAGACAGCTGGCAGGACTGGATTGTGGAGGTCGTTGGGTGGTGCTCTGATGTGGTCTGTAACTGTCCATTGGGTACACAGGCTCTGCAGTTTTCCAGGTGGCACAGGCCAAATTCAGCCTCCACCTGTGTTCTGTCTGTATAAGCTATAGACCTTAGTGTAAGCCATAAAGTGATCTGCAGATGATTGCTGCTAGTGCCAGGCCTGGAGCCACTCAACGAGAGGTATGAGGGCTGGGGTCAGCTGTTGTTTGTTTGACTGGCTTTAGGAAGCTCTGAAGCCCAGGCCTAGCCTAGCCCTTCATACGAAAAAGCCACTGTAACCAGAGTGGGAGGGTTGCTTGGTTGGGTCCATAAGTCAGATGCGGCAGACCCTTAGGTAATCAGGATAGGGCTTACCGTAGGAGCCAGGTTGATGGAGATTGCCATATGGTGCCACCACACTATGGCTCTCTGTGGGGGAGGGCACAAAAAAGGTACAAAAGCCATTGTCTGCAGTTCTGCCTGGGAAGAAGCTGTCTCCCAGCTCTTGCCCTGATGTCAGACACTTCAGTTCCTCCTCATATGCCACTGCTGCTCCTCAAGCTGCTGCCCTAGTGCTGGAGCCCAGAGGGAGTGAGTCTGAGTAAGTCCCTGTGTGTAGCAAGGCCCTTTAAGAAGAGATGCTGGAGAATCCCACAGTTTCCTCTGCTGATACACCCCCACTAGTTTTCACAGTCAGAAGTTCTGGGGACTTCCTATATCCGCCACACATGGGTTTTGGGCCGGCAGATTCTGTGGGTCCTCATCTGCACCCCTCATCCTTCCTACTGGTCTGGATGAATGTGGTTTCTCCAGTTCCTTAGTTGTTCAGACTTCTATATAGCTCAATTTTCTGATGGTTCTGAGTGATGGTTGTTCTACATTTTAGCTGTAATTTTGCTGTGGCGTGCAAGGAGCTGAGCCACATTTACCTATGTCTCCATCTTGCACAAAAGTATATGAACCTCTTTTTTAAATTTAATGATAATCTATTAAGAAAATAGGATGGACTTAATATATATAAATAATTATATATGTTATATATATAAAACATAAAAATATATAAAATGGACTTCACCAATTTTCTAGGAATTAAGTTTTATAAAGTCAATCAATTAAAAATTTATTTTACCTGCACACATTTTTATGTATCTGAACATTTTAGTATATGTCATTATAAATTACAGGAATATGAATAATCCTGTTTAAAGAACTTCATTACAGTCTAAGTACACTAATTCTTTATGTAATCCTAGTATAAATACAGGAAGAGCCTGATTCTATAGCAAGTAAACTATTCCTAATTACCATGTGAATGTTGGATAAAATGTTAGGGCCTCAGGATCTCATACCATATAACACTATGAGCTAATTCACTTGAGCAAATATTTTATTTAAAAATTCATGTTATGTTTTGAAAAGTTGTATCTATATTTTGTTTTCCCCTTTGATTTCTATCTCCTACCTGAATAGTTCAAGATCTCAGATACACTACTTTATTTTCATAATATTATTGTGAATATACATTGAATGAACCATCTGTATCAGAGGATGTCCTACAATAAATAAATTTGCAGTCTCCACCTGGAAGTTTTGTTGTATGAGCCCCCTGAATTTGTTCTTCTTATTTTTAAATTGTTTTAATCCATGAAATTCTTCATTTTACAAATATCTACTTTGTTACTCTTATTTTATTCTAATATTTTGTGTGTGTTATTCCTTTTGGCTCCATTATTTTTCAAATTAAAAACACAAAATTTAGTATTTTATATATATATATTTTTATTTTTATTTATTTATTTTTATTGGTGTTCAAGTACAGTTGTCTCTATTTTCTTCTCACTACTGATCTCACCCATAAGTGGAACATAACCAACAAGATAGATATTGTTTTTATTTTATATTCAATGTTTAGTGTTGAATATTCTATAAGAATGGTTGTACAGTTCTGTCTGTTCTCTCTCTTCTTGCTCTGTTCCTTGATTCCTTCCTGCTGGAATGTTCATTATAAAGCAGGGATGGGAACACTAAATTATAAAAATACAAAGATTATTAAAGAGTATTTTTAATTCCTCAATTTCTTTTTAATAAACTAAAATGATATATGTGTTATAATAATAAACCAAAGCACTGAAAGAAATTGGAAAATAATTTTTGACATCTTAATGCTGAGGAAAAAAAGATAAATTAACATAAAGGCAATCAACTTGGTGAGTTTGTTTATAATTGTAAACTTTTTGTATATTATATGAAATATAAAAATGTATTCATCTAAAATATATTTGGTATTTATTCTGTAGTACTCGAGGAGAGATTCACTTATACTTCTTGTCAGAAAAATATGTCAAAGAATTGTAAATGGGCAAAAGAGATGACTGCATCCTTTAAATGGCATCCGGAGATGGATTGTCAAGTATGTCCTCAGCATTTGCTAATTCTATAGGGATGTGTACCTTTGACTGACTTTGATTGACTAGTCCATTTTATAACTCTGTAGGAATACAAATTAATTTCTAGAACACATTGTAATGCAAAGTTTTTACCTGTAGCAATGCAAATGAATTTTATGCCGTAGAAAAAAAATTTAAAAGTCAAATTTTCATTGACTTTAACTCCTTACTGCTTTCCTCATTGAAAAAAAAAATGAGTTTGGTAAAATCTTTGACACACGTTCACTTAATATGTGTGTGAGAGCCATTTTATAGATTTTTGATAATTACAATATAAAAATTTTAACTGAAAATGGTTCACTATAAAGGATGCTATTCTTTCTTAAAAGAGGACATGAAATAGAATTTATGATCTCTATTATATACAAATGGCAATTTGACATCTGAATTTTCTATACTGCAGAAAAACCTTCTAAAGCAGTGTTTTTGGTTTTGTATGTTCTGTGGGAAACTTGCTTTGAAAGATGTTGAAGCCCAAACATTGCTGTAACCGAAGTTGGGTGGGTTCCTCTCAGCCACTTCCCAGTGAGGAGGACTCCCTGAGCAACTTCCTATGAAGGTTAAAGGACAAGTCACAATGCTGAGCCCAGAGAAGTTCCAGTGAAAGGTTAGTATCTTTTCAACAATTTCAGACATTATCTGAAATTGAGTGGTTGGTAGTCTGGCATCTAAGGATTTTCTTCAAACATACCATCATCTCAGTTGAAATATTTATCATATGATAAAATGAATACCTCTTCATATTTCTCCCTCATATTTTAAACAAGTATGAAATTTGGAAACATCAAATTTGCTTTCAGAGGATCATTGGGGTTCAACTTATCATATTATAAACTTTGTGTCTTCAAAAGCTTTCTGAGAATTGTTAAAAATATTAAATACTCTTGAGAGTAATATAATACTTCACATCTGTGTTTTATGTACAAAATGTTGCAAAAATATAATTTGTCATTCTAATCAAGACATTTCTTTCACTGTGATGTGTAAATATTTCTGAATAAGCATCATTGAAAGCTTTTACAAATAAAGCCAACTTGTAATTTCGGTGATATATTCAAAGCTTTGGTACGATCATGGAGACTGCAAAACTGACTCAAGTAAAATACACATAAAACTTAAAAAAAGAATGCTAAGTTAGGAACATGATGTAAAATTAGGAAACTAGCAGAAAATATAAGCTAATAGATAACAAAGTATTCAAAAATCAAATTAGATAACTGTGTAGACTGCATTGAGAAGTGGAAATATGCTAATACAGATATTGGCATTTAAAATAAAGGGGCATTATCTTAATATCTGGAACATTTTATCTAAATAAGTAATGGAAACTTAACTCAGACTCTGAGTCAAAAGCAGAATATATGTAATCTTCAGTATAATGGCCTTATACACCATCTACTTCTATAAATATTGGTGACATTTTTTTCTGTCTATAAATTTTCATTTTATTATGCCTCCTATTATTAATATGCATTCACTACTTGCTAAAAGTCTTATCCCAGCAGATTTTAGACAGTTTCAGTTTAATTCTATCACCTTTTTAAACATGTAAAGAAAAAGATGCCCGCTATAAGCAGATATAGCATTTTTCTTAAGGTGCATTCTTATTCTTCACTAAATATAAAAAACATATTACATTTTCTTCATCATGCATGAGGGTAATACTATAACAGCACATGAAATAGGTCCAAATGTTTATATAATTTATTATTTCCACCCAAATGCAATAGTATTCAATTCTCCTAAGAGATTCTTATTGGCTTAAACCAAAATCAAGGCAAGTAATTACTTGGAGAGAGAAGAATTTTAAATACATTGTGATGACAGAGAAATAGACTGAAGCCACAATTTGAGAAACACAAAAAGAAATGTCACAACTCCTATTTCTAAAGAATTTTGCTTATTTCAGAATAATTATTATCTTAATTTTTGGGAGTATCCATTTAAAATTTTTCTGGCTATAAATTCTTTATTCAGCCTCTCCTACAATCCCTTTAAAATTATTATAACAAATAGGTAACTGTTAAAGCATATAGTAACAGAAAATTAAAACAAAAGTCATCTGGAATCATGTCCCAGTTTATAGCCTTCAAATTACTTCCCACTGAACATGGAATAAGTTCAGCTTCAAAAACAGACAACAATGTCATTTAAAACCAGGTTTTCATTCCATCATTGATCTGTAACTCATGAAACTCTCCTTCATCCAGCAGTTCATAAGATTTTTTTATCCTTTGCCATACTTTCTCTTGTACCTGAAGGACTGATTTCCTATTTGTTTATATGTCTGGCTGTTTGTTTGAGTCTCAGAATAATATAGGACTTCTTAAGAAGCATTCTATAGCTACTCTGTTTCACATAGGCATACTTGATACTGCATTTTTTTCTCTATTCAAAGACATGTATCATTATTTGCTATTATGTTATATGTTTGTGCGTTTTTTTCCCAAAGGTTGCAGATATTTGTGCCAAATATGGCCATCAATTTTCCTAGGCCATAATCAAATGGTAGCACATTTTTAAATCAAATTTATTGGCAGTATTTTTAAATTAGAAAATATGAATTAATAATCTTGATTTCTGACTTCATGTAACCCTTCCCCGCAAATCTCACACCACTGACCTAAACTTCTCAAAGACTAACTTGATAGAACTGAGTAGTGACAGTGTCGATGATGGAGCAGGTACCTTCCAGTCCATACTAGATCATCCACTTTCTTCTATCTCTGAAATTGTTGACTCCACTCCTCTGTGGCCTCTTTATCTGAATAAGGGCTTGCACATTTCACCTTCGGTTCATCTACTTATTGTCTGTGTCACCAGGAGCTCCTTGAAGGCAGGAAGTTGTCTTTTTCATATTGTAATACTACATTTTATTCAATGGCTTGCATGCACTTTATAAATATGTCCAGTGGTCAAACAAATAATGGAATTAATATTCTGTCATAATCTAAGAATAATTTTCACTTAATTTTAGGCCGGTGGAACTGGAATTAAAAACTCATCATTAAATTAGCATGCTACTCTGATAAAAACAATTCAAATTTGCCCTTCTGAAACTATTTAGGATGATCATCAATCCCTTCCCCAGCTACTCTTCCTTTTCCATTGTCTATAAGTGGCATTTTTTAAACAAAAATGTTGTCTATCCATTCCTTTAGTTTATAACTTCTGTTTGTTTATTTTTGAGACAAATGGGATTCCTTTATGCAGCTTCCATCTTTACTCCCAGCAGTAATTTTTTTCTATATCTCCAGATTGTTAAAACACCAGATTGCCTGTAAAAAAAAATGGGTTGAATTCAGCTTTAGGCAAAGCATATGCAACATGAAAAATCAGTTAGAAATTTTCTTCCTAAGTTACCATACATGTAATATTGAATATGAATTTGCCCACACAAAAAGTGGCACCAAGGTCAACCCATGAGTGTTTGCTCTTGATAAAACCAACTAGGACTGGGGGTATTATTTTTAATTCAAGGAAAAGATAGAAAAATAAAATAAAATATTTTATTCACTCAGAAAATATTCAATTAGTATCTACTAGGTACCAGCACTGTTACATGCATTTAGGAAGCAAAAGTAAACAAGGAGTACATGCACTTTGCTTCTATGAATCTTAAGGAGCAGTAAGTGCTTTATGAAAATTTATAACAGGAGATGTGAAAAGCCATCTTTATACTTCATTCCAGGAAGAGTGTGGACATCATATGAACATGATTTAAGTACATGATCCAAAAAAGTATCACTGACTTTTTGCATTTTCAGTATGATACTAGAAGACACAGGTATCTCTAATGATACTAGCAAAAACTAGTAAGGAATTGTGGTTATATTATGACAAAACAGAAAAAAGTCTCCTACTTTTTGTAAAAGCAGTGATGGAACTGGAGGATATAATGCTAAGTGAAAAAGCTGGTGAAAGACAAATAGCATATGATCTCACCTATAAGAAAAATCTAATGAACAAAATAAACAGATGAACAAAATAGAACCATAGGCATGAAAATATGGAACATACTAAAAGTGACCAGAGGGGAAGAGCTAGGGGGATAATGGAAAGAAGAGGAAGTGACTAGGCAAAGAAAATGTAGGAATGACCCACGGACATGGACAGCAGTGTGGGAATTGACTGTGGGAGTAGGGGGTGAGATGGGCAGAGGGAAAAAGGGGAAAAATTGGGACAACTGTAGTAGAATAAAAATAAAACTAACTTAATAAAAAAAATTCTGGATGGAAAGTCTCAAAATTAAAAATTTATCATATAACTGTGATAATTTAATAATGATATATTTATAGAGGAGTAATTTCTTCAATTAGAATGCACATTTTAAGGCTTAATGTACCTTGAAAATTCCTCACCTAAAGAGAAGTCCCAGTTTAGACTACCTGCAGCACTGCATGAAAGCATGAATATATGTACATATTACTGTCTCTTATAAATGTGGATACCTCAGATTTTGTTTTATTTTTTCTTTCATCTGATAGGTAAAATGTGATATCTAATAGCACCAGGTCAATAACTATGTTGATTACCAGAGCAATGGAATGCCTTTAAATATTCATTTTAATTTGAAAATGTGTATACTTTTGACCATTCTTTACTAGAGTTTATAAATTTATACTTTCATAAGATATCTACATGAAGTACCTATATTAATTTTTATTTGAGATGTATTAAAATTCTGTTTATATTTTTACTTGAAGTACATCTTTTGATAATTCAAAATGTCAGTCTCTGAGAAGTCCTGCAATAGATAATCTCACATAATTTGACTTAAACATGTTTTCTCTAAGTTTATTTTGCTGTTGGACTTAATTTTTTATTAACACATATATGTGATAGAATGAATATTTATCCCTTTATTATAATTTTCAACTGTATGTAGAAATTGTGTGTAAACAATTAGAAATATAAAGCATACCCATAAAAATAATTGTCAGAAAGATAGAAGAAAGTACTCTCTGGAAATAAGCAGAGGAGATAATTTCCAAAAACAAAATGTGTGCTCAGAAGAATTAAATCCTGTGAAGAGACAAAATATGATGAAAATGGAATGAGGTCAATGGATAAGGAACACAGAACTCTCATTTTATACTCATTAATAATAAATTATAAATAATTATCAAGGTCTTTTTCTCAATAAAATGCCAACTAAGAGTGGTAGATAGCTTAGATACATGTAGATTTTTTGTTTTTATTCAAAACTATGGTATCAAATATATATTTGAAAGGCATCATTGAAGATATCATGATGATATTAATAAATACTTCACAGTGTGAATAATGTTATACCTCTCCAGATAAAGGATTTTTTTCTATCAACCACAACTGGTCAGATTTTATTTGTTAATTTTTTGGATGGTTCCTCAAAGTAATACATTGCTATATATGTAGAATGCAATCCAACTAAAATGTTTAACATGTTTGAATAAATCATAAACTTCTAATGCTGTATTTTAAAATGAGAATTCAACTGAAGCAGAAAGATAATCAAGAAATTTCTTAAAGTATTTTGCACTTTAGAAGGTTGTTATTTTGTTGCTGTTTTACTTGAGACAGAGAAAGGATTAATAATATATGCACAAAAAGTTCAAAATATAAATTCAGAAAATATGCACATTTTAAAACATTTCTTTAGGTATGTATAAATGAATAACATCCAGATACAGCACCACAGGAAAACTTCATTGGTTTCTTTGAAATATAAAAGTAGGGCTTGGGGACAAGAAGCAATAGGAAACACAGTCTTGCATATTTGATTATTATAGAGCAGGTGGCTACAGGTGGCAGTAAGATTTTTAATATTTCAAGACCCTTTCATTCATGGTTTCTAATATACTGACATAAATATTTTGTTGAATTTTAAAAACAAAGAACATTTAAAACATTTTAAATTATCTTAAATCAATGAAAATAATACCAATGTTGATCTATTTTGTCGTGTGGTTGATTCTCTAAAAACAGCAACATTCTTTTTAATAGTAGAGTACTTTGGGTATTATACTATACTAGAGTATATGCATAACTGAACTAGAATATGCATGGTGGTTGGGGAGCACATAAGCATCCATATGTGTGTTTAATTGTGTGTGAGAGAGAAAGAGAGAAACAAAGGAAGAGAGAGAGATTGTACAAATATCTACAAATGCTCCTGAAAAGGAAAAATTTGATATGCTTATATTAACCTCTATTGTTTAGAATATAATAAGATAATTTTTTCTACTAATCCAGTCTACAAAGTGAAGTTTTAACTTACTTGTGGTAAATTCTACAGTAAAAATCAGGCATTAAAATTGAATATAGTTTCACAATCTTATCGAAGAATCCAACAGGTAATAGTTTATGAATATACTGACATTAGTTTCATGCCTCTGTCGTATGTCAAGACTATACCTCGTTTTACTTTCTAAAACATTTTATACTTGCTCTAGAAGAGAAGACTCTAGAATATGTGGCTTCCTAATATACCATCCCATATTATATTTAAATTTTTATGTAATTAAATAACAAAGTTAAAAGTCAAATGATTGAAAGACCTGTAAGAGAAACATTACTTCTCGGTTTCAACTCTTCCTGATTCTTACTTCTCACAGGCAGATTCTTTGCTTTACTTTTTACTTTTACTTTTTACTTTTTCCTCAGTATATAGTTTAATATTCTAAATGAAGTACCTATAATTATATGTCTTAATTTTGTTAGTTGTTCATAGTATGCACTGACATTTGTGCTAAGATAATGTGCTAAGCAAATTATCTTTCTTTGTCCAGAAAGATAATTTTCAATTGTTTGGCCTTATTTCCTTATTCAGCTTGAAATAATGTATCAACATGATCAGACATTTTTTACAAGAATTTCTAATTTAATTTTCCATTTTACTCCTAGATTCTACTTAATTATTCTCAAATTAGTACTTATTATTCCTCTAAAATTAATTATTATTAAATCATCACAATTACATGATTGATATTGAATTTTCAGGCTGTTTACTAAGCATTCATAATTATAATAAAATTTTTAAAAGCCAATGTCCAAAATCAAGTAAGAGGTAAAATAAATTATGGTATAATATTATATTAGAACACAATATATTTGTTGAAATTTACTTTTAGAAAATTATCTATAATGTATTGTAACACAAAAGAAGCATTTTAAGTGAAAATTACCATATTAGGTTAATATTCTCTGTTCCTCTACTAACTAAAAAATGAAAAATGTATTTCATATGAAATATGAAGATTTGGGTAAAGATTTTCCCAAATCTTATCCAAAATGCTTAATGCACTTTTAATTGGACCGCACACTTGGTGGGAAGAGAAGATAAAAAGAAATAGTTAATGATGTAATTAAGGCACACATTTTTAGTTTTTATTCTTTCTCCATCTGATCTTATTTCTTTTGCTTTTATTTTTTTATTATATTTTATTGATTATGATATTACAGTTCTCCCAATTTTCCCCTTTGCTCCACTCCACCTTGCACTCCCCTCTCCCTCAGGCAATCCCCACACCATTGTTCATGTTCAAGAGTCATGTGTATAAGTTCTTTGGCTACTCCACTTCTATACTGTACTTTACATTCACACAGCTATTCTATAATTATCTATTTGTGTTTCTTAATCCCCTCACCTCTTTACCTATTCCCCTATACACCTCTGCCATCTGGAAACCATTAAAATCCTTTCTGTACCCATAATTCTGTCTTTGTTCTTCTTGTTTGCTTAGTTTGTTTTTGAGATTCAATTGTTGACAAGTATGCATTTATTGCCATTTTATTGTTCATTGTTTTATCTTATTTTCTTAAATAAGTCCCTTTAACATTTCATATAATAATGGTTTGATGATGATGAACTCCTTTAGTTTTTTTTGGTGTTTTGGAAGCTCTTTATCTGCCCTTCAATTCTAAACAATAGCTTTGGAAATCTTGACTGCAGGTCCCTGCTTTTCATGACTTTGAATATTTCTTTCCAGTCCCTTCTTGCCTGCAAAGTTTCTTTCAAGAAATCAGCTGACAGTCTTATGGGAAATCCTTCATAGATAACTAACTGCTTCTTTCTTGCTGCTCTTAAGATCACTCTTTATCTTTAACCTTTGGTATTTTAATTATGTTGTGTCTGGGAGTGGGCCTCTTTGCATCTTTCTTGTTTGGAAGCACTCTGTGCATCCTGGACTTGCATGTCTATTTCCTTCACCAAATTTGGGAAGTTTTCGTTCTAATCTCCCTGAAGTTAGTTTTTTGATATAATCTTCTGATGCTAATAAATGAATCTTCTAAGATGCAATGTGACAAGATCCATTTCTTTTGCTTTTGCTCTGGGCCTTCCAGGGACAGTGATTGCAGCAATTCTTCTGACTTAGAGGCCTCCAAAGTCACTACAGTGCCAGTGCACACCTGTGTCAGGCCAAGGTGATATCTTCTGATGCTCCTGAAGTTGCCACCATGTCTCCTGCTCTTTGTCCTATTTCCTTTTCCACAAAGTCCTTAAACAATGGTTTATGTCATTTCCCCCTTGGTTCTGTTAATTTACTATTGCTCTAGACAAAACATTATAGTGTTGGAATATTTGTTATAACAGATCCACTCTTCACTTTAGGTTTAAGCCAAAGGACTGCCTCTCTCCCTCTTCTGTATTTGTTCAGGGTCAGTAAGTAGTAAATCAAACATTAAATTTATTTTCTCTTTGAATTGTTTTGTGGGTTAATTTAGATATTTCTAAGAGTGAAAGAGTGAACATTTTTTAATGCTGCTTGACACTTGGTGTGTTTTCACTATAAATATATCATTTTCTTGATATTAGAAAGAAAATTACACATTTGATTATCAATTTATTCTTATTTTTAGAAATTTATTTTAGAACTACTGAGAGCCTCTTAATTTAACCTTGTTGTCCCAAAACTTAAATTTCATATTCTTCAAACTTTTATCTTTACACTATTTTCTTCATCAAATATATAATACTAACTCTTAAGTCAGTAATTCTTTTCTTTATTCTGTTCAGTAGAAAATATACCATGTTCTAAGCCATTAAGTTTTATAAATCAATTACTATATAAAAAAATATATACATACATTTGTAAAGAGTTAGTTTTCATATCTATATGTTCTTAATACATATGAACATTTTCATAAGTTCTTATTTTTTACAAATAATATTTTATTTATACATTGAGTGTTTTAAATGATATAATTTCATGTTTGTTCTAGTTTTATTGAGAGTGTATTTATCTCCTGAAAATTTTTTTCCTAGTAACACATATTCCTATGCTCTTTGATATATTAGTTTTTAAGATCACCATAGTAAGAAGTCTTTGTATGTTTCCCTTTCTCTGTTTATCCTCTTTCTTTCCTAATCTGGTTGGAGGTCTACCCAGATTTCAAAAATGCGTATGCACAAACTATTCCTTTTTTCAGTCTCATTTCACCGGTGATACAGCCCCCATCCCAGTCCCTAGTTTTATGAAGAGCATCTATCTCAGGGCCTCCCAGTGTTTGTAGAGCTTTTTGTCTCCCTTATTCTATGCATGTCAAAGTCCTGCTTCTCTCTGTCATGCAGGGCTCCCAACTCCAGTCTCTGCCTACTATTGTAGGTTTCTGCTCTAGATAATTACACAATTTTGTATTCCTACATGTTAATACAAAAGATTAAAATTTAAAGCATGTCTCTGCAATGCAATCTTATCTAAATTTTTAAAAGTTTTTCCCATTTATATCATTAACAGACTTAAACTTTGTATTTTCCTATTTACCTTAAGTAGCATCTCTCAAAGCATTATGCATAGGTGTATATATGGAAGAATATTATATATATATACATATGTATATATCTTCTATGCATATATTTTGTTTTAAAATGATATGGGTTTACTCACAAAAAATGTTAATAATCATCATAAGTTAGATCAAGAAAGACCATGTGAGCTTTCTAAAACAAAAGCTGAAAACAAGCCTACAAAACTAGCTGTCAATTTTTAATTCAATGGCACTGTATTACAGTTTTAAAAATAATATTATTCTTGTGTTATAGATCTCACTCTTCATACAGTGAAAAAATTGAACAATCTTTCTTCTATAAGGAAACCAATGTAATTATACAATCTTCAGTCCTTTCTTCTGAAGAACTGCTCTAATTTAAGAAAATTAGAGAACTAAATTTCTGAGATCCATGATAATTTGGATTCAATAAAAATACATTTTTTGAATGAAAAGAATTGAAATAATGATTCTATTAATCATTTGTTTACTCATAATTTTCCTTCTTTCATTGTCACAACTGTGTAAGGAATAACCTGTTGAGCCTATTGCCATTATTAGGTAAATCTGTAAATTCATTACTAGTTTTTATTTATTAAAAACAATATTTATCATCTATAAATTTAATAATAGTGGGACTATTTAAAAACCTGCTGCATACAAACAGTTCTTTTTACACAAAATAATGTCTCATATATTTGAAGATTACATTGCTACAAATAGAAATTAGGTTCTGACTTTGCTATTTCTGTCCATTTTTCTCCTCTGTGAAGACTTGAAAACTAAAAGAACTGCTTTTCCTCTTTAATTATATATTGTTTCTACATGAATTACTATAAATATATCAAATATGGTACTATAATGTTGATTTTGTCTTTACTTTCAGAATTCCTTTCTGTGTTCAATAGTCAATCTTACTAATTCAGATTTGGTAACAATTGACTTACTCCATCTTCAAATTTATGTCTAAGTTACTGTTTTGTTTATAGAACTAGTTTATAGTGTAAATGAGTTTGCAATGAAAATAATTGCTACTTAAAATAAAGTAAAATTGGAAAAAGCTTTTTACGACTATCTCAAGTTTTGGAGATACAGACATATAATTGGAATGGTAGGAAAGACATGAAGACACCTATACAGTCATATTCAAAAAATAATAGTTCTCCATTTCCAGATTAGGTAATTAATTAATTATTTGGTTCAACTTCATATAAGAGAAAACCCACATAATTGGCTTAAACAAGAGAAAGCTTTATTTAATTCTGTCATTAAGTATGTCTGGATATTGGGCAGTCTACAACTTTTATAAGCCATTAGGGACATGAGTTGATTACTTTTAACTCTGCCTTTTCTGTGTGGCATGAGATGGCTGCTACTCCTCCAATATCACATTCAGTTCCGAGCAGTGGAGTGAGGGTAAAAGAGCATGTTTTCTCCCTTTCACAGAGACCTTTCAGAATCTCCGTGTTGCCCATGTATTGACATATGATCTCATCTGGCTTTTAAGAACACTGAAAAAGATAAAGGATGTTGGGGTAGCCAATGTTTACTTTTTGTGGTAGTATAATAATAGAGCTACATTTTTAAAAGCTTAGTAGTTCATGTAAACTACTATTTTGTATCCAAAATAGAAGTTTATTACAATTGTAGAATACCCTAATGTTGAGCGTTCATTTTTCTTTTAAATAAAGCAAACTGTTAAAACTGAATATTGGTGATCAAAACATACTTTTTTTTCAAATTTGTTTGCCACAGATTCAGGAAAAAAAGAACTATTGCTGTTTTTAATTTCATCTGCTATTCTGTTATTTATTATGCATCTCTGTGGGAGGTAGGACAGTGAGAAGGATGCTCTGATGTGTTGGCCTTTGGAGCCTGTTCTGGTGGCAGTTCTCCAGCTCTGATCCTGCACCTCTTCAGTGTCTGTCACCATCCTCCCATTATCCAGGGCCAAGAAGCCATTTCTACCAGAGGCTAATCCAATGCATCTTCATGTGAGAAAGGGCTTAGTCCCTTTCCTCTAACTCTGGCAGCTCAAGCCTTAACCAGATGTTAGTAGAATGACTATTTTGATCAGAATTCACTGAAAACAAGATGGAAGTGAGGAAACTGGCCCATTGAAAAGAGGGGAGAGGTGAAAGCTATACTGTTTACTTTATCAATTACTGAAGAATAAAGAACACATAAATGTACTGATTTTTCTCCAAAGTCTACCCAATGTCATCACACAGGTAAAAATAATGTATTTTTTCTATTGAAAATATTTTAACCAAACTCCAAAATGACTAGTATAGCTTTCCTATGTTTAGGAGCATTTGACTGCTTCTTGAGTCTGATCTCAATCCTAAGGAAAGCTTCATGGTCTCAGCTAGAAAGAGAGGCTAGCACCAATAAAAATAAACATTTGAATTTAATAAATTTGTCTCTAATTCAAAGAAAAAATGTGTATGATTCATTTGTACCAAAAAATACTCTTTTCCTATGAAATGATACATTTTTTTCAATTTGTAAAACTGGTAGTTTGAAGGAGGATATGAAAGCAATTTCCTTTAAAGATACTGTTATTTACTTATTAGCTAGAGGATTGATAAGGTAATTTTAGTGAATGGTTCAAAGTTGAGACAAAAAAAATAAGTTTTCAGAGTAGGCTTGGTGTTACTTTCTAGAGGTCATGTTTGTGGTTAGTCTTCCACTGCTTTTCTATATGCTATTCAATAATTGAAATTAATTTTGAGAAACTTGATATTTCAAAATTCTTTGTAAACTATTTGGTCTATTGAGTCAAATAGAATTTCATAATTTAGTTAATTTCTTTAACCACATTTGTAAGCATTGTAGATAAGTTTTTCAAAATCTACATTTAGAAATTCCATTGGCATCCCCTCAGGAAAATTATAAGTACTAAATGAGAAAAAAAGAGAGATTACACAAATTAACTAATTAGGTTTTATATAAATTTATGGCAACAGCTGTAAAGGACACATGGAAAAAACCAAGGAGGGGGGAAGCAAGGGAGAGAGGGAGGTTTGGCTGTGGTGGGGAAGCGGCGGGGGGTAAATGCAGACACCTGTAATTGAACAACAATAAAAAAAATTAAAAAAAGAAAGATAGTAAACTTCTAATAACTTTAGTTAATCTTCAGAAGTATGTTTTTAATTAAAGATTGTGGTTTTTGTTGTTAAGAAAAAAATATTTAATTAAAGATAGTGAAATACAGTGGAAATGCCAAGTGCTATTTAAATTCCAATTGTATCTTCTTTGTTCTTTTTATTCAAGGGATCAAAAGTGCTCTATCATATGATACCATAAATGGATTTTATGGATAACTTTATGATGCAGTACATAATCAATTTGATTATAATTATACAAATTAATAAAATTTAAAGAATAGATAGATATATATGTATACACCTCTTAAAAGTTTCATACTTGATCAACTTAACTATTAATTTAAATACACTAATTTTAACTATTTTATTTTAAAAAGTAACACAATATACAACCCTGGAAATAAACATTACAGTTAGTCTTCCCTTCCTGTAATATTTATCGTCAAGATACGAGTTTGACATGTATTGCTTTGCCATAATGCTCATTTCCCCTTTTTCAGTAATAGTACTTGAAGACTTCCCTACAGAACAATCTTATAGTATGCAGAATTTTCTGGATTCAAAGAGGTCAGTATATAACTCAAAGCCAGCTTGTCACACAGCATAGCTACAGTGAGTACATCTTATATGTACATGTGACCATATCCATTATAGATTGGCACTTTCCTATTCGATAAATTAGAAAATAGGAAAAACAATATCAGGAAAACCCAAGTAACAAATTCCAGCTGTGATATATAAGAAGGGCCAGGACAAAAGTAAATAGCAATGAGTACGTAGGGGAAGGCATAAGTGAGCTCGCATAACTTGAGAGACTGAACAGACAATTTAAGCTGTATCTATTTGGACCATATTAAAATATTATAGTTTTTTTTAGTTTTCTATGTATGTTATTTTAAGTAGAAGCAATATACAAAAATATGTAAACTAGAAAGAGATGCCTGTTTAGTCTATAAGTTTTCTGGATACCTACATAGTCAGTGTGTTCATATATGCAACAATGGTGTAATTGAATCAAGCGGCTATAGCAATTGGCTGTCTCAAATGAAGCTTTGACTCAATGACTTGAGGTTTCTTTTAGGGAATTGAACAAAGCTGACTTTGATTTTACTGTGGCAATTAAATATTTGTGGAATGATAGAAGTCCCTCTTTTTAACTATAAGATGTATACTTATTAGCATAAAACAAAAAGCTTCACTGTGAAGCCTTTTTGAGTGGTCTATACTGTTCTAATTCCAGGCTAAAAAATGTAGACATTGGTCAACCTGCTCTAAGAATAGAAAAAGAACATCATTTCTCTGGATTATACTTTTTGACTGAGTTGATTTTATTAAACCTTTCATTAACTTCATCAGGACACTGTAATCAAGCCCACAGTCACAGACATCAAGGCAGAATGTCAGCTTTAAGTGGAACATGTTTACCACAAGAAGTTTTTAACAAGTACTTCACAGTGCAAATGCTTGATAGCCATATATATTTTCTGTGAAAAGGCATCTTTGTATCTAATTATGGCATAATTTATTTCTCTTTTAAACACATTATGATCAAACGATCAATGCTGTTTCTTGAACAACCCAGGACATTTCGGTTATTTTTACAACATGATTTTGCTATGAATTCAGCTTGCTTAGAGATAAGTAAAATTTTTAATATAAAACTTAAAATACCATACTTATAGAATTACCTATTTCAGCCATTTTAATGTATTTTTAAAGATTTTATTTATTTATTTTTAGAAAGAGGAAAAGGGAAGGAGAAAGAGAGGGAGAGAAACATTAATGTGTGGTTGCTTCTCATGCACCTCCTACTGGGGACCTGGCCCAAAACCCAAGCATGTGCCCTGACTGGGAATCATATAGGTGACCTTTTGGTTCATAGGACCATGCTCAATCCACTGACCTACCCAGCCAGGGTGATTTTTAATATATTTACAAAATCAAATTAGGACACAACAATGCTATTTACTCCTCTCAAAAGCATGTCTTTTGTTTTATACCAACATTTTGTTTTTATTAACTTTTATTCATTCCTTTATTGAAGTCAGCAATAAATGTTTACACAGGACTTAATGTGCAGGCTGCTGGAAGAGGTAAAAAGAATAAACCAGGTATGTTCAACCTAATTTTTCTATAATACTAGTGAGGAAGGAATGTGGTATACATAAGCAGCATGCTGCGGATGAGCAACACCAAAGCAAAACAAGGCAAAAACATAACAAAGAGAGCAATCCCTTCTGGTGATAGCAGGGAAGACTTCACAGAGAAATAGAGGAATAGAGGATTATTTTCACAGCAAAAGATGTTTAAGTGATCTTCAGCTTTAAATATATTAAGTGGAAGAAACTATTTGGTAATGCCTTTGAAAATAGTAAAGTTTATTTTCTACTAAATTCTACATCTAGAAGTTACTTTCTAGGAAATTTGTGGTATTCACAAATTCAAGATGGCTTCATTGTGTATACTATTAAAAATAAAAATATAATAACCATCACTAAAGATTTGGTTATATAACAAATGCTGTAGCCAAATATGGCACGATATTTATTCATCGAAAGGAACTAGGGAAATCTATCAGTACTGATATAAATTGGTATATATCCAATTATAAATAAGTCATGGGGATGTAATGTAAATAATGGTGAATATAGCTAATAATACTATATTGCATATTTGAAAATTCCTGAGTAAATCTTAAAAGTTCTCATCACACAAAAAAAATCTCTGTGATAGCAATTATTTACTACACTTATTTTGCAGTACAAAGAAATATTGAATTATTATGTTGTATACCTTAAACTAATATGTTGTATGTCAGTTATATATTATTATTTAAAAATTAAAAATTATAACATATATTAATTAAAAATAAATTACTAAGATTATGATTATGCTTATATACCTAAACATACACATAAACTTGATAAGAATTTGTATTAAATCTTAACAATTAAATTTTTGACATTGCAATAGGGAAATGTCACTTTTTTATGACAGATTTTAGTAATCTGTGAATTTTTAAAGGTGTGTTTAGGATTTGGGCTATCAGAAAATTATAAAGATATTCACTGATTTTGCTAAAGACCTCAAAAATTTTCTAGCTACCATTTTATGTATTTCTTCCATTACAGTGAAACTGGATGAATATTCTTTATTTCTCTTTGGTTCCTCATCTTCCGTTTTTTCTATAAACCAGTCTTACCCTTCTTATATGATATCACCATAAGGTTTTGGAGGAAAAAAAATAAATAAAAAGAAAAGTTAGAGGACAAGAACCGAGGAGGGGAAAGAGAGAAAGAAAAAAATCTCAGCTTTTCAATGTAAATTAAAATAAATCTTTTTTTCCTGACCTTATCTGAGAGTAACTACACTTCTCCATGGAGCCACTATACTCTATCAATTCCTTTTTTTGTTTGTTTTTTGACAATACCGAAACTTTTATTGCCTATCCAACATTCATGTTTACTTTTTATATCTGCTAACTGAATTTCAGCTTTGTTACAACATTACCCCTCCCCTTCATTGCTCAAGAGATATTTACTTCAACCTCCACAAAGAAGCAGATGCTGAGTGGCTGAGCCAATTAAGAGTGGTTCCATGTCTTGACTTATAGTAGCTTTAAGGGTGGCCATGTATTGTGGTCCTATTCAATGAAGTTTTAATACATTTCTGAAGTCATAAATATAAATGTTTTTCTACCTATGATTTTGCCTTGTTATGATACCTGTACCTGCTACAGTACTTTGTAACCATAGTGAAAGCACTCAGAAAGCAGAGCCAAAAATGCAAATGAGGAATCAGAGAGACAGAAACAAATCTATGTCCTTGATAACAGTGTTCAGCCATTATAACAATCTAAAAAACTACCATTAAGTTCTTATTATCTGAGGCTATTTTTTATTTTTAAAGCCAATTTAATTTGAGGTTTCCAAATAGGATCCAAAGCATCCTACCCAAGAGCATGAAATACCTGCTCTAGAATGCTTCACTCATCACCTGTCATTGTCAGACTATCAACTGTCTAGGTGGCCACGACCATAGCTATGGTCTTTGCAATTGTGATGTCTAGTCTCCAGCTCAGACATTTCTTCTGGATGTATATTGATACACCACAGTGCCTACAGAAAACCTCATGTTAGTGCTTCATGCATATTTTATAGTCAACATGTTCTAAGTGAAATTAATCTTCTACTCTCTAAACTACAAACCAAGTCAGAAACTTAGACGTCATCTTAAATTTCTCTTTCCCCTTCATGTATTTATCTTTTCAATCAGAAAATAATGTTGATTCTGCATCATTAATACACTTTGTCTCTCCAGAGGCATTATCACATGGTAGTTAAAAACATGGATGCTAGAGTCAAATTTCCTATGCTCAGATTCTGTTTTGGCCACTTACTGGCTGTGTAATAGCTGCGATATTTAGTGAATCACTTCATCTGAGTTCCATTTTCCTTATCTGCAAAATGCAGATGGCTGTGAAAATATATATTTTATCAAGTTGTTGAATAAATTAAATGGGTTAATAAATGTCACATCAAAAGTACTCAGTAAATATTAGCTGTGATGATTTACGTACTTCTTGATGTTTATCCTTTTTTCTTCACTCCAGTTGTTCTTGTGTTAGTTCAAACCCTCACCATTTATTATTTGAATTACTATACTTTCCCCATATACTTTCTCAATTACATTTAAGTCATTCTCATGTCCTGAGATGGCTCATCCAATTCTTGCTTCCATTGGTGATCTTTCTCAATATAATCTATTCTCATAACCCCCAACATGGAATCTTGTCATGACTCCCACTGAAAAAGCCATAAAATTTAGAAGCTCTGTAGGTCAGCAGGCAGTGCTCTGCCACTCCTCCACGGGCTCCTCTGCACTTCGAGTCATTCCTGGAATTACTAGACTGTCTCAAACCCAACAGCATTTGTACTTGCTATTCCTGATGACTAGAAAGCATTTCTTTCTTTTCCTTATGATTGTTCCACACGTGTCTTTCAGAATTGGCCAGGTTACCACTTCCTCCAGGCATTCTTCTTTATCTCTTCAGGGCTCATTAGAAACTTGTGGCATATGTATACTTACATCTCTAGTGTATCATTTTGCCATATTTCAAATATTTATACTGTGTTTTGACTGATATTTTTCTCCCCCCCCTTAGGATATATGTTATGTGAACTCAGATATTGTGCCTCTTATCCGTGAATTCATAGAATCTACCATACCAATGGACACATGACCACTGTTCACTAAGTGTGGAAAAATAAGAAATTCATGAGCTATGCCTAACTTCTCATTTTTAGCTATCTGAAATCTAGTGACCTAAAATCTACCAACACATTTCAAATATCACTACACTAACCCAAGAAAATCTCTCTCTGGTAAAAATTTAACCTATCTAATTAAGTAAACAATTAACTTAAATGTATTCATGGAAAATTTAATATATGCATTCATTAATTAAATTCATTTAAGAAATATTTTAAATAACTACTCTATGCCAGACTCTGTTTTAGGAAGTCAGGACACTTTAATGAACAAAAATAATAAAAACTTGAAGCAGCTTAATATTTCTAATATTGTGATGACAGAAAATCATTTACTACAGTTTGTTAATTCCCATTTTTATCCTGTTTTCCTAAGAATTTTATAATTTCCATAATATCAGGAACTTTTTCTCATGCCTTTTAGTCTCCAAAATGCTCGTATCTTTTTGAATTTAAATGCTCTCTTTCTCTATCACTGTTTTCCTGTCTTGCCTCTTTTCTCTTTTTCTTTATTGTCTTTCCTTACTTTCTCTCATTCTTTTTCAAAAAACAGAGGTATAACATCATATATAAATAAACTGTACAGTTTCTCTCAAATTTCACATATATTTCAACTATTCCATTGTGCACTTCATGCATTTAAGAATTTTGTATTTTAATACTAAGCAATGGGGAATAAGCACTGATAACGAGCATATAAAATTTCACCATGGCAGTCTATTTTCTCTAATCATGTGCTGCTTTCTCCTGAAATCTGACCTGACGAGGTCCCTTTTGAGCCCAGTATTAATGACCACGGTATCACAGTTGCTGTTTAGGTGTGACCGATGAAGTAGGTAAATGTGCTTACCAAAGTTTTTCCTATTGAGTCAAAAATGAAAGTACAATACTTAGTGTCTGTGTCATAGTGGGTAAATACTGAAATTGAAAGATTTCTACAGTATCTAGACAGCACTTCCACACTTTGTTGGGAGTGTGACGATCAAAACCAAGTTCTTCAGCCAATTGGTTTTACTTGAAATGATTTTATAATGTAAAGATCTTAATAAGATGACCACTTTACAGTTTTGGTTCTAAGTAAATTCTACTTTCTTAGGTATGTGTGTGCTTCAACATTTATTTTTCCTTAAATAAATTAAGAAACCTGTAATTTTTATTCTCTAATTTCATGCACTCCAGATTAAAATCTGATAGAAAGGATCACAATAAGGGGGTGTTTTAAAGAACTTTGTAATGATTATCTAACATTGAACTATTCTTGTTTGAGAAATTACATTAATCCAGGTGAACCCAGGGAAGACACTAGAATTTTAGTTAATGTGTAAAGTTACTTGGGAGTTACTTAACATAAATTACTAGATTTTATTTTGAAGTATATATAAATTCTAAAGTTATTTTTAACTATATTTTATTGATTATGCTATTATAGTTGTCCCATTTTTTTCTCATCTTTATTCCCCTTCACTCTGCATACCCCCTCCCACCAACATTTCCCCTTCCCCCTTAGTTCATGTCCATGGGTCATACACATAAGTTCTTTGGCTTCTCCATTTCCTATATCATTCTTAACTCCCTCCCCCATCTATTTTGTACCTACCATTTATGCTTCCTATTTCCTGTACCTTTTCCCGCATTGTCACTCCCCCCTCTGATAACCCTCCATGTGATCTCCATTTCTTCGATTCTGTTTCTATACTAGTTGTTTGCTTAGTTTGGTTTTTGTTTTGTTTTTTAGGTTCAGTTGTTAATAGTTATGACTTTGTTGTCATTTTACTGTTCATAGTTTAATCTTCTTCTTTTTCTTAGATAAGTCCCTTTAACATTTCATATAATAAGAGCTTGGTAATGATGTATTTCTTTAACTTTACCTTATCTGGGAAACACTTTATTTGCCCTTCCATTCTAAATGATAGCTTTTCTGGATAGAGTAATCTTGGATGTAAGTCCTTGCCTTTCATGACTTTGAATACTACTTTCTAGCCCCTCCCTGTATGTTAGGTTTCTTTTGAAAAATCAGTTGATAGTTTCATGGAACTCCTTTATAGATAACTCTCTTATTTTCTTTGCTGCTTTTAAGATGCTCTCCTTATCTTTAATCTTGGGTAATTTAATTGTGATGTATCTTGGTATGTTTCTCCTTGGTTCCAATTTTGTTTGCACTCTCTGGGCTTTCTGGACTTCCTGGAAGTCTATTTCCTTTGTCATATTAAGGAAGCTTTCATTCATTATTTGTTCAAATAAGTTTTTTATTTCTTGCTCTTCCTCTTCTCCATCTAGCATCCCTATGACCCAGATGTTGGAACATTTAAAGTGGTCCCAGAGGTTCCTAAGCCTTTCCTCATTGTTTTTGAATTCTTGTTTCTTCATTCTGTTCCAAATGAACGTTTATTTCTTCCTTTTGTTGCAAATAGCTCATTTGAGTCCCAGTTTACTTCCCTTCACTATTAGTTCCCTATATACTTTTCTTTATTTCACTTTGCATACCCTTCAGTTCTTGCTCCGTTTTGCATCCATACTCAATCATTTCTGTGAGCATCCTGATTGCCAGTGTTTTGAATTACACCTGATAGGCTGTTTATCTCCTTGTCATTTAGTTCTTTTTATGGAGTTTTAATCTGTTCTTTCACTTGAGCCATATTTTTTGTCTCAGTGTACCTGTTAAGCTATACAGGGTGGAGCCTTGGGTATTCACCAGGGCAGGGCAACCCACATAGCTGCATTGTGGCATTGTATGTGGGGGAGGGGTCAGAGAGGGAATAACGCTGCTTTCTCTGCTCTCATCCCACTTTCAATCACTTCCCCCACTACCCACAAGCAAATTATGCCCTTTTGTTGCTCATTCCAAGGTATGTGGACTTGTGAACATTCTTGGACCCATGGGTATCTTCAACAAATTCTCCTGGGTGGCTGGGAGTTTCTCCCACTACCACAACTCCCACAGATTTTTACAGTCACAGGTTTTGATATTTCAATTTCCCATGCTGAAACTCTGAGTTGTGTTGTCTATCTTGCTCCCTACTTGTTCCTCCCAGCTTGTCTGCATGTGAATGTGGGACTTCCCAATCCTCCAGCCACTGTCTTGCTGCACATCCTCTCCTCCCCAGCTGCCTGTCTCCACCCCTCCTATCAGTCTGGATGAATGTTTCTTCTTTAACTCTTTGATTGTTAGACTTCTATACAGTTCAATTTTTTGGCAGTTCTGGTTGTTTTTGGTTTATAAATTGGTTGTTTCCTTCTTTTGTTTGTGAAAAGAAGCAAAGAATATCTACCTATGCCTCTATCTTGATCAGAAGTCTCAAATTCTATATGTTTCTTAAGGTATTGAAGTTCTTGTTTTTAATGTTCTTATAGTAAAAGCAATCCAAATTGAATTATTAGAAGGAGTATTAGTATTCTGAAAATGAAATGACAAACTGACGTTACTTGAGAATATGTAAATAAAGCACAACTCAGCTAAGGATAATTGCAATAATGTAAATTATGTTAGATTTCTTTACAGAGCACTGCACAAATTCACATGGCATCAGAAGCTCAAGTGTCAAAACAAAATAAAAATAGTAGATCTAGTCCCTTAAAAAATTTATATTAAAAAATTCTTTTAGTAAGTGGTGAAATGTTAGCAGCAATATTATTATTTGAATAATTATTTTTTCTGATCACATAACCTCACTGAATATTCAATGAGTTATAATGTAAGAATAGCAAAATAATTTTTGAAGAATTGCTCAAATATGCTTAATGTACTATATTATAGAACATATATAAAGAGTGATCATAGGCTCCTAATTTACCTATATGATTATAATAATTTAAATATGTATCAACCTTGCAATAAATATGATTAATGACAAACCCCAGAAAACAAAGACTTTTGAGGACTATTTTTGTTGTTGATCTTTAAACCAAGCTTTCTTAATCTATCATCCTGGGCACATTTTTTGACTTTCACTCAATAAATCAGCAAATATTTATAGAGTAGCATCAAGCATCATGATTTGCTCAGGGGAATCAGCAATGAATGAAGCAGATGATCTCATTTGTACTCTTAATGTTCTATGGAAGGGGAAAGAGAGTAAACAAATTCATATGCCATGTAGTTGACAATTAGTGTTATGAAGAAAAACAAAGATTAAGGTAATGGGAGGGGATTTTCACATTAAAAAATATTATCTCTTCTGTGATTAAGAGTACATGTTCAATTTTTATAACAAGAGTCCATTTTTAGATTATGTGAAAACTTTCTGAGGTACTTAAGGTCACTAAAATTAAGAAAAGGATAAAACTCGTATCTATCAGGGCTTCATGCACACCCAGGAAAACAACAGAAGATACAACCAAGGTAGAAAGACTTACTTGGTAAGGGATTCATTGTGGCAGAAGTGGGATGCCAGCTGGACTGTAAGAATAGACTATAAATATGTGTACCCCACAAACAAACACCTAAGTCAATGTGATCAGTATGCACAAAGTACAAGCCTGGGTAGAAGAGAGGAAATCATGAAATTATTAGGTAAAATGGAGAAATTTTATTAAATCATGGAAATTTTAAATTATATTAGATTCATAATTTATAACCTAGTAATTGTTATTTTGTACTGTCTCAGTTGAAGACTGTTTTATCTTCTCTTGAAGAGCTAAAGCTGGAGAAATAATTGGATATCTCTACACAAATCTCTTTTTAAATTTTATTTTATTTACTTATTTCTATAGAGAGGGGAAAGGAGGAAAATAAACATCAATGTGAGAGAGAAACATCAATTTGTTGCCTCTCATATGCCCCTAACCAATGACCTAGCCCACAACCTATGCATGTGCCCACACCAGGAATTGAACTGGCAACCCCTCAGTTCATAAGCAGGCACTCAATCCACTGAGCCACACCAGCCAGGGCTCTAGACAAATCTTAATGTGTCCTGGGTCATAACTTTGCTTTCATTAAATTAGGAGAGACAGTTTGCTCTGTTAAATGTGGAAGGAATAACCTGGTTTATAATTTAGATGTTTTTCACTGCAATGATTCAGCATAACTTAGCTTAATTCTGCTTAAAGTATGTGGTTCAATGGGTGCTATACTATCCTGAAGGAACAACTTGTGAAGTTCAATATAAATAAAAATGCTTTAATTAAAAAGATGTCTTAGAATAGTTTTCCTAACTCAGTTCTGTATAGAGTCAATATTTTACCTAATTTATTCCAAATCATTTCCTATATCAATTGATATTCCTGTATAGGCTGTAATGTCATAATATGAAAAGATGTCATACAAGAAATAATGTGAATTCCTTGAATAAAAATTAAAATACTAAATATAGAAAAATAGTAAAGCTGATTATCTCAGAGTTGAACTTATATGCCCTTCAAAGAGAAGAATTGACACCATTATTCAGTTTATAGACAGTCCCAAAGAATAAAAATTGCACTGTGTTGAGTCTCCATTTGTAAATGCGAAATTTTCAGATTTTATATTTTGACCCTGATACACACTGAAGCTGAAGTAATTTAAATCAAATAATATATTTCTAGAAAACCAAACACTTTTTAAAGTTGAAAGGAGAATTCTGAAATTTCTCACATTTAATGTCTTTATTAAATCTAAGTCTAGACTAAACAAGGGAACTCATTATAAGGTAATGAGTGACAAAGTACTGCCCCATACACTTGGGACACTTGTTTATTTTATACAATGAAACTAAAGCCACTAAAGTTCACTGAGATGATAGTTTAAAACTTACACTGTAACAAAATAAATTTAAAATGGATAATGGACATAAATATAAGTCATGATACCATGAAAGTCCTAGTGGAGAAGATGGTCAGTGAAATGTCAGACATCCCACAGAGAAATATTTTTGCCAGTATATATCCTAGGGCAAGGGAAATAAATGAAAAAAAGTGAGATTACATCAAATTAAAAAGCCCTGCATGGCTAAAGAAACCATCATCAAAATTAAAAGGGAACCAACTCTGGGAGAACATATTTGCCAATGATACATCAGACAAGGGTTTGATCTTCTAATATATAAAGAACTCATATGACTCAATACCAGGAAGACAGACAACTCAGTTAAGAAAATAAGCAAAGGACCTGAACAGACACTTCTCTAAGGAGGACATACAGAAGGCCCATAGACATATGAGAAAATGCTTAATATCACTAGCTGTCAGAGAGATGCAAATTACAACCGCAATGAGATATCACCTCACATCTGCCAAAATGGCTATAATTAATAAATCAACAAACAAATGCTGGAGAGGATGTGGAGAAAACGGAGCCCTGGTGCACTGTTGGTAGGAATGGAGACTGGTGCAATCACTGTGGAAAACAGTATGGAATTTCCTTAAAAAATTAAAAATGGAACTTCCTTATGAGCCCACAATTCCACTGCTGGAAATATACCCTAAGAATCCCAAAGTATCAATTCTAAAGAACTTACGCACTCCTATGTTCACAGCAGCACTACTTGCAATAGCTAAGTGTTGTAAATAGCCCAAGTGCCCATCAGTAGATGAGTGGATTAAAAAACTGTGGTTACATTTACACAATGGAATACACAGCAGAAAGAATGGAGGAAGTCCTACCTTTTGTGACAGCATAGACAGAACTGGAGGCTACTACACTAAGTGAAATAAGCCAGTTGGTGAAAGACAAATACCATATGACTTCACTTATAACTGAAATCTAATGAACAAAATAAACTAGTGATAAAAATTGAACCAGAGACATGGAAACATGGAACAGACTGATTGCTTTAGGGAAGGAGGAGGGTGAGGTAATGGTGGAAGGAAGGGGAGGGACTAGTCAAAGAACATGTATGAGTGATGCATGGACATGAACAACAGAGAGGGGATTGACTTAGGCTAGAGAGATGGGCTGGGTGGAGGAGGGAAAGGGAAAATAATTTGGGGCAACCATAACAGAATAAACAACAAAAAAAATAAATTAAGATAATTGAAAAAAACCTGCTCCCAAAATATACCATAATGTGTTGATTAGTGCAGGTATGTGGGGTATACTGTTATAAGGAATTACTGGGATCAACCCAAAACTCTATATTGCAATCACCTTATTAATTGACATCATAAATAGAAGCACTTGATAATTCCCTTATCAATAGCAATTTATTCATTTACATCTCAAAAAGTTAACAAGTGCCACATTACACAAGCAATGACAGAGCAAATATATCATCAAAAGAGAAATAATTATAATGGGGGAAACTTCAGAGTACCCACATCTCTGTAATCAGCAGTGTTGAGAAATAACCAGCACTCCTAGCACTATAATCAGCAGAAATAGAAATACAGGAATGTAATCATCAGTGACAGAAATATAAAAACACTATCACCAGCAGGAGAAATTCAGAACAGTCATGTGGAGTGTGTGTGTTTCTGTGTGTGTGTGTGTGTGTATTTTACATAAATATATAATTAATCCATAAAGAGATCTATCTGGAAGGCTATCTATTCAATTTACAAAAAGCTGTTAAACCTCGCAAAAAATATAACTGTTACCCAAATCCCATGATTCTGAGTACTGGGATTAGGGAAGAAGTTGGCACATTCTCATAAAAGTTAGATATTATCTTAACAGTCCAATTCCTTCATTTGATAAACTTTTCCCCACCCAACATCTTTTTTAAATATTGAGAAAGACCACTGCATCTCCATGTGACACCTGAGAATTTTACCATGCCACACAATTCTCTTAGACCTTACATGTGGTTCTTTTCTGAGTTTCAGCCAATTTTTGAAGTGAGTAACAGCTGGTAATGATCTAATATAATCCATTCAGCTGCTCTCAACTTCTGCAATAAACATCATTAGCTCTTCATTGCAACCATGTTTAGAAAGAGCTGGACTGAAGAGGAAAATTATGCTACACGTCCTGAGAAGGTATCAGTTAATCCTGATTGTATTGGGTTGGCCAAAAAGTGCATGATGTTTTTTCCGTAAAATAAAAGACATATTTTTCATTTTCACCATTCACTTTATTGACCTGGATATTTTGAGTATGTTGGCTATCTCCTGCTATTGGCTTTTAGCAGGTAGAAACCAGGGGTGCTGCTAAACATCTTCTAATGAATAAGACAGTCTCACAGCAAAGAATTATTTGGTCAAAATGTCAATATTACCAAGAAACTTCAAAAATTACTTTTGACATGTTCAGTCAGTCATAGCACCTTCTCCATACACCACACAAATGTTTTTTTTCTTTCTTGCATTGCAGTTGCATTTTTACCTTTCTTGAAATAATGAAGTGTAATATGCCAAAATGTTGCATATTTTCTTCCATCTTTAATATTAAAATGGCAACATAAAAATTCACCATCCCAGCCCAACCACCCATCCCTCCCCTCCTCCCTCCCATTTCCACCCTCCCTAGTTTTTGTCCATGTGTCCTTTATACTTGTTCCTGTATACCCTTCCCCTTTTCCCCTGAAATTCCCTCCCCTCTCCCCTCTGGGTATGACAGCTGTCACAATACAATCTAACAAAATTGTTCTGAAGGAAGTTAAGACAACGAAGCACTAGTAGAGTCATCTTATGGGAAAAAAAAAAAACATACCAGACTCCTTGGCCAATCTAACATAAGCATGACTGTTTGCCCAATTTATGTTTCTTTCTTCCGAAAGTGGTCATGAGGGTGTCTCTGTGTAGAGATAATCTGACACTTCTATAAGCATTTTATGGAATCCTAGTGTTCTATGACCATATTAGAATGACCAAATAGTAATTTATTGATCCAACTACATATCTTTTTAAGAGTGGACTCTATTAATAATACCATGAAGATATTAGGCACATTTTATAGGTAAAATTCCTGCATTCCAAATTTCTAGTTATCAAAAATTATAAAACTTTTTGAAAAGAATTAAGAATTTAAGAAATGGGAATATCTTAACTCTTTATAGTCTTACTAATAAAAAATACAGGAAAAGTTGTATCTTCAAAGTCTGACAAATCTAAAGTTATTTTTGTTTTTTTGGTCACAGAGCTTTCAAGTACTTGAGAATACAAATGCAAATGCCAAAAGCTACTTCACAATTCCCTATTCAATGTAGAGGGATTTTTAAAATCTAGAATCAGACTTTCATCTTGAAATCAAACAACTTTTCCTTCTTACAAGCAGTAAGACAGATGTTTCTGCCTCCTCTGAGTCCTATGAATAGGGTAAAGAAAGGGTTATGGAAGGGTGACCTGACTAGGTTTTTCTGTACCTGAGTTCTTTAGCATTAATAAAATGAGCATAAAGCCATACACCATAATAATCAGATTTTTGTGGAGAAAAAAGAACAAAGAACAGAGTAGAAAATATACATATAATTCAACAATCACAACTGCACCATCCTGTGTTGTTCTGGTTTATCATACTCCCTTTTATCACGATGCCCATTTAAAATATGCCACACCTTCTGAAAAACCTACCCACCCCATCAACATTCTTATTTCTCAGATAAAGTAAAAGAAAGAAGAAAATAAAATTCCCCTGTCTTTCACTCCTTTGAGAAAATTTATTTAGGATAGCATTAAATGAAGGCTATGTTGGTTCATAAACTGGCCCCCAAACATGAAAGACAAGTGCAGCAGGTGGTTGGATAGGCATGGGTAGGGCAAGGGCAGAGGACTAGGTACAGAAGATCACCCAGTCAGAAAATCCTTGCTGCCTAGCAATGGATAATTGTTGGGTGGGACCTTGCCTCCAGGGTGACCTTTCCTCCCCTACCATATAGCTAGGCATGTGGTATAAAACTCCTGACCTTTCCATATTGCTGTGCAGTTCAGACCCTCCCTGACATTTCCTCCCCTGGCATATTGCTAGTCCTGTGATTTTAGACCTTTTAAAGGAGGGACAAGGGGACCAAAAAATAGCCTCATAAGACTCCCATACAATAGCCCTTACACTACCACTTTCTTAAGCATTAAGCCCTCAGGACAAATGAGATTCAGACACATATCAAATAATCTCAGGAATAAAGCCTTGGGTCATTGACCACAGAGACAGGGTTTAGGTCAAACTAAGATAAAATCTAGGCCTCACTTGTGTTTCAGCTCCAGGACCAGAAAAGCAACAAGGCCAAACTGGGAAATACCATGGCTGACATCAGGACCAGCTGTGATGAAAATGATCCCTTGCCTTGGCACCAAATAATCAGTAGACCCTGAGAAGGACACACCTGAAAAGCTGGTAAATATCCATTGAGATCCTCCCCTGGGACCTCCTCTAAACTCCCCATCTTTAGAGAGGGGATAAAAACCCTCAGGATGGAGGACTCAGGCATGGTGCTCTCTCTCTCTCCCTCCCTCCTATGCTTCTCCCCACCCCTTTTGATCCCCAGCTTTTACTCTCTCTGAAGCAGGCCTGAGCCTTTTCCCCTCTCCTTGCCCCAGGCATGTATGTCCTTGCTTTCTTTCTCCAAGGGCAGTTCTTTTACCTTTGTAACTTGTTTGCTGAGCTCATGCAGTCGAGCTGGCTCACTTTTTCCACAGTTCATTTCTTCTACCTCTGTGACTTTCTAAATAAACTTTTTTTTTATATTTGAGTCTTGGTTCTGAATTCTTTCTTAGTCAGAACTCAAGTACCAAGGACGCTGAACTGAGATTCAATCACTGGCTATATTCTGATGCCAATTCACCAACACAAGGAGAGGCTATAAAAAATGTAGCCATTTCAAACTGGTAGGTGGCAGGTTTAATAAGCAAGGGAACTTTCAAGAGGCTTATCTTTGGAGGCTCAGAATGAGATCTGCACCCCCACCCAACAGATCTTAAAGTTTGTATAGAGGCCTTACCTGGGTTCAGTCAGTCATTCAGTCCAACAACTGAACAACAACAATTTATTATCTCAACAACAATTTATTATCTCAGGACTACATCTTTGAAAATGGAATGAATATTTAAAAAGCTTATTAAGAATTGAGAAAATTATAATAGTAAAGAAACCATCAAGCCTAATGATGGTCCCCTAAACTTGCAGGAGAAACAGTGAAATCTGCATTCTCCTAAGCAAAGGACATCATCCTCAGCAAAATCCACTTTAGATATTGCCACTGAGAAAAATGAATAAAGAAAATGCTCCCACATGATAGAACTAGGGGTCACATACATGACCAAAACTTACTCAAGAATATTCTACCAGAAAGGAGAATCACAGTTTAATTGAGAAACTTCTCTCATGTCCGTGGCAGTGGATTCTTATATTACCTGCCCAGCATGATCCCAAACTTGCCAAGTGTGTGTCTCTAGTCCTCCCCCTACCAAATGGAAGTGTCCATTGCAGTTACTCTGCTCCTAGTAAACAGTTGGTAGATACTTTATCTTTCAGTTAGTTTATAGATCATGAAAACATTTCTGTGCGCTGGCACTGTGAAAAACTTTTCTCCTTTTTCTAAACTTTAAGTGGCAAGGACCATGCATAGAGATACGCTATGTACATGGGGCCAGAAAAAGGGTCATATGAGCCATTTTGCTCACTTTATAGACCTTTGCCTTCAAGGAACCCATCACTGTTGAAGGCAAATTCCAGAGATGGAGAAAGAGCCCTGGTGAAACTATTTTACCCACTGGAGCAAACCTTACCTTAAGTCATTATAGACCATGACATATTATAGTTATATAGGATAAGTTTTTAATTGTTTGCTATTTCAAATGGATTTCTAGCATTTCTAAAACACAACAGGTCCTAATTAGTGCAAAAATAAAAATGTATTTCATCTGAATGGTGTCCATTGAATAGGGGGAATTTGATGTAAGAAAAACAAAATGTATTGACTTATAAGACATTTGATTTCCTTCCTTTTTCTACTTTCTAGTTTCAACATAATAATGGTTAGCAATTTATATAAAATAAAAATTGGCCAAAGAAAAATGAGATACACAGGAATGTTCTACAGGAGGAGAGCAGTAGAAAATATCAAAAGTTGGGGATAAATATTATGACATAGTATAATTTATCATAAGAGAAAATAATAAAATCAAGCAACCAAACATTTTTTTCTTCCATAGAATGATGTATTTGCATTTATACTTACTGAATGCTCTCTTGATATGTTTTGATAAAATACTGTAAGATTTAGAGTGAGTATAAGGCCCATTGTTTTATAATAATTTTGTCTGCCAAGTATCAAACCAGAAATAGTGAATACTATTTTTAAAAGATGTGATTAAGTACATCTTTTTTCTGTAAGTTATTTCTTTCTATTTTATTTCTTATAGAAGTTTCCCACATAGTTAAAATTTCATATAACATAAAAATTAATGAAATTTCAATGGCTAAATTGTATGCATTTAATTAAATACTTAGAAGATAATTATCAATAATCATTAAAAATTACATTACCAAATTTCTATAATAAATAATGTAAGCAATTTATCCTGAGATAGTTCTTATGAAAAAGACAAAATTTGAAAATATTTGGAGATTATGAGAATATGTGCCAGGTAAAAAAATTATTGAATAATCAGATCATGATATGGATTTCTGGGGAAAAAACTCTGAATTTTTTTTTAGTAGAATTGAACAATATTGTGTAGGCCATTCAAATCAAATGTAAAATTGACAGTGATGATCTGCAAGGCTGACTTTCAGTTTGTGAACAGAAAGCAAAAGTTTCATCTTGGAAATTATGGGACTGTAAAAACTCAAAAGGAGTCTGGAGGTTTTGGCTAGAAATAAATGATATTTACTTAAGGGTCTTCAAGTTTGCAAACTGAGAAAACAGCTAGGCAAAAACCCAGAAGTCTTCCAAAGAAAGAAAAGTGAAAAGTTTTTATAGTAAAAAGTACATTAGTAAGAATTATCAGTCCTGCATTCTTACTCCTAGGATTGGTCCAGCACAGTCAGGTGTCAGGCGATTTGAATGATGGATCTGAATGGTGGTCTACAGGATTACAGCATGGGTACCAGGAGTCCTGGTCTGGTCATGTCTGGTGGTCTGGATAATGGATGTGAGGTTAAGGTATACATGAGTCCTTCAGGAGGCAATCACAAGGTTATATGGAGGTGCAGGTGTACACCAGGCATTGATACAGTACATGAAAGTACAACAAAGTTTAAACTCCCAGATAAGTTAGAACAAGACTAGAATTTTTCCTCATGCCTCAACCTTCATAATGTTAGCAATTTTAAAAGCTTGATTAAAATGATTCCATTTTATGTATCCCCTATCATTACTCTTTCTTTGGCATTAACGAGAAATAAGAGAAATATCAAATAAGATTCTAAGGTTTCTTGCAAGAGAAATTTCACTTACCTATATACTAAAATGTTTAAGTATTTGAGTCTTTCTTATTTTTAATTTTCAAATATCAAAAGTGATTCTCATTATGTAGCTGTGAAATCTAGTCAAAGATAATGTTAAGCAAGCAAAAAGGAGTGTGAGAATCTTTAAAGTTAGGCTAACATTTAGGAATACCACCAGCTGTTCTCTCTAACAGTGAAGAAAAAATAGCTCAGAGGTAAAACTGTAAATAAAGTAATTTTGATCTAATTTTACAAGGAGGAAAAATATTCACAATGAAATACTTTAATGAGTTTGCCCTTTTCCAAGCTGCCTTGCAGTATAACTAAAATTAGATAATATCCTAAGGGAAATTATGAACAATAATGTTATCTTTTGTCCTACTAACAGGTGTAACATATGCTGCCATGTAAGTTTTATAGTACTTTTAACATAATACCCACAAACTCAATTTTATAAATTGATGAATAGAACAACCATTAACCAAAAAAGGAATAATTTAAATTTGTTTATCTTAATAACTATGAATTTTAATTAATGTTCTGTTGAATATTTATGCATGTTTAAATTCATATACAACTATATATATATAACATACACATATATGTATGTGTATATGTATACATATAGATAGCAATGCATATAGACACGACGCATGACCAAAAAATGCAAGTGATGCTGCTGAATGGTTAGGGATAATTTATTTGTTAGTTGAAATTCAAAAATATGATATGAATCTAGCTAATGTCAGAATTCTATAGTAAACCACCATTCCTGCCAGGTTCTCTATAAATTATAATATTTTTAATGAATGTCAATTAATATATATATGTTTATTTAATGAATTTTAGAAGTTATGTCTAGTCCTTTGTTGTTTGGAGAGAAAAAATGAGAAAAATTAGCTTACTTGAGAATTAAAAATACTTTCTCTGAATTTATAAATCATAATGAGTATTTGATCTATTATCATGACATTGTGAGTAGATCACTATTACATATAAGTGAAAAAAATTAAAAAAGAATCTAAGAAAACAGTTTCATTCAGTACTAAATTCATTTTACCATTACTTTTCAAAAGCTATCTAAATGTCAATTTCTGAAACCAAAATTGGTAGCAAGTAAATCACATAGCACTAAATTGTAAAGTGACATGCAAAATTTAGAACAGTAGGTTGTATATAATTAGGAAAGAGTTTGTGCTTCTAAATATAAAAGTCCTACATTCAAAAAGAGAAAATAAAACCCTTTGGAAGATAGCTGTCAGTTACTTTCTTTAAAGACTTTTTTCCTTCTTTTTTTTATTTTATTTCCCATTGTATTTTTTCCATTACCATTTAACCCCCTTATACTCCTCTCCCCACTGCAAGACACCACACTGTTGTCCATGTCCATGAGTCCTTTTTCCTTTTTGCTTATTTGTTGTACCACAATAGCTGTCATCCTTCTCTCTATCCCAAGGGTCCATCAGTACATGAATAGGTAAACAACTATGGAACATTTACACAATAGAATACTACTCAGCTGTAAAAAAAGAAGAAAATTTTACCCTTTGCGACAGCATGGAGTACCTGGAGAACATTATGCTAAGTGAAATAAGTCAGTCAAGGAAAAACAAATATCATATGATTTCTCTCATATGTGGAATCTAATGAACAAACTGAACTAACAAGCAAAATAGAGACAAACTCTTTAAAGACTCTTAAGACAAACATAAGGGCAATAGATAAAACATGAATTCAGGCTTTTTTATAAGCAAATGTGTAAGATCATTTGGAACTAGATCATGTGGAACTAATCAGAGAATGCTGTTATATTTTGCATCCCTTTATTCTTGAATATTTTGCTGATATTCCTTACAACTGAATTATAAGTATTTAGGATAGAGTCAGGTCAAACATAAAATACTTGCATTTCTAAAACTCTCGAATACACCTTTCATTCACTAAACAAATAATTCTGTATTTTTAAAGCCAGGTAGTATGTTAAGCTCTTGGGATGCAAAAGTGGAGAAGGAAATGTCCTTGCCCTTATGACACTTAAATACCAGTGAAGGAAGTAGATGATAAACAAGTAAAAACACAAATAAATATATAATAAAATGTCAGTAGTGTGATGAAAAATAAAGCAGAAAATGCAGATAAAAAGTGATTAGTGTAGGGGATGATTTTCAAAGGATAATCATTCAAGCCCTTTCTGAAGTGGTGTTGTTTGAACAGAAGCCTGAATTTTAAATTAGTGCATAGAAAGATATGAGGAAAGAACATATACAGACAGAACAGCAAGTTCAAAGATGCAGACAAGGAAATGAACTGGGGGATGTTGAAGGGAAGTAGGTAGAAAGGAGATGAAGTTATGCCTGTTGGAAGGCTGTTGCCAATCCCTTGCAAGGGAGGAAGGATGAGGCTAGAAATGGTAATAATTAGTTACATCGAGGCCATGGTTTGACTGCTGAGACCATAGTAAAGGTAGATCAGTTGTAAGTGGGCAGAGAAGAAGAGAGACAAATCAAGGATGCTGTCCGTATGTTGGCTTGAGCTACAGGGTAAATGGTAGGACTACTACTGATATCGGGAAAATCACACTGGGGATGGTAGAATAAATTTAAGTTTTGGATATGATAAATCTGAGACACTTGCTAGATATTCAAGCAGTGATTTTAAGAAAGAAGTTGGTTAGGAATCTGGAACTTGGAGTAGTGTGTGATAAAGGGAGGTGTCAGAAACTTGGGCTATACATTGGAAGTCATCAACATGTAGAGGTTGTTTAGAGCCATGAGGATACAGACTATCATGTAGCTGGGGAGTATCCATAGCCACAGGACACTAACCATTTGGGAAAAGGAAGATAAATCAGCCAAGGTTACTGAGGTGGTGTGTCCAAGTGATGGGAGAGGGACTCTGCAAGATGGAATGGGTGCTCTAAGTAGATTAAAAATAATAATGAATGAAAAAAAGTAGCAATCATATATCCCTTATAATGCTATTTCTGACTTCAATGAATTTTGCAAGTGATTAGGCTTGACACTTAGCAGAACAGGTAATGTTGCCTGGTAGAAAAGTCAGATTTCCTTATAATACAATTTGAAAATTGTTAATGGAAGTTTTAGCAGAATTATTATCTTTGCTCATTCTCCAGAGAATAACATCCGAAATAGTAGACATTCCTTGGTACATAAGTAACTGGATTAAAGCATTTTTGTTACCCAGGAAATATCACATTAACTTGTATATAATTTAGGGAGGATTAGTAGAGGCAGCCTAATGTGACCCAGTGTCCTTTGGGGGGACATGAGAAGTATATGCGTGTAAATGAAAGACAGGAGGTGAGAAGCTTAGTGCTAATAGAGCAATTTTATGTTGGTGTTGAATATCCTGGGAAAGAAGGTGAGCCTGGGAATAAATAACAAGTTGCAGAGAGGCTGGGAAGGGAAGCTCCTAAATGCTTATTTGTGGGAGTCCCAGTCAGGCCTCTTCTCTTCTACAAGCCATTTTCCCTCTGCATTCATGTCTATTCTTGCCATTTCAAATCCCACCTGTATGCTTATGATGTGCTATATTTCAAGTCCATATTCTTTTCCTTCTAAACTTGAATAATCTATATTTACTGACTGTCCAGAGATAACTCACATTCAAATCGTCAGAAACAGAATTCAGTATTTCCCAGCCTCTTTCTTGTCCCTTTCACTGTCTCGGGAAGGGCACCACCTCCTATGCTGTTTCGAAACCTCAATATCAATAGTCATTCATAACTTTTGCTTTCTCATTTCTCTACACACACACACAATCAGAACTTGTATTCACTATACTTCCTGTGTATATTCTGTACAATTATCTCTCTTTCTTTACTTCTCCACCTCTTATCAAACAGCATGATCCTACTTGGTCTTGATGCTCTAAATATGACCTACTCTCTCTCAGCATTAACTTTGTAGATGTTTCAACTTAATTATACAATTAAGTAGGATCTAGTCTCTATTTACTCCAATATTATTTGGCACTGACACATACATATACAAACAAAAAAAGAGCCTTACAGATTCTTTTTTGTGTCCTTAGAGACCATGAGGAGGCAAAGAGATATAAATTAATTTACTAATAACACTATGATGTATGTGATCCTTAACATCCTTACTACATGCTCATTATTTACAAAGATTAAAGTTTATATGTATATAATATATAGAGAGGAATATTTAAGTATTTACATGTACACATATATATTAGACGTATACGTACTATTTATATGTATAGCCATGATACATATATACACATATAAATAAGAGACTATCTGTGAAATCCTTCACAGAAATGAACTCAAAGGGAATTAAAAATGTGGCTAGGGATGAATTTTATATATTGATTACTAAAAAAGTTAATCATAAATGTACTGAGAGTGAGTCTTGGAAAATATTTTTTAATTCCAAATAGTTTGAGCATAACTTGTAATGGAATCAGTGGAGAGAACTTTTCTGAATTTATTCAAAATATTTTGGTGTCATGGTAACAAAACATTTAGTTTAATACATTTCATTGTACATCTTATTTTGAGAACAAATTAAGAATATCTGTGATTCTTTACTTTGCATTTATAAACTCAATCATTTCAATCACATTGAACTGGATACTGAAGAAGGTTGGAAATGTTTTCTTTTTTAAGGATACCTTAAATTTATTTTATTTACATTCCATAATTTAGTTAGAATGTTGCCTAGAAAGGTCAGGGGAGCTAGGTTATTCCCCAGTTCTATTCTATCCTTTTCACAAGATGCTTTTTGGGAAAGAGTTGATTGTAATACTCAGGCTCTGGGTCCTCTGTGAAGACCTGTCCTACTGAACACAGGACACCTAACTTAACTGTATCATGCACTTATTGTGGTTCTGATTAAAGGGATTGATCCCAATGTAAACAACTGTTAACACCATACCATTAGATACCAAAAATCTATACATTTAGAAAAGAATGGAAAATAACATCTAGGAGGAGTCTGAAAGTTTTTTCAATGATTTTTAAAATAAAAATGACAATTCTGCTTAATGCTGTTTAGGTCACATGAAAATTGGGACTACTTTTTAATTATCTTAAAATAATTATTAAAATCTTTTTAATAAACTCTCTCATGGTAGAGATGGAAAACAACTTATTTAAAGCAAGGTTTCTGAACTTTGGGAATATTTACCTTGTGGATTGAATTGTCCTGTGTGTCACAGAATGTTTAGAAGCACCTTGGCCTCTGCCCACTAGGTGTCAGTAGCATCTCTTCCCTAAGTCGTGACAACCAAGTAGACATTGTCAGATGTCTTCCTGAGGGAATATCACCTCCGTTTTGAAACCACCAGTTTAAATAATATTGCAATGCTTTGCATAATTAGCTCAAAGTATCTTTATATCATTGGTCAAGACAGAAGTTATTTACATAGACTTCCACATTTTTAACCTAAGAGAAATATCTAGATATTGAAGAGGAATGTTTGGATTAAAATTATTAAAGGGACAGTGTCATATGTGACAACGGTTACAAACCATGCTATAAGTATCTTTAAGAGCTAATATAGTAACATTTTAAAAATATGATGAATTTCAATGTGAAAATTATTTTAAAATCTTTAATATATTTATGAAAAACACTAAACTATATCTATTCATCTATATCTGCTACTGTCTTCACATTCTATTAAGCACTGCCTCAGTATGGCTCCACTAGATCACCAATTTCCGTATTTCCAGTCTCTATGTTATTACATCTGGAATATTATTTTTCCATATCTTATTAATTTGAATATAGCTACTTCCCATAAATTTATTAGAAATATAAGTTTATATATAATATCTATACATAAGTATGTATATATATAATACACACATTTTGTGTGGTGTGATATATGTTTGTATTATATGTATATGTGTATATATGTGTGTATTATGTATATATTTTATAATATACACATTATATATTTTATATATGCATATATACAATCATCTCATTCTGTTGCTACTGACAATAAACTTGAGCTTAAATGCACAATCGATAGCAAATCATGAGAAATATTTACATTTTTGAAAATATAGAAGTATTTACATGTTTGAGGGCAAATCAAAAGAAAATATTCCTACACAAAGGAGACTAAAAAGAAGTGTGAGCAAGGATCATAATTCTAATTCTATCATGTCCAAATTTACCAATGGCAATCATGTTAAGAGATAAGTGTTTAGTTCACTTACCCCAATGTCATTTTATCTTTTTCACATTGACTGAGTACGGTACTGTTCTAAGGAGCTAAAGGTGCAGAGATTTAGAAGCACTCCCAGTAAAGTACGGACCAGACATGTAAGCTAGTAATTAAATAAATGCAGATAGATGCCAACTGGGGTACACAGATAAATATTTGGAATAACAGAGGAAGAAAACAAGTAACATTTTGAGTCGAATGTTGAAGAATGTGACTGTTTTGTAAGATTACAAGGAGCGAGAAAGAAAAAGTGAAATTGCATAGCTTAATGGGAATCCATAAGTAGCCCAACGTGACTGAGGTGCAAAGCATAGAATGAACAAATGTTCAGAGAGAGGGTAGCAAGACAGGCAAGACCAGGCTCAAGAGAGCCTTGCATCCCACACAAAGAAATAGAGTTGGTATACTGTAGACCTGGAGGAACCTCTGAAAGATGCTAGACAGTGAAGTGACATGGTTTGCACTGTGTTTTAAGAAGGAGAAATTACAATAAAATGTGATAGCAATGTAGAGATTTGGTATGTTTGTACAGAAATCTTCCGGGAGGTCACAGGCTAGCAGTGCTAACAGTCACAAACAAATGTTTAAAACAACATAGATTGTGTTATCTAGTGATGTCTATAATGTGGTTTTGGGTCAGAGCAGGGAGTGAATAATTCACTGGAGAGAGAATCAGATGTTGGTGGAATTTGTTCTGGGCCTTGAAGCTGAAGTCAAAGGCAGAGTGTGAACACAGGTGCATATTGCTTAGGCAAATGATGCTTAGCCTGAGTACCTGGGTGGTACGGCAATGCAGGACATACTGGTGATACAAAGAGCATGAAATTGGAAAGAAAATTGGAGAGCCACATTTAGAGCTGCCTTCTTCTGTAGTTTTAGACTTATTCTGTAAACAGATAAGAGCCACACTGAAGGAAGCCTTTTAAATAGAATGACATATCACCTTTCCTGTAACAGAAGATGCTGGTAGAAAAGTACCAAGAGGAGAGTTAAGAAGACAATACGGCATGATTTGTTTGATGATCCACTCCCTCTGTAAGACTCATATTAACATTACAGTAAGTGTCACAATATTATTTTCTTTCCTCTTTAACTGAGACTGCCATCAAAATTTCCCTAGCCCCCGAAAATGTTCCTCCAGATCAGGGAACTCAAGATTCCCATCTTGCTCCAATAAACGAGCCGATTTACGTTCTACTCCTACTTAAGTGGACACTTTTATCTTATTTCAACTGATTACATTTAGTTGTTTCTTTTTCTTAATGAACAATACTTGTTCACCTTCTCTTGTTCTTAAACACCTTAGCTACTTTTAAAGATTTTATTTTTAATAAAGTTCAGTTCAAACTGAATTTAAAGAGGTATTAGACTGTTTCTTTTTCTATGGGGAGCTTTAATATTATCTAACCAAAGGGACTATATATGTTTAGTATATAAACATATATCTGGGATATGCCTTACCATCATGCTCTTATTACTCTAGCAATAAATGCTTAATAGCTGTTGTCAAATAGGACAATATTTTTAAGGATGATAAGTTAAAATAATTGGAAAATTAAAAATAATCACTACCTCCTTCTAAAATAAGAATATATCTAATGTTTTATCTATTTCTTTTTTTTCTTCTTTCTTTTTTTTATTGTTGTTCAAGTACAGTTGTCTCCTTTCTCCCCCCACCACTTCCTCCACCCCGGCTACCCCCACATCCCACCCTTGATCCTACCTCCCTTGGCTTTGTCCATGTGTCTTTTATACATGTTCCTTGACAATCATTCCCCCTTTTAACCCCATTATCCCTTTCCACCTTCCCTCTGGTCACTGTCAGTTTCTTCTTAATTTCAACGTCTCTGGTTACATTTTGCTTGCTGGTTTATTTTGTTGATTAGGCTCCACTTATAGGTGAGATCATATGGTATTTGTTGCTCACCGCCTGGCTTATTTCACTTAGCGTAATGCTCTCCAGCTCCATCCATGCTGTTGCAAAGAGTAGGAGCTCCTTTCTGCTGCATAGAATTCCATTGTGTAAATGTACCGCATTTTTTTGATCCACTCATTTATTGATGGGCATTTTCTCTATTTCTTTTTTTTTAAGATTTTATTTATTTATTTTTAGAGGGGGGGGGAGAGAGAGAGAGAGAGAGAGAGAGACATCAATGTGCGGTTGCTGGGAGACATGGCCTGCAACCTAGGCATGTGCCCTGACTGGGAATCGAACCGGCGATGCCTGGTTCGCAGCCCGCGCTCAGTCCACTGAGCTACACCAGCCAGGGCCTCTATTTCTTAACAAAGTAAAAATACACAAAACTTAGTTTTCAGACTGAGGTGCATCTTTTCATGAAAACTTGAGGAATTTATTTAAGATTTAATTAATGGTTAAAAATCGCATTGTTTTCTATTTCTACCTCATATACTGATTTAAAACTTTTGTGAAACCCCAAAAGGGGTTTCTACCATCTTGAAGATCCTCAGTTTGGGGTAAAATTTGGAAAATATAGGTGATTTGAATTGCAAATGTGGTGATAGTTACTAATGTACCCCTCTCTCAAAACATTGACCCAAGCCTTGATGAAAGAGGTGATTATTTTTCATTACCTGTATATCAGTAGTATCTGTCTGCAAGCAATAGCAGCTTTATGGGAACCAGTATATTGACTAATAAAATATTAGAGATTGTATGAGTTATTCTGTATGTAATGTAGGTGTTTATTGAGATTATTTTACCCAAAACTGTATGAATGTGAAAGTTTTCTGTTTACTCAGTAAATATTGATATTATCTATTTATGTATATTCACTAATTATATTTGAGGATAATCACATAGTATACTATCACAGAAGAATACCTTCATGTAAACACTGAGTAAACTTTATTTACTACTTTATTATTATAAAAGCTTTGATAGATTGCCATTCTATCATATAATCCTATATTTATCACTGTGTTTATCAGCCACTTTTAAATGATTTGGACTGAAATTTTCCAAAAAGAAATCTGTTGATTGTTCTAAGCTTTTAAACATTAAAATTAATTTCACCTGTGTATTCATTGTCATTGTGGTATGGTTTCCCAAGTCTTACTATTTCAAATAAGATAAAAATAATAATGTTAAAAAATTAAACATTGAGTAACTTAACTTTACTATAAGAAAATATTCATAGAAAATATAATTCTCCATATGAATTAATTATGTATGTTGTTAATGGATTAAGTTAGTGCAGCAGACATCATTCCCCAACACATTTTCTTAGATTATTGCCATCCTACCAATTAAATGTCTCTTGCCTTCTCTTTTGCTCCTGGATCCTCCCCTGAAGCTGTGTCAAAAAGGAGCAAGGACTGCCTACGTTCCCAGAACAAAGACATCTCAATAATTACATCACTCACAATATTTAGCACTTTGTTCACCATCAACATAAGAAACAGATACAGAAATTGCATATAGTGGTGAAAATATAGTAAAAAGTCTCCCTGAAAATTTAAATGGCAGCCACAATGAGCAAACATGTTTTGGGGGTTTATCATTGTTTGCTTGTTTTTTGTTGTTTTTTTTTTCCTCTTAAGGTATCCTTATTTACTACTTTGGGCATTAAAGATAGGTCGACACTGCTACTGGCTAACTGCATGTGGCAATCATCTTCTTCCAAGCTCCACACTTTAGTCTTTACAGAGTGGCGTCAGTGTAGACCCTGAAGTACTCCAGCCTGCAGTCATTGTGTTCTGGGCTGACCAAGGGTTGTGAGAACCACCCCATTTCTTGGCTTTTATTCTCCGATGCCAGGATATTTTTCCCTAAGGCCCTGGGCACCAGGTGAATCAGATTTAATAAACCTGATGGTGGAGACAATGATGTAAGCTGTGAAGGGTGGAACAGTCAGGGAGGTGCACAGGAGTCCAGCTGGACAAGTCCAACAAGATTGTGATGCTCTCTGGATGCCAAGCAAGAGCCAGCCCATCTGTAGGCTCTTCCCAGTTATCATGCCAAGACATAGGCTTTCTTCTAACAATGCAACTCATCAGAACTCATGGTCACAAGTTAGGGATTCTTGAGAAGCCCTGCTCTTAGACAGGTGAGAAGCTTTCCAGTCTTCATTCTTCTTGCTGTTTGCTCTGTGGAGCACACTCAGTTCCATGGGGAAGCCAATGACAAAGGTAGAGGAGTCTGTAGGCTGCCTGATCAGGCATGTGGGGAAAGGAACAGGTCCTTTGGGAAAAGGACCTTGTTAATGGCATCTCTGGCATCCTCCAAGCTGAATGTGGGTAAGCCATCATCTCGAATGTCCAATATCTACCAGATCAAGCTACTCATGATCCACAGTCCTAGAAATTCTGAATGGCAACAGAACTGTCCCACTAGTAGGGAAACTATCTCTCAGTGTAATATTTGTGAATCATCAGGTTTGGTTTGAGGTGGCTGGCATGTGGGTGAGGACCAGAATCCAATAAATTAGAATGAGGAGCTAGGAGGAGGAGTAGCAGCATACCTAGAGGAATGACAAAAAAGGGGACCATAATGAACAGGGCAAAAAGTGGATGTTCTGGAAGGAACACAGGAACAACTGGTTAGTTAAATAACATAGGTGGGAGAGTGGAAAGAGTTGGTATTATTCACATCAGAGACAGTAGTAGGGCAGAAAATACAAAGAGGTGAGTGCTACATGGGAGGAGGGCCAGAAGAGTTAGGATCCAGGTTAGGAAATTTGCCTTAAAGGTGAATTCTTTTAGAAACAGAATGATGAGTTGGAGGGTGGGGTTGAAATGAGGAAATTCAAGGTAACTTTCTCATTATTTTTCCAAGATGTTACTCCTCTAGTCAAAAGGAACAACTTGACAGAAGCTCTGACTGACTCTAACAGTTAGTTCACATGCCTCCTTCTGCAATGTGATGCCCATTATGAAATGTACACAATCCTCCTCTCCCATTGGGCAAGTCAGTGGGCCCCACCAAACAGAGAAAGGTCCCAGTTGCTAGTCTGAAGAGTGATCATGGGAAAGGCCAAAGAGCAGAAACAGGAATTAAAGATTTGTTAATTTTGTATATCTTTTCAAAGAACAAGCTCTTGGTTTCTCTTTCTTTTTCTTTTTTTGTCTCTATACCATTTATTTCTCCTGTAATCTTTATACTTGGTTCCTTCTTCTTACCTTGGCTTTTTTTTCCCTAAGTTTTTTTTTTCTTTTTCTTTTTTCTTAGGTGTAAGGTTAGATTGTGTATTTGAGATTTTTCTTGTTTCCCAAGGTAGCCCTGTGTTGCCAAGAGTTTTCCTTTTAGAACTGCTCTGCCTGTCCCATAGATTTTCAGTTGTTGTCTTATTTTTATTTGTCTCAAGTTAACTTTTAATTTCTTTCTTGATCCCAGTTTTAACTTATTCACCATTTAGTAACATGTTATTTAGCTTCCATGTGCGTGTGTGCTTTTCAGTTATTTCTTGTGATTGACTTCTACTTTTCTGTCATTGCAGTCAGAGAAGATGCTTGTTATGATTTCAAACTTCTTAAGTTTACTGAGACTTGTTTCATGACCTAACATGTGGTATATCCTAGAAAATGTTTTTATGTGCACTTGAAAGAATGTATATTCTGCTGCTATGTGTGGTGAAATGCTCTGAAAATATCAGTTAAATCCATCTGGACTAGTGTTTCGTTTAAGGTGACTGTTTCCTTGTTACTTTTGTCTGGATGATCCATTGATGTCGTGAAGTGTTAAAATCTTCTACTGTGACTGTAGTATTGTCGATCTTTTCTTTTATGCCCATAAAGATTTGCTTTATATAGTTAGGACTTTATATGTTCAGTGCACGAATGTTTGCAAGGGTACTGTCTTTTTGGTTTGACCTCTTCATCATTATGTAGTGTCTTTGTCTCTTAGTATAGCCTTTGTTTTAAAGTCTGTTTTGTCTTACATAAGTATTACTACCCCAGGGTTTTATTTGTTTGTTTCCATTTGTATGATATATCTTTTTCTATCCCTTTACTTTCAGTTTGTGTGTATCTTTTGCTCTGAGGTGGGCCTTTTGTAGACACCATGTCTTGTTTTCTTATCATTCAGCCACCTTATGTGTTTTGATTGCAGCATTTAAACCACTTACATTTAAAGTGATTATGGATTGGTGTGTATTCATTGCCATTTTATTCTTTATAACTATGTTCCTCTTTATTTTCTCTTTCTTCTTAAATAAAACTTTTTAACATTTACTGCAATACTGATTTAATGGTAATTAACTCATTTAGCTTTTTCTAGGTTGGGGAGCTCTTTATTTCCCTTTCAATTTTAAATGACAGCCTTGTTGGTTAAATTAGTCTTGTCTGTAGTCCTCGGTTTTGATCACTTTGAATATTTCTTGCCAATCCCTTCTAGCCTGAAATGTTTCTGTGGAGAAATCAGCTGACAGTCTAATGGGAGCTCCCTTGTAGGTAACTAATTATCTTTCTCTTGCTGCTTTTAAGACTTTCTCTTTGTATATATAATCTTTGCCATTTTTAAAACAACTTTATTTGTTTATTGTTTAGAAATGGGAAGGGAGGGAGGAAAGGAGAGAAACATCAGTGTGTGGTTGCCTCTCATGTACCCCCTGCTGGAGACCTGGCCCACAACCCAGGCATGTGCCTGGGACTGGGAATCAAACTGGCAACCCTTTCATTCATAGGCTGGCACTCAGCCACTGAGCCACACCAGCCAGGGCTAACCTTTGCCATTTTAATTAAGATGTGTCTCAGTGTGGGCCTTTTTGGGTTCATCTTGTTTCAAATTCTCAGCACATCCTAGACTTGTGTTGCTTTTCCCTTCACCAGGTTTGGGAAGTTTTCTGTCATTATTTCTTCAAATAGGTTCTCAATCCTTTGTTTTTTTTCTCCTCCTTTCTGGTACACCTCTGATGCAAATATTGTTACGCATCATGTTGTAGGAGAGGTCCCTTAGAGTATCATTATTTTTTTTAATCCTCATGAGAGGATATATTGGTTTTATAGAGACAGTAAAGGGGGTAGAGAGAGAGAGAAATATTGATGTGAGAAACATTGATTAGTTGCCTCCTGTATGTACTCTGACCTGGGGTTGAACCCATAACATGTTAGTGTGTGAGACAATGTTCCAACCAGCTGAGCCACCTGGCCAGGGATATTATCACTTCTTTATTTTTTTATTTATACTGCTCTGATTAGGTGGTTTCTGCTACCTTGTTTTTGAAATTGCTTATTTGCTCCTATGCCTGCTGTTGATTCCTTCTAGTGTATTTTTTGTTTCAGATATTGTATTTTTCATTCCTGACTGGTTATTTTTATGGATTTTATGTTTTATTTTATGATTACTATCTTTTTGTTTGGTTCTCACAAGGTTTATCCAATCTTCCCCTAAGTTCCTTGAGCAGCCTTATAACCATTGTTTTGAACTCTGTGTCTGGTAGATTGCTTGCCTCCATTTCATTTAGTACTTTTTTCTGGGTATTTCTCCTGTTCTTTCATTTGGGGCATGTTTCTTTGTCTCCCCATTTTTGCTGCCTCTCTATATTTGTTTCTGTGTATGAGGTAAATCTGCTATGCTTTGGTATGTTGCCTTCTATAGTAGGTGTCTGGTGGGGTTCATTGGTGCAGTCTCCCTTTTTGCCTGAGCTAGGTGATTCAGGAATGTGCCTTGTCTGGGTTATTTGAATCTTCCTGTGTAGCTGAGTCTTAATTGTTGTTGGCCCATGATAGATGGGTTTGCCCTACCTGCTGACTATGAGGAGGGACCCTGAGGGCAATGTATAAGCTGCTGTGAGGGGGTTGGCTCCACAAAGCTGAATTTTCCCCAACAGGGTCTGTTGCTTTCCAAGATCTCACTTTGTGTGTACTGTTTGTAGAACTAATTGGGTCATGTCCTGATGTGGTCTGAACCTCTGGTTGTATTGGTTCTGGAGCCCTTGGGAAAGGATCTGGTGCCTGGTGTGTTAGGGGTTGGAAGTGATGGGGCTTGGTCTACCTGTTTGGAGCTACAAAGTGATCCACAATTTGTGGCTGCCACTGCAATGTCTGGTTGTGCCTGGGAGGAGACCAGCTTCATACTAAATTCAGTTTCCACCAGCCCCAAGTCTGGGGCCAGGTCAGTAAAAAGGCCACATATCCCTAAGACTCACCTTTACCTGATAGCTCCCTGTGAGCCTCAGTCCCTAAAAGATCCTCTAGCAGTTTGTAAGTCATTTAGGAGGCTCTCAGTGAGTCACCAGGTAGGGGTAAGTTGTAATTACAATATTGATACAGATTCAACCTTGGTGCCAGTGCTAGGTTTGAGGCCACTCAACAAGAATCTCAAGGTACACCAAGGTCAGCTGTCTCCTGCTGTGTGCCTGTGTACTTTTGTAATCGAGAAGGGTCTCGGAGACTCATTAGGGTGAGGTCAGCAGTGTTCATCACACCCAACAACCAAGATGTGGCTGTGTGAAGGGAAGGCTTTGCACAAGAACAGTGGCCAGTGGTGCTGGTCTGGTATGCAAGGAATAATGGCCCCACTCAAGAGTCACACCGTTTAGTTTTTTCTAGAGTCTGCCTGAACCTTCTGCAGAGTCTTCTGCCTGAGGGGAACATGGTGGCAACAGCCCACTGAAAATACTGTAGAATGCAAGCTCTGCAAGGCAGAGACACCAGGAGCAGGGAGTGGGGAGATAATGATTCTATCTGTGAGGTTAGTGGATCTCCTGTAAGAGGCTGGGGCATGGCTACTGTGGCCTGTAGGGGGTGGACACTCCTGTCGCAAGTGCACAGCTGAACAAAGTAAACTGGGTTTGTTTAAAATTCTCAGGATTACTGATATTATCAACAGAAAATAATCCAAATATACAAGGTCTGTCCAAAAACGTCCAGCCATTGTTAATATAAAAAGAATGGTTTGTGTGACATCAATGTAACCTGGTAGCCAAGCAGAGTGGACTGGAATGCACATGCATGAACAATGGATATGTTAGTCAGTGGGGGCGGTAGATGCCATTGAGTGAGCAGGTGTACTGTGTGGCCATCACATTCAAATTGACTGAGCAAGTAGAGGAATGAATCTGCATCAAATTTTGTGTTAAGCTTGAACATTCCTCTGCAGAAACTATTCAAATGATTCAGAAGGCCACAGCTGTGAGAAACTTCATCACCACAACATGCCCCCTCATGAATCATGTCTAATGTAGAGATTTTTGGCAAAACATCAAATCACCCAGGTGACTCAGTTTCCCTACAGCCCAGCTTTGGTGTCCTAAGATGTCTGGCTTTTCCCAAAACTAAAATCATTTTTGAAATGGAAGAGATTTCAGACCATTGATGAAATTCAGGAACATACTGAGCAGCTGATGGCAATTGGGAGAAGTCCCAAGGTGCCTACAGTTAAGGGGACTGGGGTGTCACTGTCCTGTGCACAATGTTTTTTGTATCTTGTATCTTCTTCAATAAATGTCTCTATATTTCATATTACATAACTGGATACTTTCTGGACTGACCTAGCTGACCTAGTGATGGTAGAGTAACACTATTAAGTTTTTTTGCAATAGACTACTTGGTATAATTATCTCATATTTCTTGGGAGCTAAAGAATTATTATAGGCATATAAATGTCTTTATTAACTAAAGAACTAAAAATATATCCTACATAATACTGATATGTTTCAAACTGGAATAATTTAAAAACTTCTTACATATGCAACAGCACTATAATGTTCTTATTATATACACACAAAATTGTTATGCTTATCTATAATTATCTCAAAGTATAAAAAGCTACCATTTATGTATATTTGTGCAACTCATACAGGTTTTTATATTGGAATTATTCATGTCATAAACTTTGTTTCAATGGTTATGCATAAAATCAAATCTGAGAGATAAATGACACCGGTGATCAATGAATCAGAAGACCACTATATACCTCTTCAAGAAAATAAATAAAAATGCATAAAACATGTGGAAATCCAAAGTTTTATAATAACAGCGTGGTCCTCATTTAAACAAAGACAACTGTAGCATGATTCTGAGCAATTAATAGGAAAGAAGGCAAAATGATCCCAAATTTTAATGGCATTGGATTGTATGTCCTTCACAGTTCTTAGTATAATAGTAAGTTAAGTAATGATTATACAAAAAAGCATCCTTTGTCAAATGATTTTTTTACTGGTTTTTAATTTTTAAAGCAACCATGCTTCTCTATAAAATTTAAACTGTATAATGTTTTATAGTATAAAATAATGTTATGGCTCACAAAAAAGAGGAGAAAAGATAAAAGTGGAATTATCTAGATGAAAAATATTTAAAGTGAATGGATCAAAAGTAGGTATCTGAGTATATTTCTTAAAAGATAAGGCTAGAATCTAAAATAACCAAAATACAACTAACAATAGTGTGGGCATGCAGATTGAAAAAGAATTAATAGCATATTAAAATTTCCTCATATTTTTTAAAATTAGTAAATAAAGTTTTATGCTTCTCACTTAAAGAATGTTATGGCATATCTACCAGAAACAGTTCTGATTACTAAAGGCCAAATGTGATTACCTCTAAAAAATGATAAAAGATATGAAGAAGAAATGAGGCAAGATTGTATGTGTGTGTGTGTGCACACACATATTTTTAGCCCAGTGCACTCTTGATATTTGATTTTCTATCATGTAATGATTAAAGGCATAGACCTGAGACCAAACTACCTTGGTTCAAACATCAGTTTCTCTACCTACAACCCATGGCCTTGGTCAATTGACTAAACAAATATCTATCTTAGTTTTCTCTTCTGAGGATGGAAAATTAATAGTACCTATTTTGGTGAGTCCCTATCAGGACTTAATGAGTAGATATTTAAAAAGTGGTTAGAACAGTGCCTGACATTTAGTAAGCACTATGAAAATGTTAAAATGAAAAGGAAAGAAATACCATGTATATGAATAATGGCTGACTCATTTCATAATAACACATAACAAATAAAAAATAACATTAGTTTACAGTTTTTAGCATAAACATATATTTAGTATGAATTATTAAAAATACTACTTTAATGACAGCCTCTGATGCATTATTAATATTTAACTTTATATGGATAATTTTTCCTATAAGATGATAGGCTCTTACAGACAAATAGATGTAAGTTTTGAAGAACTTATTTTATAAGAAGGAAACACTACATGTTATAATATTTGGCATCACATATAATATAATTTATAATGTTAGAAGCCCAAGTGAATGAAAATTGCCGAATTCCTGAATTTAGAAGTTGTAATCTCACTAGGAAATTAAAAGTGATTGTATATTATTTTAGCTCTAGTCACTCAGTATGCCAAATAATATGCTTATTTTCCATATATTTTACAAAATTTAAGAGTTTATAAACTCTATGCAATATAGGAGGACTCTTGAATCATGAGTTCTAAACCTTAGTCTGCCCCAAACAGTACGTTGATAAGTTATTGAATTAATATACATCTTCAAATCCTTATCTGGAAAAGAAATAAAAATTTTAAAAAACCATCTCTCAATCTTAGTGTTTTATTCAATCATTGATCATAAATTGAATGTGCAATAATCAGTGGGTCTCATCCTGTAATACTTCAGAATAATTAAGATTATTTGTAAAATGCTGGCACTTCCAACTTACATGCAAGTTGTATTATAAAGCTCATAAAGTTTGTAAGTCATAGAATATAAAGGTCAGAAAAGACCTTAGAGGCCATCAACTTCCCACCCTATTATTTGTATCAACCCTTCTGGAACACGCTTATCACTGACAGATGGTCATTCACCCTTTGGTTAAAAATGTCAAGTAATCACAAGTTCAGTAATTTAAAGGCAGCCATTTCACATATGGACAGCAGGAGTCTTTATTAAAATTTACTTCTATTAAATTATTTTCCTATATTTGTGCATTCTTACTACAAGTGTTTATTTATTGCAAGATATGTAATCACTGAAATCACATAACTTATAGTCTAATGAAAAACACATAGAATAACCAAGTTATAAAATAAATATATTATTATAAATTGAGATAAGCATAGAGAAGGGGAAAAATTCACCATTAATCTTAGGCTAAGAAACCTAATGTCCTGCAGGGGCTCACACACACACATAATGCTTATACAGCACTGTTACCTGATCTGAGAGAAGGGAAGTTAAATGGAGGCTGGAAGGGCAGGAATGGAGGATGCCTGGAAGAGGGGAAGAGAGAAGAGAGTCTTCCCTTCAGAGGTCAGGATGAGAATGTGTAGGTTCTAAAGAGAGAGGCAGACAGCTGCGTTCAAGAAACCAGAAGAGAGACAAACTGACTGAAGGAAAATGCACGAGAGGGAAAATGCTGCAAAGATAAACTAGAGAGACAGAAAAGGTGAGGCACGAGCAAAGCCCACGTATGGTCCTGTTTGAAGGTCTGTCTGTAGTTACATGAAGACAGTAATGTGAACGAGTCCTGTTCATGGCAAATCAGGGCTTATAGTCACTCTTAGTTACTGCTTGCTTATCTTTCATTGTACATTTTGCTACTTCCCTTCGACCACTAGGATTGCCAAATAGTATATACAGGACCCAGTTACATTTGAAGGTCAGATGGACAATGAAAGGGACATACCCTAAAAATTATTCATTTGTCCATGACTGACCTTCAAATTTAACCGAAGATCCCACATTTTTACTTGCTAAACCTGGCACACTTATTTACATCTATAGCACTCTCAGTGGCCTCTTAAAAACTGCAAAATATATTTAAAATGCGTATTTAGGAAACATTGTACAGTCAGTCCAGTGAGCATGGGAAGACAGATCTAAAGATGAGGTTAGGAAAGTGGACTGCAGCAAAGGGCCTGCAAGGGGTGCACACTAGCAGTTCTCATTTACTGAAAATATATGATGTGCTAGGCACAGTGGAAATGGAAGTTACATTTGCAGCAAAAAATAAAATTTGCAAGTTATTTGAACTTGGATATATGAGAGAAAAGCAAAAATGATTGTGAAGTACGCAGCTTAGGCAATGGGGCAGATAGTGATGTCATTTACTGAGAGAAAGAAAATCAGAAGAAGAGTGAGTTCTTCACTAGGAGAAGAGAAGAGAAGGCAGCGTAGAGTGGAGCTTGGGCACGTTAAATCTAAACAGTGTTTACCTTTTTTTCAATAAGGCGATGACAAGATAATTTTGCTTGATGGCCAATGAAGTGTAAAGTTGGAAGAGTATTAGTTTTCTCTGGATGGTTGCCTATCTTTACCTTCTCCATTGTCAAGGAAAGGTTTGTACATCAACATATACTAAGTGGCAATGATGAAAGTTTCTCTGGATAACATCTCTAGACCGACATAGTCAGTCTCATTTCTTAGAGTAAAGTTCTCACTATTACGTGACAGAGCTGACTTAATACAAAGGGTGACAGCTTCCCATATTGTGATATAAAAGTAAGTAATAAGGAAGTAGGTGAAAAGGTTATTTCCTGACTGAGCTGCATAATTACAAAATTAGCACAGAGTTCTACTTTTAGAGACTGAAGTTAAAATTTACTTCCAGAGAATGAAGGAGATTATGTATTAGGCATTTAGGAAAGGAGTGAATAGCATAAATCAGCATTGCATTTGTTTTTGAGAAACCAAAGTTATTTTCTGAGAACCTCAAAGGTTTTCTTGAATTCTGTTTACTCTATTTACCCTTTAGATCTTTTATTGAGTTGTTAACAAATGAAATTTGTGTTTGTATAATAGATTTCTAATATATAGTATTTCACTTGTTCACTCCTTTTCTTTTTTTAAATAACGTTTAAGAAGATAAGGAACCATTCAGTAATTTTCCCAATGTTTTGCTTCCCAAATAAGCGCTTAGTGAATGTTTTTGACTGATGGCCCAATGTGTGTCATTACAGTGAAACAGTGGGAAGTTCGTTCTTACTGAAGAGAAAACCTAACTTGGCTCATTACTTTTTGGCATAGAAACTAAGCTTTGCCTCTTATCCATGGTTCAATAATTCTGCTAAGAAAACTGTAAAAATTCAATTTATAGAAAAGTAAAATGAAAAGTTTTATTTTAAAATAACTGAAATAAAATAAAACATAAACATTAATTAAAATAATTAGTTTTACCAATGCAGACTCACATGCAGAAGTAATTTTCCGAAGCATAGCAAAATCACTTTGCTTGATCATCTGATTATTTTATGTATTTATTGTGCTTTATACTTAGTAAACTGTAGCTTTTTATGTTTTATAATTAAATGTATTTGTAACACTGACATTCTTAATAATATTGGGATCTTTAACAATTATTATTGAGGCATTCTTTCTACTGTGAAAACATAACTATTATATCAAGATTGTAAGCTATTATGCCATGTGATTGATATAACACGTGCTTCAGTACTTCCAAATCCCCTCTTTCCTTTTTAGTATAGACCAACAATTGTCAACCAGTGTCCCTCAAGAATTTTTAAAACATGCAATATCTGACTATTTAGTCAGGGGCACTCATCTCTTTTCCCTTAGATAGTCAAATAAAAACTTGAAAACAGGTAACACAATGGCTGTCTGGTGTAAATGAAGCAAAATTATACCTAATTTTTTTGTCAGATTGGCAAAAAACATATTTTTTGGTGTGCTACAGAATTTTAATAAATAGTTTATTTGTGCCATGAGATGAAAATGGTTGAAATCACTGGGATAGACCATACATGGAATAAACCACATCCCCCATAATCTCCAATAACACGAAGATATAGCACATAACTACCACATATTCCAAAATTCTGGCAGCCCTAGTCAGTGAATAGGGCCTAGTCAGCCCTGTGTACAAAGTCAATGAATATGTATTAAGTACTCATTTTGCAGTTAGAAGAGGAAGATAGGCAGTGCCCAGAGGCAGGCATCTGTTACTTTTACCAACCTTAAATTTTCTTCAAAATAGGGGTGGGGCCCCATATCATTTTCTGAGCATGTGCAAAAGTCTTTGTGTCAGCCGACTGTTGAGGACTCCTACAAACTATTCCCATTCTAAGTGGCTTAGAACAACAAATATTTGTTCTCATGGATCTGTGAAAAGAAAAGGGCATATCTGCTCCTGGCTAGAGCGCAGTGGGTCCTGGGCTGCACTGCATTTGTCCCACTCCTGCATCATATCTGAAGAAGGCATTGGAAAAAATCAATCCTTTCAATCATAGACTGGATTTTCCTTTCCCAGACTGCTTTTTGGCTGTAGAAAGTTGAGGGTCTTGAAGTATTTTTGGTTTACTTTTGTTTTTTACTATTTAAGACAGTATTAGTACCTTTTAGTTTATACTTACGGCATTTTTTACTAAGACATCTCTGTGAGCATTCTATGTATTTGATGTTGTAATTTGGGGGGTAAAAGTCTTTCTCTCCAGACTGAATTATTTGTGTTTTTGGCATATCTAGCTCCTATGTTTTCTAGAAGAACTTCTGCCTGGCTGAATGTGTCCACTAGGGACTACCTCATCACTTTCTAAGAATTTTAAAATGGGTGTTGGATCATATCCTTGACTTGGTCTTTTACTCTAAGCTAGACTTGACTGTGCACACCCTGTTTCTGAAATTTTTCTGGTGGGAAAGGCTAGACATAACTGTAGTAGACTGTTCTGCATGGCGTGGGCCCAGCTCCCACTCGGAGATGCACAGTACCCACGCCCATGGATAGGTTCTCCTGTGGGGAATCAGGCCTACACTGTGCTTAGGCTGCTATGAGTCTTGCTTTTTGCTAGAACTCCCTCACCCTGAATTGAGGGCATTTACTGCAAAGCAACTTCCTAAAAACCATGCTGAACTTTCCAAGGACAAATGTAACCAGTTCAACTACTTTTGCCTTTTCATTTACAAATATCCCTTTTCTGTGTTGTGATTAGCAGCATTGGTTCCTTTGTTTTCTGTAAAAGGTAACCACCTAAAGCAAATCTGTGCATAATAAATGAGGACCTTCTTGTATTGTGCCCAGGAAGACAATAAAAGCTCATTGGAGCAAGGACTGAGGTTTTTGCTCCCCTTGAGAGAAAAGCCATGCTGTCCCTTTTCCTCCACCAGACTCAGTAGTCTGTGTGAATGTCTCATTTCATCCATAATGACATGGACACTGCACACTGGTATCTGCATCACATAACAACAATTGTTTTTGTTTCCAAGCCAACAATTCTGCCTATGAACTGGATAATTTTTCCTGAGCTCTGTGTGTTGAGAAATAGTATTGTATGCAGCTAAAAGCATCAGGTTCATGATTTCCTTATCTGCCTGGCTACCATCATACCCATATGGACAAGCTCTTAAGGTACATTTACTATATTGCATGCAACTATTTAGAGGCAACAACTCTATCAAACATTTCTTTCAGTGATCAACTCATCCTGATTTGCCCACGAATTCCCCACACTTAAAGTCCCACTCCTAAGAAACCTCTCAATTCCAGGCATACTGTGATAGTTGGTCACTCTTATACTATATAACACATAATGTTTAAGCATCCTATAATGATTTCCTTATATCTTATAACAGGTTTCTCACCTATGACTTTTTACTTTTACAGCTAATAGTATATATACATATGTACTATTATATAGGCATGCGTGTGTGTGTAGTCGCAACACCTTACTTGTCAGTAATCATTTCTGTATCAGTATTACAATGCATCTCCAAACTCAGTGGCTTAAAATAACAATAGTGTATTTTTGCTCACATGCCTGGGTGCTTGATTCATTGAAACAGGGCTCATCTGGGAGCAACTCTGTTGCACGTGTCTTTCCCCTCCTCCCTGGACCCATGAAATAGCCTTGGTAAATTCCTTTCATGGCAATGGCTGAGACATGAAAACAAGCCTAACTAACTATGCAAGCACAGTTTAGCACAAAGCTTCTGCTTTCTTTATATCTGGTAATATTTAATCAGCCAAAATTAATCAAATGGTCAAGACCAACATCAATAAGCAGGAATATACACTGTGCCTTTAATGAGAAGAAAAGCATGGAAGACAACTATAGCAAATAGATTATATCACATTTTAGGTATGCATTTTTATTATGAGTTATACTGTACTTGGGCATTTGGTACCTAAGAGGTTTAAGTTCTTTTAAACTATTTCATATAATCTAATGAGGTCAAGCCACCATCCTAGAAAAGAATACTCACTATCTTATTAAGTATTTGTAAATTATTGTACATATTTCCTATCATTAAGGTAGTTTATGTTCACTATGAAAAATTAAAATAGAGGTTAAAAAATAAATCCAGAATCCTACAGACTAGATACAGTCCTTCATATTTTTATATTTTTTTCTATGTGTATTTGCCATAAATGTGATAAAAAGAGTATGTAAAATTGAATATATTATTTGACTTCACTCAATACAAAAATAGTTTTTTATTCAAATTACCCCTTCATTTTACAGCTTGTAAACCTGTTCATATGCTCAGTTTCTATCTAAAATACTTATATGAAAACAGATTTTCTTTTACTACTGTTTTCCTGAATTAAAATAGGATATCCTTTCCCTACATGCTAAGTTCCCTGATATTCAAAAGAGAACAGGTTCATTGGGAACATAATTGTAGCATAGAGTTCTATACAAACTAAATGCAAAATGTAATACAAAAATGCAAACCCATTTGCACTGCTACTAGGGTTTCTTTCCTGGCTTGGCCATATCTAAAGCACTTTGATTATCGAAACTCTTTCACAAAAAGTAATGCTTCACTGATAACCATCACTTCCGCTGCCCACACTTCAGCCAAAACCACAAAGATTTCCTGATAAAATGTTGCCCTTGCAGTCTGCCAATGGATTCAGGAAGATCGTCAGCGGAGGGCTCTTCCTCTGGCTGTTCTGGTGTGGCGCACAGCCATCACGTCAGAAGGCACAGAGGCCCAGCTTTCAGGTGGCACTTCTGAGAGCACTTGAATTCCTGAGCCAGAGAGCAGGCATTCACGAAGAGGATTTATTTGGGATGAAAACCCACAATGTGTAATTTTTTAAAAGAATAGTCTCTGGCTCTTCAGCCTTGTAATTAGAAAAATTTCCTTCTGGAGTCTGGGTTATTTCAAATCATAGTTTTGTAGAGAGGTTCCATCTTACTCTGTGTCTTCTTAGATGTGCAAGTTAAATGTCAGAAGAATTTGTGCTAGTGAAGCTAATCAAGTAGTATTTTAAGTGGAATATAATCAAATTACATTTTTGTTACATCTTTGTTTTATTTGATTTTGATTTTCCTTAAAATGTAATAATAACTCTATGCATACTTTACAAAGTTGAAAAAAAGCCCATTATATACCGCAGGAATTTCTGACTTTTCCAATCCACAAACTACTTCCCACAAGCAATAATTTTCAATTTTTCAAGTTATGTTTTGAGTATCTATTCCAATTTTTTAAAATAATCTACTCTGCTACTTTTTCTTAATTTAGTCATTTTATAAATTATCCATTGATATTTTGTGATGCTAGATGAGCAGTTAGCCTTCCCAGTGTTGTAACACTCTTTACTCATATTGATAAATGGTATTTACATTATGATGATCATATAATTGTTGTTTAATGTGGTATAGTGGTCTATGATGACTCTATATTTTCTTATTTTTTCTTCACTTACAGTTTTATTTTATTTTACTTATATGGCTGATATACAATGACAGTTCCAATGAAGCAATCCTCTTTGTCCATGCTCTGTGCAACATGACCTAGCTATTCCCAATCAAATTAAAAGGTAGAGTCCAATTTCCTGCCACTTGAATTTGGACTGGACTTTGACCTGCTTTGACCAATAGCATGTGAAAAAACTGATATTGTTCTACTTCCTAGACTATGTTTTAAGAGTTATTTCAGTTACTGCCTTTGTTCTCTGGGGGCTATGAGACAACATGACATGATAAAACCCAGACAAAGACTATAGACACTGAGAGGCCAAGCCGACCCAGCTGCTTCTGTTTTAAAAGACCTACATCCAAATGCAAAGACATAAATAAAACCATGTACCATGAGCAGAACTGCCCTAAAATCATAAAAAAATAATGATCCATGGTTTTTTTATGTAAGTTGCTCATCCCATAGAAACAATGGAGTAGAAGCTAGACCAACATACAGTGTCTGTATCACATAATACTCAATGGGAAAAAAGCAACAAAAAGAGATATATCACTCATTGGTATTTATGTTAACTAAATATAGTAGTCCTCCCTTACCTACAGTAGTATATTCCAAGATCCCCAGTGGATGTCTGAAACTACAGATAGTACCAAACCCTATATGTACTGTGCTTTTTCCTATACATACATACAGTAAGTTTAACTTATAAATTAGGCATAGTAAGAGAGTAAGAACAATGACTAATAATAAAATAGAACAACTATAACAATATACTGTAATTAAAGTTATGTGAATATGGCCTCTTTGACCTCATTTTGCTCTTTGAGATCAAAATATCTTATTGCACTGTGATGCAGACACCGCTCACAGTGTCCAAATCATTATGGATGAAATGAGACATTCACACAGATTATCAAGTCTGGTGGAAGAAAAGGGACAGCATGGCTTTTCTATCAAGGGGAGCAAAAGCCTCGGCCTCTGCCATGACAGGCCTTTATTAGGTTTCTCCGCCCATTACATGATGGTCCTCATTCACTATGCACAGATTCACTTTAGGTGGTTACCTTTTACAGAAAACAAAGGAACCAATGCTGCTAATCACATCACAGAAGACGGATATTTACAAATGAAAAGGTAAAAGTAGTTGAACCAGTTATAATCATCCTTGGAAGATTTAGCATGGTTTTGAGGAAGTTACTTGGCAGTAAATGTTTGCCACTGGGGGCTGGGCCCACGCCATACAGGATGGTCTACTACATTTCCCCCTTGTTTTTATAATCACTAAGTAACCATTCTCAGATTAAGGCCATCAATCACTGTCAGGCAGTAATGATCAAACAGATAACATTCAAAGAACTCTGAGGGCCTATTTTGAGTTAGGGTCAGATAGCTAAAGGGCCGTGAAACTTTGGGGAAACAAACTGATTTCAGGTTAGGACCCTTATCATTTAAATTGAGGGTACTAGCAAAGTAGATTTCATAGGATTTTATGCATTCTTTCTTAGGCCTGATTGTCCCCAGGAACCTGCCCTTTCCAGCAGAGGGCTGCACCCAACTCTGGTATTGTTTAAAGCTTAGGTGGAACAGGGGAAAGCAGGCAGCCAAGAGATTAGGAGATGTCTTGCAGGCAGAATTAGGACTCAGGCTATCAAAGACGAGGGGTTGGGGTCCACCACCCCCTTTTTCTATAGCCCCCCAAGTCCTTCCCTGAGGGCCTCCCATGTGATCGTGCCTATCTTAGGTCACCCCTCCCATAAAGGATCTTACCTGTCATTGGTTAACCAACCAAGCATTGGGGGCCAGGCAGAGTGAAGTAAAAGGAGCAGAGGCGGTGCTCCTGCCAGGAGGATGAACTTTGTCTCCTCAGTGGTTTATTGTCCCAAGGTTTCTCACTCAGCCTTAGCCATGGCGGGGTTATAGCTTCTGAAGCCAGGCAGGGTGGTTCCCAACACACTGTGCTCACATTTTCACTTAAAGGAAGCACTTTATAACTTCTCTGTAGTGCATGCAAATTGCCAACATTACTACTCTTGTGCTTTGAGTACTTTATTAAGTAAAATAAGGGCATTTAAACAGAGCACTGCCTTACCACAACAGTTGATCTGATAATCAAGATGGATACTAAATGACTAACGGGTGGGTAGTATATGAAGCTTGGATATAGTCGATTCACGTTCTGAGCAGATGTGAAATTTCATCCTACTATTCAGAAAAAAGTAAAATATAAATAGATGCATATATGTACATAGATAGTTAAATACATAATATACATGCACGTTGATATGACCTGGCAGATAAGGGGAGTGGACTGAAATGCACATATGTGAACAATGACGACTTCACTGTACTAGTCAGTGGGGGTGGTAGATACCCCTGAGTGAGCATGTGTACTCTGTGGCTATCACATTCAAAATGACTGAGTTGAGCAACAAATCTGCATCAAATTTTGCATCAGGCTTGAATATTCCTCTGTGAAAACTACTTGAATGATCAGAAGGCTGCAGCTATGGGCAACTGGTGATTTGGCAGCTTCATCACCACAACATGCCTGCTTATGCATCATGTCTTATGCAGAGTTTTTTGGTGGAACATCAATTCACTCAGGTGACTCAGCCCCCACTACAGCCCATATGTGGCACCATGTGACTTCTGGCTTCTTCCAAAACTAAAATCACTTTTGAAAGGGAAGAGATTTCAGACCATAGATGAGATTCAGGAAAATATGATGAGGCAGCTGATGGCAAACTGAGAGAACTGTGTGAGGTCCCAAGGTGTCTATGTTGAAGTGAACTGAGGTGTCATTGTTCTGTGTACAATGTTTCTTGTATCTTGTGTCTTCTTCAATAAATGTCTCTATACTTTCTGGATAGACCTCAAGATAGATAGATAGATACATACATACATACATACATACATACACACATACATACATACAATAAAAAACACATTGAAATCATTTCCTATGATGGGAGAAGAAATACAGTTTGGCATAGGGATAAAAGGAAATAAAGAAGGAATGAGATCTGAGAAGACCAGTGACAGGAGCAGCCGTGAAATGAATATGATGAATTCAGCTCTCTGCCTTTGAAATATGCCCTCCCTCACAAAACCCAACACATCACCACTTACCTAACTCAAACTCATTAAATTGAAACTTTTTAGTGGTGCCCAACTATTGATATCATTTTAAAGGTCCCTAAACTATATTACTGTGATAGGCAATCATGGTTGATAATCATTAATCTGGTATAGTAAGGTTATTTACTAAATTATAATTTACTTATTCTGTTTGTTGGTTTTCCTGGACTTCCCTGGAATCTTCTAACTCCAACATGCTCTCATCTGCACTTTTATAGCCCATTCTGAGAATTCTTGTCAGTACTCTGTTCAGTCAGTAACATTGTTGTTGTGTTGTTTCTAAGCATTTTACCTCAACTGGTTTCCCAGCTCATTCTTCAGTATCTTAGTAATAAAACATGTATGAGAGATAAATATTATTAATCTTTGCATGCTTATCAATGTCTTTGTCTTTACACTGACTTTATAATTTTGCTGGAGATAAATTTTTGAGTTGAAAATCAATGTGTTCTTCTGGCTCTCATTTTTTCCCTTATACGTTACTGAATTTTGTTTCTTCACCTTTTTTCTCTTTTTCACATCTTCCTCTATAAGCCCAAACCCAGGAGCTTTTAAATTTTACTATTTAGCTTGTATCTGGTTCATATAGAGTTACATGTCTTAATTCCCACATACATGAGGACAAAAGATCCAAGCTGTGACAACTGTAGGGAAAACATTATATCAAAGCTTTAATTATTTTTTCAGGTGAGAATAGCATATATGTTTCCACATATCCAGAATGAGAAGAAATAAATTAATAAAGTTTCAACATCTATTTTGTTGTGCTCTGTGCTTAAGACAGTGTCCAAAGTCTGTGATCAGTGAATGAATGTGAATCCATTGAATGACCACGGCTATGGTGATTCCACACATACACCTAACACATAATAATAATTTTACCTAAATTTTATTAAAACAAAAAAGAGATTAATCAGAAATAAAATGCCTTTTCCTAAGAAATTATATCTTTACTAATTAGTAATTATAAGTATTTTATATGTATTAAATGAATATCTAACCTGTTCACTTTCCAAAAAGAAAAACAAATTAGAATTCACAATGTAATCCAAATTCACTCACTGCTAATGTATTTTTTTCTTTTGGTGAAAATGAATCAGATATAATACAGTATAAAACAGAATCACACAGGCAAATGCAAGAAATGGTCTAGTGCCTATGCAAAGTATTTATGCAAAACTATCAGCTTTAGGGGGATCAACAGTAAACTGCTAAATTGCTATATCTGCAGCTGCAAGAAAGTCACCAAGAGCTTAGCAATGAAGAAACAGAGAATGCTCCGAATATACATACCTCTCCTTTTGTTACCGTTGGCTCTGTGCAGTTGACTGGATGATACAGAAAAGTATGAGAATCCTTGCCTCTGTGTTCTGAGAATTACCTGGGAAGGCCTGCCTCCTTCTCTTAGGTACTGTACTCCACTGCAAGTGATAGAATCTTTCTAAAGAGAAACAACTTCTGGGTGGGGGGGTGGGGGAGACTAAACTCAGCTCTTGAGCCATAGCACACAGTCAATAAGAGCTTAGTTTTACAACTTTTAAATATTCATGTATCTCTCATAGTTGCAGGCAATAAGAAAAATAAGCTGGCCAGTAGAAAGGATGCTGTCCTGTGTTAATGTGATAAGAAATGGTATGAAAGATTTATGGTATTAAGCATTTCAGCTGTATCATACTAACACTGTATCATAGAACTTACTTTTCCCCAGCACAACACAGAAATCATTATTATGTTAAGATGATTTTTCTAAGAAATGACTGGAGAAAGAGCTAATGGGATAGGAGATAAAATTAATTGTGAGTTCATTTTTTTAAAATGTATATCATTAAAATTGTTCTCCACATCTACACATGTCTGAAAACATTTGATTTATAGTGTCCCTTGGATATACAATAAAATAATTTTGTTAGACAAATTTTATTATTCTTTATTTTATCATGTATTAAACATTGACTCAATATTGTTTACATTTTATATATTCACTGTTCACTGTATAAAAATGTATATAATATTTGTATCTGAATCAAGTTCCTATTGAAGCAATGAGTAATAGAAAGAACAAGAGAAGTGAAAAGGAAATAACATTTTTGCTGGTTTGAAAAAAAGGTGGAAAGTCAGAAAAGCAGGAAGGAAAGAAAGAAGAAAGAAGGCAGGAAGTGGTGGAAGGAGGAAAATAAGCAAAAAGAAGGAAAGAAACAAAAAAGGAGGGAGACACAAAAGAGGGGAAGAAAGAAGAGAATAAAAGCTATGATCCTGATATAAACATAACTAGCCCATAAACATCTGGGTTTACCTAGGCAAAGTATTGAAAGTTCCCTTCCCTAACTGCTTTCACAGAACCCTCAGGCTGAGTTCTGTGATTTTTTTTTTTTAATTTCCCAAAGTTTGGGGATTAGTGTTGGGTTAAGAACAAAGAAAAAGATGACAAATACCAAATTCTAGAAGAATCTCTTTTAGACACTGTCAGAACTAAGGTCAGAATAACAGGAAATGGCTTCAGGGATTTTCTAGTCCAATTGCCTCACTATACAAATGGATTAACCAAGTAAGTCCTGGCACCTAGTTCCAGTTGGTCCAAACTACTATAATGAAATACCATGGACTATGGGGCTTGAACAACAAAGATGTATTTCCCATGGTATGGCGACTGGACATCTGAGATGAAGGTGCCGATATGGTCAGGCTCTTTCTTGGTGAGGGCTCTCTTCTTTGGTTATGTCTGCACGTGGCCTTTCCTTGGTGTGCGCATTCCAAGATAGAGAGATCCCATGTCCCCTCCTCTTCCTATAGGAGCTCCACTCTAGTCTAACCCTAATCACCTCCCAAAGGCCACACCTCTAAATACCATCAACACATGAATTTGAGGGAAACACAAACATTTAGTCTGTAGCAGACACGAGTGATTTTTTCAGAGTCACTTTGCTATTAATGGCAGAAGGATTGGACCCTGGCTCAGACAGTCCGAAAATTTATATGGTATTTACATTGAAAAATGACCCAATATCTGTTATTCAAAGGGGTTAAGAAGAAGGGCAAAAATAAATTATCAGGGGAATCACTCAAATTCAACCTTTATCAGGGATATGATTCAATTTTATCCTACCAGGGCTCCTTTCAGGTACTTCTCCATCAACATTTCCATCTTTAGTTTATCTCTATATTCCATAAACATTTTTCCTTCTCTCACCCTCCTAACCCCATTCAACTACATCCCTGGTGCAATTGTTTTCCCTGCCAAATGTTTGAAAAGTATTTTACATTCATTATTTCTACTGTCACATTTTTTCTCTACTACTCAGCATTTGCTGTCTGGCATCTATTCTTCTCAGTCCTCAAAAGTTGAACTGAGCAAAACCATCTATTAAGTGATAGCAAATATTATGACTATTTGGACTTCTATTACACACTGCTCATAGTGATAGTAGATTTTATGTATATTAATTACTTAATTTATTCATCCAAAATAGTTTGAGGATTATTTACACTTCAGAGAGGAGACTATTGAAATATTAAGTAACTTGTCCATAGTGTTCACACTTGTCTAACAATACAGACCATCGCTACTTGTCATATTTGCCTTAAACCTTTCTTTTTAACCTTCTTAGTTTCAAGTTACATTAAAAATATATTTTCCATAAATTTCTCAAGATTCCTTATTCTACTACACCAAACTTTTTTTTTCTTTTACTAACTGCTAAATCTAGTGGCACCTTTTCAATTTTGATTTTTATTTAATTTCCATTTGATTCCTTTCTGACTTTGGGCTTTACCAACTCTTGCTCTGTTCTGGGACAGAGGGGCATTTAAGAATGTGAGCTTCTGTCAGACAGACCAGAGTTTAACTTCATCTCCAAAACTTAGTAGATATGTGGGGCATTAAGCAAATTTAACTGTTCTCTTCTTTAGTCACCTCACTTGGAAAATTAGGAACATATTACTCCATACAACTGTGGGGAGGACGACATGTGATCAAGTATGTAAACAGCTCAGCACAGTATCTAACACCTAAGCACTCTATTAAAAGTGCCCTTTATTCCTCACTGAAATGATTACTCCCTCCATCTCCTCTCTCCTGGTTCTGAAGTCCTACCTCTCTTACTTCTTTTTCTCATCCCTTTATGACTGTCTTTTTATTATTATAATGTAGATTTCTGCCTTTGACTCTCTCTCTGTCCTCTACCATTATCCCTGGATGATTTTACCAAGTCCATGATTTCACCTGCCATATCTAAGCTGACTTTTTTCTCACCTCTTTTCCATATTGTCCTGTATTCCTGTATTTCTAAGTACTCTTATAATTCTTTCTCAAATAAGGAATATGATTCCCCACAAGTTCAACAGATTACTCATGCCTTTTCCCTTGTAAAAACATGCTCAAAGTTATCAAAGATAAAAAGTATAGTCATGCAGAAATTTCCTCAATTCATTAACAATTATTACTATGGAAGACACCTCCCATGTTTTGGTTTTCTTCTCTGCTATTAAACTATCTCCATCACTCTACCAGAGGTGTCCAAACTTTTGGTGTCTCTGGGCCACACATTAAATACACAAACACTAATGAAAACTGATGAGCAAAAAAGAGGTTTTAGGTAAATTTACAATTTTGTGTCCGACCACATTCATAGCCATCATGGGCTGCAGCCTGCCCATGGGCCTCAAGCTGGATACTCTTGCATCTACATAATGGCCTCACAATAGTGCCCTTACTGGGCAACTGGTCTTCCCCAAAGTTTTCGGTTTTGCCATCCTCGGTATCTTTGACCATGCTATTCACTCTATGTCTTTTTCTGTTTAGTAAATTTCTTTTATATAATTTTTAACTTCTAAATGCCCTTTTGTGTTGTCCTTCATAAATTCCCCAGGACATGATAGATTTTGTTTTTATGTGCTTGCATGAACACTTTGCTAATGCTTCTTATCTGACATGATATTATAATCATTTTGATATCCCTCTACTTCCAGAAAACTAGTCTTAATATTATTCAATTTGTATACAACTAGATATTGAAGTAATCTAATATTAAGTATTGAATATTAATTTATTCCTCGGTTATAATATGTTAGGTCAGAGTTGCTCAAGAAACTGGACAGACAAAGGGAGCTAAGGAGAACAGGGTTTACTAGAAGAGGGAAAGTGGAGCCAACTAAGGAAGTTTAAGACTCATGGGTGAAAGTGGAGCCAACCAAGGGAGGTTGGGACTCACTGGGTTGTTCTTAGATCAGGGTTTTTAAATGCAAAAACCTGCAGTTGGGGTGTTGGAGTCTGATTGGCTAGAGCTGGTTACTGGGTGAAAGCTGCATTTTGTTATGCCAAATAGGCTGACCCCCAGACCCTAATCTTCCTGGGTAGGGTCTGCAGGCAGCTTCCCATGGTACCATTTTCTTGTCTGGTGATTTTCATTCCTCCTAGGCCTGCCTAGATCTAACATAATATATTTTCTTTTGGGGGGAAAAATCAACTTACTCATATAAAATTTCTTATAATATGGTTTCTAGGAAAAAAAAATGGCAAAAAGTTGAGATGATCTGTGAAAGTGCACATTTGCTATAATTAGTTGTTAATTCTTACATGGTATAATGCTTGATACCATGAAACAAAAGAATATGTCACATGTAAATAAATTCTAAATAAAAACAATAAATTAACCCACCAACAAACTTAAGAACTAGACCAAAAACCACTGTTCTTGAGTCCCCCTTTATTCTTTCTCTGTGCCATCTTGGCCTTGCTCTCAGATATAACTGCTAAAATTAATTTTATATTCACAGTTCTTTTCTTTTTTTTTTTAAGTGATGGTCTTTTACTTATGTAGATATCTCTAAGCAGTGCTAAACTGTTTTCCAAAGCAAGAGGATCAATTGATCTATCACCATTATGCTATTAGTATATTTTCCTACTGATTTACATGGTCACACATGCCTGGTTTGGTCAGGCTGATGCAACAAAGTTATTCTATTTTTCACTCTATATATGAATCATAAAAAGTGTTATTAAACTCAATTCTTAAGATAAGTAATAAAATTTAGAGATAACTTAATTCAACACATTTTTAAATAAATTACAATATGGAATAAAGTCAAATGATATGATTAAAATCATAGAAATGGTTACAGAGAATCAGAATTAAAGTCTGTATCTCTGTATCTTGTTACTATTAGTTCAGGCTTCTCTGCCACCCTGCGGAATGCTTGACAGACTATACTGAGAATACTTATAGCAGACTCAAATAAAGAAATTAGAAATCTGTGAGGGGGTAAAGGTAATGTTCAATATATTAATAATTTAGACCTACTTTAGCTATTGTTGTATATTGTTGACTGATAAAATAGAAAGACTCCCTACTGCAGTACATTGCTTTGGAAAAACACTGATAATTTTTCTGAAGAAATGTAGTACTAGCAGATAGCAGAATAAATATTTAAAAAGATAAGACCCTAGATCTGCTATTAAAAATTGCTTTGTTATAATATATATATATTTGCAATAAACAGCCATTTTACATAATTACTTACATGTCTTAATCTAATAGATCATATAAAAAGGAATTTTTTTTTTCAAATTACTAAAACCATGTTGGAGAATATGTGAAATAAGAAAAAATATGCAGCAATGTAATATGTAGAATAAGGTGAGAAGCCAATTGAGCTGTCCAAAATTACAACTAAATTAATCAATAATCATAATGTCAAACTAAGTAGCACCTAATCCATTCTAGGCTGCTGTAAGTTTACTTTTACATTGCTTTAATGCTGTTGTTCCTTATTCTCTAAAACTGAAGGCTTTTGTAATAAGAATATTCACCTACAATTATAAGCAGATCATAACATCCAAAGTTGAAAATTTATCAGAACTGTAATTTGATGAAACATAAAACATAATTATATAACTTTATAAGACAACCATAAATAGAATTACTTGTCCTTCCTCGCCATTACTTAGACTTTTAGTGGCATGACCTTTACCTCTCTAAGCCTAGTTTTCCCACAGATAAAATGAGAGGTTTATAACATCAATCGGACCCTAATGCATCCTATAACTCTGAATGTGTATAAATCTAAAAGATAATTCTAACTTTGCAAATTGTATAAGCCTACCAAGTTTAGATTAATGTAAATTAATTCTATTCTATACTCTTTCAGCGATTAATGAAACTCTTAATATTTGGCATTACATTGTTGTCAAGGGTTTCAATAGTTTTCTGACAATGTAATAAAATAATTGATAAAAGTGAGTTAAACTTTAATTCAAGTCAAAAGAAAAACACCTATCTCTAATCACAGAAAACAGAGCCTTTGATATCCCCAGATTATTTACTTCATCGTTGCATATACTTTTCATAACAGGTCCTACAAATCTGTAACCTTACACACACCTGAAATTTCTTTAGCAACAAAGTGTCTTTCTTTCCCCCAGTAAACACTCTCTGAAATGAGTTTAACACAGCAGAGAGCACTTCTATTCATTCCCAAAGGAAATTCAGCATCTTCTTCAAGATTTTATGATCCTTGTATTACTTGCTATTGAGCAGGAAATAACAGGAAGATGTTTTGAAATCCAGTATGTGTCTTAGCTTTTTGTTTTCCCTGACTAGACTAAAGGTATGGATAGGAAAACCAAACGTCTTCATTTATAGCTTTTGAAGAGTGTACATAAATTTATTTTTTTATTATTATTATTATTTACTCCTCATCCCACATATGTTGATTTGAGAGAGAGAGAGAAAAAAACATCGACGTGAGAAAGAAACATTGATCAGTTGTTTCCATGTGCACTCTGACTGGGGATTGAACCCTCAAGCAAGGTATGTGCCCTGACCAGGGACCAAAACCGCAAACAAACAAGCAAGCAAAATATAGCCAGAGACACTGAAATAAAGAGCAATCTGAAAGTAATCAGAGAGGAGGAGGGAGAGGGTTAATAGGGGATAACGGGGGGCAGGCATCAAGGAACATATATGAAGGACACATGGACAAAGCTAAAGGAGGTGGGATGATGGTGAGAGGTGGGGATGGGGGGGCATAGTGGGGTAAAAATGGAGACAGTTGTACTTGAACATCAATAAAAAATAAATGAATAAAAACTTAAACATTAAAAAAAACCACAACCTTTATGGTGTATGGGACTTCAACCAACTGCATCACCTGGCCAGCACTAGAGTGTATGTAAATTTTAATACAAAAAACTTAAAATCCGTCTGTTGTTTACTTAGGACACTAAAGAGTTTGTCCATGTATACGGTGACTAAAATATTAAGTTTTCTTTGTAGTCTGGAGAAAACTAATTTCTGTAGCCCCAGGATATGGGTAGAATATCCTGAATGCTTTGTCTTTCTTCATGATTAGTAACCTTGTAAAGTAATGGATATAGTGTGTCATTTAAGAATCTGAAGAGCATGAACAATTAAGATGCACTTCTTTAAAAAAATCAGGTAAAGCAAACATTGAAACAATCTCAGTTATGTTTGTTGTAAATATTGTGTATATGTATATAATATTAACTGAGAACATTTTCAATACATGTACTCATTTACGGATGTGTATTAGATGAGAGTAAAGCTGTGATTTTTTAAGAAGCCATTTCCTTATGGATTTCTAATGAAATGGGTATTTGGAATAAACGATCCAAAATCTGTTAATAAGCTTAATTGAAACAAAAGATGGAGGTCATAAAATGATATCAGATATTATCTTATCAGATGTTACCAGTGGTGAGGTTGTTAGGAGTGCTATTCTGTAGCCAGCTTGTCTGGATTTAAATCCCAGTTCCACAGTTTACCAACTGTCAAAACTTGGACAAGCTGCTTTCTGTTGAAATTATTCTAAGTGTTCAAATTTGATTCCCCTCTCTTTCCTCAGCACAAGGGAGCACCATAATTGGCTACTTTTACCAAGAGGCAAGAGATGTGGTAAGTTCTGGCCAATGAACTACAAGCGGAAAAGATGTGTTTGCTGCTGGGCCAAGATTGATATGAGTTAATGTCTTTTCCTTCCCACAACAGTGACCCTGAAAGCTAAGAGATGAAATAAAGAATTCACAAATGCTGGGAAATTCCATCAGCTTGGGCCTTACATGGGAACACATAGAGAACAACAATGGACATGTAATATAAGCAAGGAATAAGCATGGTTGAGTTAAGTTGCTGAAGGCTTAAATTTAATTTGAAACTGGGATGTTAACAGTACCTCATTACTTTTATGGTTGCCAACAAGAGATCAATACTGTTTTTTAATTCCTCTTACTAGTAGTGTGTGTGTGTGTGTGTGTGTGTGTGTGTATATATATATATATATATATTCCCTCATTTAATAGATTTTAAGTTGTAGAATATTCCACCTGCTATAAAATCCAGCTTTGACCAGCAGTGAGTTCACATTTCTGCAATGCCTATGATCTCAATTTAAAAAACAAAGGCTTAAATTATGCTTTAATATAAAATCGTTCTACTAAGACATATAAATTGTTATCATATAAATTATATGCATGTTGACAAGAATATGTCAGTTGCTGACTTAATGGTATGTTTGCTTTTTAGAAACAATATGTTTTTTCTATTCTATAGAAGGAAATACTAGCTAGGTCACAGGGAAAAATGAGGATAGAGAGAGACAATGGTGAAGAGTGGTAGACATTGGAGCACAAAAGATTACTGCAAGATTCTTTTCATGTTCTGAATATAGCTTTATCTGTTGAGCTTTGGAAGAGAAAACCACTGGAATTCATCTCCAGTCCTAGGAATGAAATAAAAAGATTCTTCTTTTTGCTTCAGAAATGTAAGCTTTTTATAGATACACCTCTTACTTAACTCATATAACATCAGAAGAAGGTATTATTTCCTGTACTTTGCAGATAAGAAAAAACATACCATAGACCACAGGAGGAATAAGAGAGTCACTCCTTACTCAAAGGCATTTACTCTGTAGAAAAGGCAGCTCTAAGGTCTTCATTTCCAATTAGTTATTCATTCATTCTCTCTCTTGTTTTAAACTAAAGCCCAAAATGAAAAGAACAGTTTCTCAAAGAGCACAGAATAAAGAAAAGTTTTCCCTGGAGAAGCAAAGTATTTTTACACTATTCCCATTTTTCTAAACTCTAAGAAAGAATTTATTGACCAATGAAAGAAATGAATGGATTAACAGATCTCATGGAAGCTACAGTCTCTGGATGTTAGGAGGTCCATCCAGCAGATAAAAATGAGAATGTGATGTTTCTAGTATATTTAATTTGAAGAAAAATAATTTCATAGTTTTTTAATATTAAAAATATTATGGTAAATATACTAAAATATTAGTAAAATATTAAATAAATTATTTATGCTTACATTAGAGTACTATATAACACATATTACAGTCAAAGAAAATTTATGTTAAAACATTATATCCATTAATAATAAATAAATAGTACTATGGTGAATACCATATAAACAGTATTTTATAAATAGAATAAACAGGCAAAAATAAACAGGCAGAGTCTCCTACATCTAGAAATGTATCTATGCCATAAAGGCATTGTAGAACATTTAATAAAAAGTTAAAATCTAAGAGATTAGTACTTTCGCCATGTAAAAATTATAATTTGGAAATAGACTACCTGCTCAATCTGTGTTAACCATTACAGTCTCTGTTATGTATTTGGGAAAATGTAAGTCAAGATATAGCACATAGAGGACTCCCAGCCAAGATGGAGGTGTACATAGATACACTGTGCCTCCTCCTCACACAATCAAAAGAAGGACAACAACAAATTTAAAAAGCAAACAGAACTGACAGAAAATTGGACTGTATGGAAGTCTGACAACCAAAAAGTTAAAGAAGAAACATTCATCCAGACCAGTAGGAGGAGCAGAGACAGGAAGCCAGGCAGAAAGGACTCACATCAAGGCGGCCGCTGGAGGACCAGGGTGAGCAATGCAACAGCTGGTGGACTAGGCATGGCAGTGGTTTTTGGAGTGGGCAGTCCCACATTTGTGTGCAGATAAACCAGGAGGAAAAACTGGGGAGCAAGACAGATCTTGCAATCCAGGTTTCCAGAGTTGGCAAAGAAAGCCTCAAGACCTCTGACTAAAAAACCTGTGGGGGTTGAGATGGAAGGAGAAACTCCCACCTCACAGGAGAGTTTGCTGAAGAGACCCACGGGGCCCTAGAACATACACAAATCTTACTCATCTGGAAATCAGCACCAGAAGGTTCCAATTTGCCTGTGGGTAGAGGAGGAAATGACTGAAAATGGTCGAAGACTGAAGCCAGCAGCATTGCTCACTCTTGGACCCCTCCCCCCCACACAGTGCCACAATGCAGCCCTGCCATGTAGAATAATTAAGACTCCACCTGTTACCCTAATACTACATAACAGGTACACCAAGACAAAAAAAATGGCCCAAACGAAAGAACAGATAAAGCTCCACAAAAAATATAACTAAGTGACAAAGAGATAGCCAACCTATCAGATCCACAGCTCAAAACACTGGTAATCAGGATGCTCACAGAAATGGTTGAATATGATCACAAAATAGAGGAAAAAGTGAAGGCTATGAAAAGTGAAATAAAGGAAAATGTATAGGGAACCAATAGTGATGGGAAGGAAACTGGGGCTCTGATCAACAGTTTGGAGCAGAAGGAAGAAATAAACATTCAACCAGAACATAATGAAGAAACAAGAATTCAAAAAAATGAGGAGAGGCTCAGGAACCTCCAGGACAACTTTAAACATTCCAACACCCAAATCATAGGGGTGCCAGGAGGAGAAGAGGAAGACCAAGGAATTGAAAACTTTTTGAAAAAAATAATGAAGGAGAACTTCCCCAATCTGGGAAAGGAAAGAGACTTCCAGGAAACTCAGAGAGTCACAAACAATTTGGACCCAAGGAAGTAAATACCAAGGCACCTCATAATTACATTACCCAAGATTAAAGATAAGGAGAGAATCTTAAAAGCAGCAAGAGAGAAAGAGACAGTTACCTACAAAGGAGTTCCCATATGACTATCAGCTGATTTCTCAAAAGAAACCTTATAGGCAAGAAGGGGCAGAAAGAAGTATTTGAAGTCATGAAAGGCAAGAACCTACATCCAAGATTATTCTATCCAGCACAGCTATCATTTAGAATGGAAGGGCAGATAAAGTGTTTCCCAGATAAGGTCAAATTAAGGAATTGATCGTCACCAAACCCTTTTATATGAAATAAAGGGACGTATCTAAGAAAAAGGAGAAAATCAAAAGTATGAATAGTAAAATAACAACAAACTCACAACTATCAACAAGCAAACCTAAAAACCCACAAAAACAAAAACAAAAATGAACTAAGCAAACAACAAGAACAGGGACAGAATTGAAATGGAGATTACCTGGAGGGTTATCAGCAGGGAAGGGGAAAGGTGGAATAGGGGAAAAGGTACAGGCAATTATAGCATAATGATTGGTAGAAAATGGACAGGGGAAGTTAAGAATAGTATAGGTAATGTAGAAGACAAGGAATTTATATGTGGCGCCCATGGAAATGAATTAGAGTGGGAAGGGAATGCAAGTGGGAAGGGGTGGGCAGGGCAGAGGGGAATAAATGGGGGAAAATAGGACAGCTTCAATAACATAATCAATAAAATACATTTTAAAAAGATACAGCAGATAATTAAGAAATTTACCAAATGTGTGAAAGAAAAGCACTACATCCTTTATTCTATAATGAACTTTATAAAGCAATAAGAAAAACTACCAATTTCCACCCACAATTTTAAAAATAAAAGAAATTTTCCATTTTCCAGGGTTACTATTCAATAAAAATGATAAAAATTTCTATTAGGGCCTATAATATTGAAAATAAATGAAAATATATCTTATCTAGGAATGATATCAGTGTAGAAAATAAGCACTTTTCACACATAGCAAGTGCTGTTGCAAATTACTAAAAAATTCTTGAGATATATTTATTAAAACATCTCAGGAAACCTTAAATTTTTATCTCTCATTTTAAACACATATTCAACATTTAATAACTTATACTATATAATCATAATTGTTTGCAAAGATTGGATAAAGGAAGCTTCACTGAAAATACTTCTATATGAAATACTGAAATAAGTAAAATGTTTATATCCACATGGCAGACCTATATGAATAATTATATTCTGCCCCAAATGATAAAGAATATGTAAAGACATACCAGGTAACCATAACTTGCTATAAATTATAAATGAAATGATTTGAAAAATCTCTAAATTCAATAGGATTCAAAGTAATCAAAACTGAGAGAGATTAAGACACCAAAAAAAAAAAAAAAAAAAGAATGAAGAAACTCCCATATGCTGGAGTGTGAAGTATGTTTTGAAAAAGCTAAATACAATGTAGGAATTTCTAACTGAGGAAAAATATATCGGCAAAGGTACAGAAATAGCAATAATTTCATAGTGTGCTGGACATAGAAAGAACCATGTTCTAATTCAAGTAAAAGTGAGTAATGGGAAAGAGAAGGAAAGGAGAGAAAGGAATGAATATATTTTACAACTACCATTTATTGAGCTTCTTCATGCCTCATATTAAAGTAATGACAGTAACAGTATCTAACCCATATAAATATTGCGAAGATTAAATGATTTAATATGGGCAATGCTACCAACTTACAGAACAGGGAATTGAAAACAGGTATCTCAGACCACAAAGCCTAGGCTCACAGGGACAATGCTGTTTCATTGTGTAAATCCACAGCTAGCGTGAAATGTACTTCCAAAGATTGACAATAAAAAATAAAAATAATGAAAAACACCTCTCTCCTGATTTAATACAGAGCAAAAGCAGGAAAGTGCTCTTCAATGAAAAAGAACAGTGGTTAGGCCTCAGGCTTCCCAGACTTCCCCATGCCCTGAGAAAAGTATCTCTGTTTTCACAGAAGCCATGTGTCCATCAGCAGAGAGAATGGTCACTTTGGAAACAACAACCAAAAAAAAGGAACCTTCCAAAGTGCACATCAAAGCCCTGAGCAAGTGGCAAGAGAACTGAAGCCAAATGGCTGAGTGTTCCATTTCCATTGGTTGGACAGTCCCAGGCTCAGCCAACTGTGAATAAACATTTGATTCATTTTACAGTTTGATTCTTCTTTTGTTTCTGTTTTATTTTATTTTGTTTTTTGAGGATTTTAGAACTACATTTTTAATGAACTAAGTTTTTTATTAGGATTTTTATTGTATTTTCCCATTACCATATAGTCCCCCTATAACTCCTCTCACTGCAATCACCACACTGTTGTCTGTGTCCATGAGTTCTTTTTCCTTTTCGCTCAATTCCTTCACTCCTTAATCTCCCCCTGCCCCCTAGCAGTCATCCTGCTTTCTATCTATGAGCCTGTCTCTATTTTGCTTGTTAGTTCAGTTTGTTCATTAGATTCCACATAGGAGTAAAATCATATAGTGTTTGTTTTTCTCTGACTGGCTTATTTCACTTAGCTTAATGTCCTCCAGTCCACCCATGATGTTACAAATGGTAAAATTTTATATCCAAAGGAACCCAAAACACTGATTTGAAAGAACATAAGCACCACTAAGTTCATTGCAGCATTATTTACAATCGCCAAGACATGGGAGCAGCCCAAGTGTCCATTAGCAGATGAGTGCATAAAACAACTATGAGACATTCACACAATGAAATGCTATTCAGCCATAAAAAAGAAAAAAAAACTTTTACTCCTTTTTTAGATCTGTCTTCAGGAAAGAAAGCATTGACCATACCACAGGAGTCTGAAAATCCTTTCAGACCCTAACCCTAACCCTAACCCTAACCCTTACAGTTATATTTTCATTGCTCATTGATTTTTCTGCACCAGTCTTGTAAATATGCTTAATTTAGTTCGGCCTTATATTTCATTATCTGAAATATGTTAGTTGAAGAATGAAAGAGGGCACAATCAATGCACTGGGACAATAGTTTACAAACAGCATAACACAGGGAAACTGAGTCAGGCTAGGTCAACATGAGTTATGGTCTGAGATTTTAAAATGCCCTAATCTCCCCTCCTTACCAAAATTATATTTTTCAGCCTGTATGACCGTATAGTCTACTACACTCAGGAATATAGTACCTGAATTAATGTAATGCTTAGAAGGCTTTAAGTTATAGCTATGTGATCTTAGACAATGTACATAAAGTTGTAAGCTGTAATTTCCACATTTTTATTTTTTAATATATAATCTTTAGTATATACTTTTCCATTATCATTAGTTCCCTTATAATCCCTCCCCCCAGAATTCACCACACTGTTGTCCATGCCCATTAGTCCTTTGTCTTTTTTGCTCAATCCCTCCACCCCCTAACCTCCCCCGCTCACCAGCTGTCACCTGCTCTCCATCTGAGTCTCTCTGTTTTGCTTATTAGTTCAGTTTGTTCATTAGATTCCACATATGAAAGAAAGCACATGATATTTGTTTTTCTCTGACTGGCTTATTTTACTTAACATAATGTTCTCCAGGTCCATCCATAATGTCTCAAAGGGTAAAATTTTCTTCTTTTTTATGGTCAAGTAGCATTCCATTGTGTAAATGTCCCATAATTGTTTAATCCACTGTCTATTGATGGACACTTGGGCTGTTTCTATATCTTGGTGATTGTAAATAATGCTGCAGTGAACATATGGGTGTTTATGCTCTTTCATATTAGTGTTTGGGGTTCCTTCAGATATATTCCCAGAAGTGGGATTGCTGGGTCAAAAGGCAGATCCATTTTTTAATTTTTTGAGGTATCTCATACTGCTTTCCACAGTGGCTACACCAACCTGCACTCCCACCAACAGTGCAAAAATATTCCCCTTTCTCTGTATCCTCACCAGCACTTACTGTTTTTTGATGCACTGCTGATAGTCATGCTGACAGGTGTGAAATGGCATCTCATTGTGCTTTTAATTTGCATTTCTCTGATAACTAGTGACATTGAGCACCTTTTATTATGTCTATTGGCCATCTGTATGTCTTCTTTGGAGAAGTGTCTATTCAGGTCCTTTGCCTGTTTTTCAATTGGGTTGTTTGTCTTTTTTGTGTTGAGTTTTGTAAGGATTTTATAAGTTTTTTATATTAACCCCTCATCAGATGTATTGGTGAATATGTTCTCCCATTCTGTAGGGGCGCAGGATGGTTGGGCTAGACCTGACCAGCACACCTCAACCAGGCGATCTCAGCCAGCAGCTCAGGGACTGATCATATGGAGAGCATGTGCCCTGATATGTGATGTGGTCCTTCCCACACCAACAACCCCAGCCTGTTGTGACACAAACCCCAATAGATGATAGCCTGTGAACACCAGCTCGTTCTTCTCAAAACTGTCCAAGTCTCAACAGCAAGGACAGCCTGAGAAACTGTCCCAGCAATTGTTTTATTTTGTTATATGTGGCTATGTATTTATTTGCTAGGTATATGGCTAACCAGTGAATAAAACAATAACAATAACTTATTGCAATTTAAAGAATATGTGATATTTTTTTAAAGATTTTATTTATTTATTTTTAGAGAGAGAGGAGAAGGGAGGAAGAAAGAGAGGGAGAGAAACATCAATGTGTGGTTGTCTTTTGTGTGCCCTCTATTGGGGACCTGGCCTGCAACCCAGGCATGTGCCCTAGCTGGGAATTGAACCAGTGACCCCTTGATTCACAGGCTGGCACTCAATCCACTGAGCCACACCAGGCAGGGCCATCCTAGCATATATATATATATATAACACACACATATGCACATACATAAACAAATTTACATGTATGTGTGAGTCTGTATAGAGGGGTGGGCAAAAGCATGTTGACAGTGTTTCATATGGAAAAAGATACGCAGGTTATGATCAATTATAATAATACAAGAATAAGCTATTTTGCATACTCACAATTATTAATCTGCTTTTGCCCACCCCTGTATATGTGAGTAGGTATATATACATATATACCTTATTCCAGTGAATGCTCAAAAACTAGTAGCTGTTATTTTATTACCACTCTAATTCAACTTTCCGGGGCCTCATGGGAGGCAGGCTGATGACTTTTCTCAAGCAACAGTACTCTGTACTACTTTGCGATTTCTTCAAACTTCTATTATCAGCTATATTCCAGGAACAGTCTTCTTTGTATTAATATGGTGAAAGCAAAACTGTATAACTCAGTTCGGTCTTCCTCCAAAGACAGAAATAGTAGTGATGGGTTTTCACAGTGTTTGTGAACCACCTTCAGTACTCAATATGTTACAAGCGTGGACATTGTTGTTTCACTCTAGAAACATTGTCATATGTTAGATTAATTGGCCTTGAACAGGTCATTTTGAATAAGAAGGAGCAAGTGTCCTTAGGGAGAGGACTTTTAAGTGTCACCTGGGAGACAGGCATTTTAACTCCAAGTGACAGGAAAAATTTTGGATGTGTAGAATTGTGGACTTTACAAGTGGAATTGGGAGGCCTATATATAGAAATGGATGACTAGAATTATAATGAAAGTGCTCTCAGTGAGTTACTCAGGTAGAAGAAAACAAAAGAGACCTTTGGAGGAACCTATAGTTAAAAAGTAAGAACAGACCCTAGCTGGTATGGCTCAGTGGACTGAGTATAGGCCTGCGAACCAAAGCGTAGCAGGGTCGATTCCAGTCAGGGCACATGCCTGGGTTGCAGGTCAGGTCCTCAGTGGGGGGTGCCAAGAGGCAACCACACATTGATGTTTCTCTTTCTCTCTTTCTCCCTTCCCCTCTCTCTAAAAATAAACAAAATCTTTTTTTAAAAGAAGTGAGAACAGGAAGAAGAAAACCCAGCAGAGACAAAATAGGTTAGAGATATATGGTACAAAACACAAATAAGTAGAGTGTCACGGAACTCAGGGTAAGTGTTTATAACATACAACAGCAACAATGAATAAGAGTATAGAACCTTCTAGCCCTGGCTGGTGTAGCTCAGTGGATTGAGCACGGGCTGCGAACCAGGCATCGCAGGTTCGATTCCCAGTCAGGGCACATGACTATGTTGCAGGCCATGTCCCCCAGCAACTGCACATTGCTGTTTCTCTCTCTCTCTCTCTTTCTCCCTCCCTTCCCTCTCTAAAATAAATAAATAAATAAATAAATAAATAAATAAATAAATAAATAAAATCTTAAAAAAAAAGAGTATAGAACCTTCTATATTGTTTCTACCATTTTCAGTCTGATAACTTCTAAGGAATGTGCTATTCACTTGCCAAAATATAAAGTTGACTCAAGATTTCTAATATTTTTGATAAACGGTAAGTGGTGAGTGAAAGAACATCCTTTTGCCACAGAAGGTCACTGCTGCCTTGATTATGGTATTGAGGAGATGAACTATAGGCTGTGATGTAACACCTCAGAGAGACTTTGGCAGTGATGCAGATTCCAAGGATACATGTCTAGCCTAGGAGAGCTTCTCTTACATGTTATATGGATATATGAAGATGGCACCTAGAATAAGTCTTGATCCAGAAGCCCTATAGAAATGCTAAAGTATTCACACTCATAGCTAGCAAGGATATGGGAGTTTTCTCATCTTTAGGACTAGCTAGTGTGCTGCGTTGTGTGTGAAATGCCTTTTATGGTCATTACTGAGTGTAGGGGAGCTTTGTCCACAGAGCCCCCCGTCTGCCACAGATGAGAATAAGTCTACCAAGACAGGATCTGCTTGGGGAGGAAAGGTGGCCAATCTATCACAGGAGAAGGACCAGGAGCCCATTCCTCAATGAGCTTTTATTGGGTTTGTTTACACAAGAATTTAGGTAAAGCTCATTAATCATTGCCAGGAAGTAAGGATCAAACAATAGATAACAAAGAACTCTGAGGGCCTATTCTGAGTCAGGGTCAGATAGCTAAAGAGCTGTAAAACTTTGAGTAACAAACTTACTTCTTGCTTGGACCCTTATCATTTAATTGAGAGCATTCTAAACAAAGCAGGTTTCACAGGATTTTACATATTCTTCCTTAGGCCTGATCACCCAGGGAGCCTGCCCTTTCCAGCACAGGGCTGCACCACCCTCTGTCATTGTTTCAGGCTTAGGTGGAGCAAGGGAAGTAAGGCAGCCAAGAGATTAGGAGATTTTCTCAAAGACAATGAGGACTCAGGCTATGTTAATGCCGAGGGGCAAGGGTCCATCACCCCCTTTTGCTGTAGCTCCCAAAGTCCTTTCTTGGGGGCCTCCCACATGATCATGCCTGTCTTAGGTCATTCCCCCCTTGGGAAATCTTACCCGTCATTGGCTAGCCGACCAAGCTTTGGGGGCCAGTTATGGATGAAGTAAAAGGAGCAGAAGTGGCACTCCTTCAAGGGAGATGAGTTTTTGTTTTCTTGGTGGCTTATGGTTCAAGGTCGCTCCCTCAGCCTTAGCCTTGGCAGGGGTTACAGCTTCTAAAACTAGGCAGGGCGGTTCCCAACAGTTTTTAGCAAGCTCTGGCAGGGCTCTCATAGAGTTAGGGATTTTTTAAAAAGAGGTATTGGGGTATGGAAGTGGCAGTAACTATGTTTTAATGCTTTTTTTTTTTAAAAGATAGCTCACTATGCAGCCACATTTATAATAAAGAGAGTTGCTTCCATAGAGAACATATGTCATGCTCATGGAATCATATTCAAGGAATCTCTAATCCTTTTCATTTAAAGAATATTTGCTTTCTACATCAATCTCTCAGTCTTATTTTTTTCTTTCTAGTTGTCTTATCTCCTTTGTCTAGGTGAGTGTTAAATTGCACAAAGTCTAAATTCTGGGCAATGACAAATATTATTCTAGTAATGTTCATCTTATCTACATTTTTGGACTTATTTCAAATCCTAAAAGAATGTATGAGAATTTAAAATAAAATTAGTAATTACAAATTAAAAGCCAATTAGTAGCAATATCCCATCTAAATGTAGTTAATGAAGAATTTATTTATTCATAAGGAGAAGCAACCACAAAAATTAAAATAATTACTATTGTAATTAAAATAAAGTTGATATCAATCAGCTTGACTAGATGTAAATATTATCTCCAATTAAGAATTGGTGGGTCTTTAGATATTTATAATTTCATTATCAAGGAACACATTACTGTCATCAAATAAATGTTTTATTGTCATATAATTCCAAAAAATTAACAAAAAATTATTTATAAAATCCACATCCTTTTACTGATAATTCAAATAAAATGTATTTCATAAATACAATATTTACATTCTAAGTCCATAGTTATTCAAGTTATCCACAAGTGTGGCATTTCTTGAAAGGATTCTGTTACTTTTAGATTTGCTTCAGCTTTGAATGTGCACATAGTCAATATTAACCATGTGCCTACTTCAGAGAATACTCCAATATCCTCAGCACAGAAAACAAAGAATCTCTGACATGAAATAAAACTACCTCAAATTTTCCTTGTTTAATCCTATCTTGGCCACTTCCGAGCTGTGTGACCTCAGGCAACCTACTTGCCCTCTGAAAGCCTTAGATTCCTCATCTTTAAAATGGGGTTCTCCTTAACTTTCAGGGAACTTGTGAAGAAAATGCTCATCACAGCACCTGGCAAAAGTTAGGGGCTCAGAAATTGGCCTGTGGACAGTATACATGAAACTGAGGTCAGCAACCTCTATCCTCATCCTAAAAAGACCTCCAGAAGGAAGCAGCTAATGACCCTAGCTATACCACCATGAAAATGTTGACTGCACGGCCTTGACCCTACAATACCATTCAGTGCTTTTACAGCACACACACTGAGTTCAGCACACTCATGTAGTATTTAGCAATCCCACCTTAGATTCAAAGAATCAGATCAAAAGATATTTTTGATAAAGCCAAGCAAAAGATCTATCTGAGTAAAATCATTATCTGAGCACAAATTTTCCTTAAGCTTTCAAAATGTACGCTTCAATTACTGAGAGTGAAGAACAGGTGCCTGAAGGATACAAGGCGGGCAGGATCAGTGCCCTAAAATGCAATTTTAAATTTCTCTTCTTGTATGGATTTGTTTTGCTCCTGGCCTAATTTTTATGCTAATTTATAGAGTTTATGATAGCTTTATTCTCACACGGCTCATACCTATCCCTTCTTTCAAGTCTTCCAGGGACTGACTCCAGGGAATAAGGTATATATAACAAAAATAAACTGCACTCAGTAATTTCATTATTCAGCAACTGCTGATCCACTTTGTGGATTTTCCATGCCCTTCATTTCTTTTCCTCCTCAGTTCTACTACCTCTCTTTTGATGATTTCACTGCTCATTATCACCTCTACCAGAAGTGAGGAAGAATGTGAAGTTTAAATGAGTCGAAAATAATTTCTAAAATTTATATTGAGGGTAAAGAGAGAAAGTTAAATAAGTGAGTTAAAATTAAGCCTAGGATTTTCTGATGATTTCACCTAGCTATGCATAGCCTTGTTAAAGTTATGCTAATTGAATTCTGAAATAAAAGGACCTGTCAACCTTGTCATATCCCTTCCCCTTGGAATATATGGAAAAAGAGAAGACACATAAAATCTATTTACACAAAGTTTTCCTAAACAAAATAAAGTACTAGTTGAGACAGACTAATGCTTACAAAAGTCACATTAGGTCACAGAGTGCAGCGGTACATGTTTTAGAATACAAGACTATAGTATAGTAACTTAGCTTATCTCCATCCTTTTCATACAAGTAGTGTAAATCTATATTCATCTACTAAACCAACCATCCAACTTTTTTAGCAGAACCAATTCTAAAATGTTTAAGTACTTTAAAGAACCAATATGCTGATTTCCTATTAGTGTCATAATTAATTTCTGAGTTGCATAGGGAAAAAGCAGGAGGCTTTTTAAAAAGTTTGCCTGATATACTTGAACAACAATTTACCCAAATTAGCATTCTTCCTTAAAAAGAGTACTGATTCTTGTAAAGTTGAGAAAGTAGTAATATAATATAAAACAGAGTAACTAACCACTACTAACAACAATGGTTAAAATCACGATTTTTGTAAATAAAAGATGGTTAAAAAAATAAATGGTGTTTTACTAAGTTATCCTCTAATATCAGAAACAACCCTGAGGCCAAAATCTACTACTATTTTAAGAGACAGAAGTATTTTGAGAATTGGTTTTTTTATTATTGAATTTATTGGAGTGACTGTTTCACAAAACCATACAGATTTCAAGTGTACAACTCAACAAATCATCATCAGCACACTGCATCATACATCCAAGTAAAGAGTCCTTCTGTCCACATCCCCCCTCCTTTGTCCACCTCCACCTATTCCCTACACCCCCTTCCCTCTATCACCACATTGTTGTCTGTGTCCAGGTGTTATGTATATATGTTTTTTGTTAATCCCGTCACTTTCTTTCATCCAGTCCCCCAACACCCCTCCACTCTGACAGCTGTCAGTCTCTTCAATGTATCCATGCCTCTCTTTCTATTTTGTTTGTCAGTTTATTTTGTTCATTAAAGTCCACATATAAGTGAGATCACATGGCATTTGTCTTTCTCACTGGCATATTTCATTTAGCATAATAATCTCCAGGTCCATCCATGCTACCACAAGAGATAAGATTTCCTTTGTCTGTATAGCCAAGTAATATATTCTGCTTTGTAAATGTACCATGCTTTTTTATCTTTTCAACTGCTGATGAGCACTTGAGCTGTTTCCAGATCTTGGCTATTGTAAATAAGGCTGCAATGAACATAGTAGTGCATGAATTGTTTTGAATTAGTGTTTCAGGTCTCTTAATATATATTTCTTCTATTAACATAGAAGAGGGGTCAAAAGGCAGTTTCACTTCTAATTTTTGGAGGAAATTTTATACTGTTTTCCACAGTGGCTGCACCAGTCTGTTTTTCCCACCATCAGTGCACTAGGGGTCCCTTTTCTCCACGTTCTTGCCAGCACAAGTTGTTTGCTGATTTATTGATGATAGTCATTCTGACAGGTGTGAAGTGATATTTCATTGTGGCTTTAATTTGCATTTCTCTGATGATTAGTGGCATTGAGCATCTTTTCATATGTTTATTGGCCTGTGTATGTCCTCTTTGGAGAATTGTTCATTCAGGTCCTTTGCCCATATTTTGATTGGGTTGTTTGTCTTCTTGGTGTTCACTTGTATAAGTGGTTTATATATTTTGGAAATTAACCCCTTGCTTATAAGATGTATCATTGGCAAATATTTGTCCTACTCAGTTGGTTCCCTTTTCATTTTATTGATGGTTTCTTTGGCTCTGAAAAAGCTTTTTAGTTTGAGGTAGTGCCATTTGTTTATCTCTTCCTTTCTTTCCCTTGCCCTAGGAGATATGTTGGCAAAAAATATTGCAACAAGAGATGTCTAAGATTTTACTGTGTATGATTTCTTTGAAGACTCTTAATGTTTCATGACTTATATTTAATCTTTTGTCCATTTTGAGTTTATTCTTTTGTATGGTGTAAGTTCTCATCTAGTTTCTTTTTTTGTATGTACTTCTCCAATTTCCCCAACACCATTTATTGAAGAGATTGCCTTTATCCATTGTATGCTTTTATCTCTTTTATCAAGTATTAATTAACCATAAAGCCATGGATTCATTTCTCAGCCTTCTATTCTGATCCATTGATCTATATACCTGTCCTTATGCCAGTAAAAGACTGCTTTATTTACTATGACCTGGTAATATAGTTTGATATCAGGTATTGGGATATCTCCAACTTTGTTCCTTTTTCTCAAGATTGCTGAGGACATGCTAGGTCTATTTTGTTCCATATAAATTTTTGGATTATTTGTTCTACACCTGTGAAATATGCCATTGGTATTTTAATAGGAATTGCACTGAATCTATATATGGCTTTGGGTAGCACAGACATTTTAATGATGTTAATGTTTCCAATCTATGAACAGGGTATGTGCTTCCACTTACTTGTATCTCCCTTAGTATCTTTCTTCAATATCTTCAAATTTTCCAAGTACAGGTCTTTTACCTCCTTGGTTAAATTCCTAGATACCTTATTTTTTTGTTGTTGCAATAGTAAATGAGATCGTTTTTTTAATTTCTCTTTCTGATAGTTCATTACTAGTGTAAAAAAAAATGCCACTGATATCTGAATATTAATTTGGCATCCAGCTGCTTTATGGAATTCATTTATTATATCTAGTACTTTTTTGGTGTAGCTTTTAGAATTTTCTATGTACAATATCATGTCATCTGCGAATAATGAGAGTTTACTTCTTTCATTCCAATTGGATGCCTTTTATTTCTTCTTCTTCTTTGATTGCTGTGACTAGAACTTCCAGTAAAATATTGAATAAGAGTGGTGAAAACAGACATCCTAGTATTGTTCTTCATCTTAAGAGAAGTTCTTTTAGGTTTGCCCTTTGAGTGTATTGGCTCTGGGTGTGTCATATATGGGTTTTATTATATTGAGGTATTATCCCTATAGTCCCAATTTGCTGAACATTTTTTATTATAAATTGGTGCTGGATTTTTAAATGCTTTCTTGATATCTATTAAAACAATCATGTGATTTTTATCCTTCATTTTATTTATGTGGTGTATCACATTTATTGATTTGTGAATGTCGCACCAACCTGGCATGCCCAGAATAAATCCCACTTGATCATGGTGTATGATCTTTTTAATGCATTGCTCTATCTGGCTTGCTAATATTCTGTTGAGTATTTTAGTATCAATCTTCATCAGGGATATTGGCCTAAAATTTTCTTTCTTTATAATGTCTTTATCTGGTTTTGAAAGTAAGATAATGCTGGCCTTGTATAAAGAGTTTGAAAGTCTTTTTCCTCTTTAATTTTTTGGAATAGCTTAAGGAGGATACATGTTAGTTCTTATTCGAATGTTTGGTAAAATCTTCTGTGAAGCCATCTCCTCCAGGACTTTTGTTTGCTGGGAGTTGTTTGATTACTGCTTCAATTTTAAAGTAGTAATCCATCTATTGAGGTTTTCTGATTTTTTTCAGATTCGGCTTTGAAATATTTTATATTTCCAGGAATTTATCTCTTTCACCCATTGTATCCAATTTGTTGGCATATAGTTGTTCATAGTATTTTATTACAATCCTCTGCATTTCTATGATGTTAGTTGTTACTTCTCTTTCACTTCTGATTTTATTTATTTGGGTCCTCTATCTTTTTTTTTTCCTTATGAGACTGATTAAAGGTTTGTCAGCCTTGTTTATCTTTTCAAATAACCAATTCTTGGTTTCATCCACCTTTTGTAATTTTTTCTCTATGTGATTTATTTTCACTCCAATCTTATTATTTCATTCTTCCTACTTACTCTGGGCTTTGTTTGTTGTTGTTTTTTCTTAGTTCTTTTAGGTTTGGGATTACATTGTTTATTGGACATTATTCTTGCTTCTTAATGTATGCCTGCAATACTTTGAATTTCCTCTCAGGACTGCTTTCTGTGTCCCTTAGAGTTGAGCAGCCATCTTGGAATCCTTATGTTGAGAATTTGAATCAGCTATGGGCAATTTCTCTTGTTCTCGACTAATAGGTAAAGTGACGGCTAACTAGGTGGTCCATAAAATTACTTAAAAGTTTGCAAAACTTTCATGTATATATACAAATATACATATATAGTATATTTTTAAGTCTACAAGTTGGGAGAACCAAGCTAGACAACACATAAGTTTGTGTCTGTGTGTATGTATCTGTTTAAGAAACAGTAATTAACTAAAGAAGTTTTCACTTCAAAAAGGCATCGTACAGAAAATCTATTCCTACATTTTTTATTGTAGGCGAGTGATACATGTTTGTTAGTTTGAAGCACATTTAAACATATATAGGTCCTTGATCCACCCATTAAAGTGGGAAGAGTGGGCTAGACTGCAAAGCTCACCTGCTTCAGAGGCCACAGATTGGGGTCCTGTTGCTGTAGACACTGTCAAATATGCACTTTATGGCTATAAAATTAATATAATAGTATCTGTATTATACCACTGTCATGAGTTTTAAGCAATTAAACATGTAAAGCATCCAGTAGCATGCTCAAAACATAATTAACAATTAATTGTTGATATTATCATTTCTCAAATATTGTATTGGTTTTACAAAGATTATCCTTTCTCTTGACTATTGGCTCAGAAAAATAATATTTTATATTTATTAATATAAATGCATAAATTCTGTATTTTAAAAATATGTTCCTTTAAAAATTGTTATATCAATATGTTTATGTATTTATAATTATTACATATTATATTTATATTACATGTCATATTTTGTACTGTTTATATTGACATGTGTACATACCAAGGGGGACCTCCCAAAATGGAATTATGTTCTGGAGGGCAGGAGCCTTGTAGTACAGGCTTCCCCCACGAGATGAGTGTTTTAAGATCTCATCTATATCAGTGCATTACCTGGCATTTTTTTGAGAGGCTGCGTTTGGCTTCAGTGAAGTTTTTCTGAAGGCTCTTTCAATGTGTTTGTCCATTCATGATGGGTGATTCATGAGCGTGCCTGCTCACACTGCGTGGGCCTGCTCACAACATGCTAATGTTCAACAGTTCTGATGAAAAACAGCATGATGCCTGTGTCCCACCCTCCCTGTTTACCTGATCTTGCCCTGAGCAACTTTTGTTGTTCCCCAGATGAAAAAAGTCCTCGATGGGAACATTCTGCTGATGTGGAAGAGGTGAAACAAGAAAATGACAAAAGCACTAAAAGGCATCAAAACCGATGAGTTCAAAAACATTTGAGCAGTGGGAAAAATGTCTCGATAGGTGTTCTGCATCAAATGGAGAGTATTTGAAGGTAACTGAAGTTTAAACATGTAAGAATAAATACTAATTTTTTGTAAATAAATTCTGGGTTTCTTAAGTCCCTCCTTGTAAATAAATACATATATATGTATATATGTATGTATACACACACACATACACACACATTCTAAGTCAGCTAAAGGAACTCCTAATTACATATTATATTTGCAAGCAAAAAATGACATAGTTCTAAAAGAAGTTATATTCTAAATTTATATTTATGTATAATGTTGAGTTGATTAGAACACTTATAGAACTGTGATTCAAAATGGGTATAAATATCTATGTATACTTTGTAGATACCATACTGTTATTAAAATACTTTAAATGGTACAATTAGAATTAATTGAAAAGTACGAATAAAAGCTACCTAGAAAATGTAAACATTTTTTAAAGGTTTTAGGGTATTTTCCTAAATGTAGAAAGTTTGCAGATGGCATCCTCACAGACATTTATAAGAATCCTCACAGCTTTACAAAGAGAGAAACTATCCAGAAAGAAGACTTGCAGTACATAAAAAGCTATTATCCTTCAGTTATATAATATGATACATAATGATCAAATTAACTGCTTACTAACATGGGGTGTCTGTTAATGACAAATATTAGGTCATCCAATTCATATGTCCATGGGGTATGGGGAAGACGGTTATAAGAAATTGAACAGAAAGGTGTGATGACTTATCTAAAGTCATACAGTAACTTAGCAACCACCACTAGAACAGAATCCAAATCCCCTGGCTGGGCTCAGGGTATCATCTATTGCATCAAGATGTTTTCCTTGTGTATAGAGAAAATAGACACATAATCTAACTATTCTTCTGGATCGATTTTTATAAAACACCTGGGAATCAGGCCCAGAGAAATTGAGACATCTGAGAAGTTTGTAAATATTGTTTTCAAGGGAATATTTGTAGCATTGAAGCTGCCTAAGTCATCTTTAGAAAGAAATATGTGACACCAGATGGTAGGTCACAGGGCTGGTATCATATGGAACAGGAGTTAGGGAATGTTTTTACAGAGCCCAGAGAAATGGTACAGGATAAGAAAGAAGGGCATTTGGTCTTTTTTGGTGGGGAGCGGGGTGAGGAGGAACAATTACAGCATACACTTTCATGAAACCCCTAGTTAGATCTTCAAAGAGGAAAGATAATAACAAGAAGCTCAGTTAACAGTTTAGAATGTGACATGTAAGGTATTACCCAAAATTCTGTAAAGGTCTCCCAGTCTTGATGACAAACTTCCAAACAGAAACTTTGCAATCACCATGGTAACTTAAAGCAAGGGCGATTTTTATTGCCATTTTAAACATTATCTCCAGAATGTGTTTAATTCCTCAGTTTCAATGTGTATTATAGTTCCCGTTTGTGTTTTTTAGAAACACTCTACAAACTTATTGTTGAATATGTAGATTTAATTTATTGCCAACTTAGCAAAGGGGAAAAGGAAAAGTAACCCTTTCCATGGAGAGCAGCTGGAGGATGTGGCCAGAAGACTAAGATTCTGCTGGGAATAGGCATGGGGACACTTGAACGAAGCACAGCCGTGCTCAAAGAGTCCACTGCAAAGCAAACGACCTAAGATTTCAGGAAAAATTAAAGGGAGTGGAGAAAATAATTATAAAGGAGTGATGTCACTTCAGTTAGAGTATCTTCATAAATGATAGTTGCTGTATAGTGTCCTCATGGAAAAAAAAAAAAGGAAAAACTAAAGAAAGAGATTCCTGTATTTCCTCCTCCAAAAAGGCAAGTGATCTTAACTTGTTGGAGCAGGCGTGAGCTGTGAGGGGACATACAGCCCACTGCTGTCATTACCTGTAGAGCTGTAGAAATAATTCAGATTGTGGGGCTAGCCTGCACATACGCTGATGGATTGCCTAATCCTGGCCATGTGCCCCAAACTTCCAGGAGCTGTGGGTATTGTGTGAAGACATAAATTCAACACAGTTCAGAAGCAGCTTGATACTGATTTTTGGATTCCAGTATGTTTCAACTACAAACCCCAGAGTAAATATTTACCATTCAGAACTCACAGCAGAAGAAGCAAGGAGAGGCAAATCACATTTCCTGACCGGGCTTTGTTTACCAGTTGTATAATGGCCTCACACACACATGAGCATGTCCTTGTGTGTGTGCTTCCTCCATCAGCCCTCCAAGTTCACTCTAAAGAGTTTCAGGGAGCCAATTTTATATGCCAATTAGATTATTTGCCAGATTGTGTTATAGGGAGTTTTGTTTGTGAACTCCATGTATAGTTCCATTTGGTCAATACGAAGCTGTTACACACACCAGGTGTTTTGATGTGCGGTGTCAATATTAAGGACTCTGTGTCTTTAGGATTAGTGGATGAGAGAAAATACGAAGGGACAGAAGAAAAACAATTAGCTCTGCCAAGTAATTTATATTCTAGTTAGCATAATGTTGAATTAGAAAGAAAAGTGTGGTTCCTGTGGAAAGCACAGGAATGTCAGATCTTTCTAGGAGAGGAAGACTTTTTCTGTTCTAGGCTCAGTCACTAGGCATTCAGCCTGGAGGGTTTTATGTTCAGGGCAAAGCACAAGATATCTGGAAACCTAGTGATGAAGAGTGATCTCCACTGAGGAAAAGGTCCTTTTCATTACTAATATGATGCCCGGCAGATCAAAAAGTGTTTAATTGACAATGCACTGAACTCTCTCCAGCCTGGATTTTATAAATGAGGAAAGAGGTCACATGGCCATTTAGTGTCAAAGTCACAGAGGATATCCAAGTATTTTGCACCACATCCCTCCCTTCAGGATTCCTTTCTAAAGGAGCACTTTCCAAGTGAGCATCACAAGGAGAAAACAGTAATAATTTGAAAATTAACCGTTTTTTAAAACCCAGGCTTTAGTGAGTGCCCTCTCCCTAAATGCATCCCTTAAAGAAATACGTTAAAATTGCCTGCAGGCAGAACCACTGTGTTCCCCCACAATTGTGTCCACTTTTCCCCTTGCTTCCTTTCCTTGGCCAGAAGCCGCAGCTGCCTCTGAAGTAAGACCACAAGGCAGACACCCAGAGAAGACACTTGCGCCTACAGCTAGGACACTAGCAGAAGCTCTGCCACCACCAACAGCAAAGATTCAAAGTAGAGCGTGTCGAACCATCACCTAATTCATCTATTTGCTTTTCCGGCTCAGGTCGCCTTCCGAAGAGTTTGAAATTCCTACTCTCCGCAAAGAAAAGTGCATTTATTTTTCTCTGTGCAAACACTACTGAACCAAAATCTTTCTTCTAATAACTGGTGGCAAAGCAGGCGTTTTGGGATCGCACCTGGGACTGCTCTCTAGCGCCGAATCCCTCTCTCTATAAATTCAGACATACTTGTAGGCTTATTTATTCTAATTCTCCCTCTCCTACTCCCAAACTGTGGACTGAGGTTCTGACGGGTGCGGCGAGGAGGTAGGCTGCTGGCAGGCGCTCCAGTGCCGGACCAGGTGACGCCTCGTCGCAGTCTTCAGAGGCAAGTCCCCCATTCTGGCTCCTCCAGTGAGACTGGGACTTACCCAAGTTCTGGGCAGGAAACCATGGCCGTGCCCTTCTGCCCCTGGCCCTTCTGCCCCGCTTAGCTCCCGTCCTAATTGACGAGCGGGTGACTATTGGCTGAAGTTCCCCAGCGATTTGCATGAACAGAGAGGGAGTGTCTTCTGCCGCCCTCCCAGCAGGAGCCCGCGGACTGCAGCCTCGCTGGGAATGCGCGGCCGCGGGAATGCACGCAGCTCGCGGACCCTGGCAGTGAGCTGGCGCCCGGAGACCTGGCACCCGCGCCTGGATATGGGGCGGCTAAGTCGTCCCAGGAGCAGCACCAGCCACAGGAACCTGCCGGTAAGGGCTGGGCAGCAGAGCCCCGCGACAAGTTGCAGTGCTGTGGGCAGTTCACACTCCTTGAGGTTTTTTTTTTTTTCAAACCTTTAACCTTAAGCCAAACTTCACGAGAAGATTGAGGGGAAGGAAAGGGAGTTTGGAATAAGGTATTTTCATTTTAGCATGGAATAGGCAAGCCCTTGGGTGGTGAGAGGAAGTTTCTGAAGCAGAAATGTAGGCAGATGAGGTGGAGGGGATAGGGGTGCAGGCTCCATATGCTTTAGATACTGGGGTTCAGAGATCGTTTCCCGCTGCGGGCATCTGGCTGTGACTGTCCACTGCAACTGACAAATTGTTTTTGGATAATCTTTTTCTGCGTTTACTTCTTTTCCTCCTGGGGAGGGGGGCTAGGGAGGGCTTCATAAGGAATGGAGATCCACATCTTTCCGATTTTAGATCCATGCTAAAATGAAAATCGCTTCTTCTGACCTAAAGCGTTTATTTACTGGGGGGAGGGGGCAGGGGGTTGTTGAGCAGAAAGCGCGACTGTGTTTTCATATTATTATTACTAACATTGTTCTTGTTGCTATTGGTTTCATAGTAAGAGGTGTAATATATTTCGCGTTCCCGGGATCTTAGTGGTGGAAGCATTTCAATGGGAAAGAAATTGATAAATTGCCCACTTCTCAGCCCTCTCCACCCCCACCCCCTTCCCTTTCTATAACCTCCCCGTGTGTTTCCCTGTCGTGTTGCGCAGTCCCAGAGTAAGAGTCCTCTCCACTCCGGGGGTGCTTCCAGGGATGCTCTACGGTTAGGGATTCTGAATGTTAACTGGATGAGGGTGGTGAGGAGGTGTGGAGGGAGGGGGTAAAAAGTGAACAGAAAAAAATAAGTTTTGGAGACAACATTGCTCCGTAGATCTCTTTGCAGTAAGTTTCCTCTTCACCTCGCTCTGACTAAAGAGGGTTTGCCTCTGGGAATGGTAATGGGAGCGGCCATAACCCCGGGCTCTGGTTTCTGACTCCAATCTCTGTTGCCGCGAGTATGTAATGAGGTTTCTCCCCCTCCCCCAACTTTCAGCATTTGTTTCTGTTTTTCCTCTTCGTGGGACCCTTCAACTGCCTCGCGAGTTACAGCCAGGCCACGGAGCTTCTGTACAGCCTGAACGAGGGACTGCCCGCGGGGGTGTTCATCGGCAGTCTGGCCGAGGACCTGCGGCTGGTGCCCGGGGCAGAGGGCAGGCAGGATCAGCAGTCGCAGCCGCCGGAGCGCTCCGGCGCTGAGCCGAGCCCTCCTCTCTCCTTCAGCCTGGCCTCCCGGGGACTGGGTGGCCAGTACGTGACCCTAGACAACCGTTCCGGGGAGCTGCACACTTCTACCCAGGAGATCGACCGAGAGGCCCTGTGTCTTGAAGGAGGTGGAGGGGCTGCCTGGGGAGGCAGCATTTCCATTTCCTCCTCCCCTTCTTCTGACTCTTGTCTTTTGCTTCTGGATGTGCTGGTCCTGCCTCAGGAATACTTTAGGTTTGTGAAGGTGAAAATAGCTATCCAAGACATCAATGACAACGCCCCGCAGTTCCCTATTTCCCAAATCTCGGTTTGGCTCCCAGAAAATGCACCTGTAAACACTCGGCTGGTCATAGACCATGCTGCCATGGACCCAGATGTAGGCACTAACGGGGTGCAGACATACCGCTTACTGGACTACCATCGTATGTTCACCCTGGACGTGGAGGAGAATGAAAATGGAGAGCGCACTCCCTACCTAATTGTCATGGGGCTGTTGGACCGGGAAACCCAAGACCAGTATGTGAGTATCATCATAGCTGAGGATGGTGGGTCTCCACCACTGCTGGGCAGTGCTACCCTCACCATTGGCATCAGTGACATTAATGACAATTGCCCCCTTTTCACAGACTCACAGATCAATGTCACTGTGTATGGGAATGCTACAGTGGGCACACCAATCGCAGCTGTCCAGGCTGTGGATAGAGACTTGGGGATCAATGCTCAGATCACCTACTCATACAGCCAGAAAGTCCCCCAGGCATCCAAGGACTTATTCCATCTGGACGAAACCACTGGAGTCATTACACTTTCCAGGACGATTGGGGGGAGTGTTCTGCAAACACACAAGCTCACGATCCTCGCTAATGGGCCAGGCTGCATCCCTGCTGTGATGACTGCCCTGGTGTCCATTATCAAAGTCACTTTCAGACCCCCTGAAATTGTCCCACGTTATATAGCAAATGAGAGAGATGGTACTGTTTACCTGAAAGAACTGGAACCTGTTAACACTCCAGTTGCTTTCTTTGCCATAAGAGACCCTGAAGGTAAAGACAAGGTGAACTGCTATCTGGATGGTGAAGGCCCATTTAGGTTATCACCCTACAAACCATACAATAATGAATACTTGCTTGAAACCACAAAACCTATGGATTATGAGCTACAGCAGTTCTATGAAATAGCTGTGGTGGCCTGGAACTCAGAAGGATTTCATGTCAGAAAAGTTATTAAAGTGCAACTTTTAGATGACAATGATAATGCTCCTGTTTTCCTTCAACACTTAATAGAACTAACCATTGAAGAAAACAACACACCCAATGCCTTTTTGACTAAGTTGTATGCTACAGATGCTGACAGTGGAGAGAGAGGCCAAATTTCATATTTTCTGGGACCTGACGCTCCATCATATTTTTCTTTAGACAGTGTCACAGGAATTCTGACAGTTTCTACTCAGCTGGACCGAGAAGAGAAAGAAAAGTACAGGTACACGGTCAGAGCCGTTGACTCTGGGAAACCACCCAGAGAATCAGTAGCCACTGTGGCTCTTACAGTGTTGGATAAAAATGACAACAGCCCTAGGTTCATCAACAAGGACTTCAGCTTTTTTGTGCCAGAAAACTTTCCAGGATATGGTGAAATTGGAGTAATTAGTGTAACAGATGCTGATGCTGGGCGAAATGGATGGGTTGCTCTCTCTGTGTTGAACCAGAGTGATATTTTTGTCATAGACACAGGAAAGGGCATGCTGAGAGCTAAAGTCTCTTTGGACAGAGAGCAGCAAAGCTCCTATACTTTGTGGGTTGAAGCTGTTGATGGGGGTGAGCCTGCCCTCTCCTCTACTGCAAAAATCACAATTCTTCTTCTAGATATCAATGACAACCCTCCCCTTGTTTTATTTCCTCAGTCTAATATGTCTTATCTGTTGGTACTACCTTCCACTCTCCCGGGCTCCCCAGTGACAGAGGTCTATGCTGTTGACAAAGACACGGGCATGAATGCTGTCATAGCTTACAGCATCATTGGAAGAAGAGGTCCTAGGCCTGAGTCGTTCAGGATTGACCCTAAAACTGGCAACATTACTTTGGAAGAAGCACTGCTGCAGACAGACTATGGACTCCATCGTTTGCTGGTAAAAGTGAGTGACCATGGTTACCCCGAACCTCTCTATTCCACTGTCATGGTGAACCTATTTGTTAATGACACTGTCAGTAACGAGAGCTACATTGAGAGTCTTTTAAGAAAGGAACCAGAAATCAATATAGAAGAGAAAGAACCGCAGATCTCAATAGAACCGACTCACAGGAAGTTCGAATCTGTGACTTGTATGCCCACCTTAGTTGCTCTGTCTGTGATAAGCTTGGGTTCCATCACACTGGTAACAGGGTTGGGGATATACATCTGCTTAAGGAGGGGGAAAAAGCCTCCCAAGGAAGATGAAAATTTGGAAGTACAAATTCCACTGAAAGGAAAAATTGACTTGCACATGAGAGAGAGGAAACCAATGGATATTTCCAATATTTGATACTTCGTTGAGGAGTAAAACAGAGATATTTTAACTGATTTTGGTAGTCTTCACCACCTAAACAAGATGGTGCGGACGGCAGTTCCGATGAAGGACAACTAATTTATAATGTGTACTATATTGTAAATAGCTGTTTACAGGTTTTTAAATTCAAAATCAGAGGTTATAAAATGTGTACAGCTTTTTTTTAATGAAAATTAGTACTAACAGCTATGAAACTGTTATAAAAACCTTGGATGCGATTTGCAGGTTTCATACACCAAGCAGATGACTGATAAAACCTGGGAGTAAGGTAAGAAAATGGCACATTGCATTTTTTTGTCTAAAAAGTCTTTTAACCACAAGAGGGCATCAGCTGCTCCTTTGCAGGGAACTGTTTTGAGGTATTGTACATGATAGTTGTTGTACATCAAATTAATGAAAGAGTATATTTTAAATATATTGTTTTTAACATTTAACAGATATGAAATTTAAGTGAATTGAATTTTACCCCACTTAAATATATAATAAAAAGGCATTTGTAAACAGAATGTTTACCTCATAAGTACATCATTTGTAGTCTGAAAGAGAAGGCATTACAAAGAAGTGCACTTTTTTGTTAGTAAGGATAAAAACATTGCCATGTGTAAAAGATTTGACCTGCTGAAGACTATTTTACTTCTGTGTACTCCAACTGCTTTCTGTTTGCCTTACCACTGCACTTGCTATTATTACAGGGGGAAATATATATATTCTTCTTTACAGAAAGTGTAACTAGAAATTGTATCCGAGAAAAACAGCCAGAAGCAAGAGACGTTTCAATCCTTAGTTGCTTCGTAGGTGTCCATGACATTTTGGTCCTTTCAAAACGTGTAAGCAGTGCTTCATATTTGGGCTATATATTAGTTCTTATGTGCTTAAATGCATCCATCTCATAAGAAAGTTTTAGAAACCATATTAAAGCAGAAATAATGTAGAAGCTGGTTGTTTTAGTTGGGCCTTTTATATGAAAATTATACTTATCTTTTTGTTGTTGTTTATGTTTGTTGGCTACCGTTTCTGGCTCCCTTTATTTGGCATTGGATTAAGTCCAAGAGTATTTGTATGCCCAGCAGCAGATTTCTTTGATAATTTAGATTTTGCTGAATCTTTTGCAATGATGCAAACTGATTCATCAGTGATTGATCACTTTCACTTCATTGTGTGAGCTGGAAATTTTATTGTCTATGAAAGCTACAGCAAAATTATCTGTATAAGCAAGTAATGTATTAGCTTAACCTGGATCATTCTCCTTCTTTTGGCATCTTGTGTCTGTACTGTACCAAAAGTGTTTATATGTCTGCAAATTAAAAGTATATATTTTCATAACTTCTTTCTCATTTTTACCATTTTCTATTTTAACTTGGCTTGTTCTTTCACTGAAGTGCCTGTTATTGGCATTTGTTTGCTTCTAAAGGTAAATGTGGGTGAACTGTAAATATTCTGTTATGCTAAAGTTTATATTAAACTAATTCACTACTCAATTAAACATTGGGTAAATGATTAAATGTGCGTGTAATTACAGACACATATGTATGAGGGTATGCCTATATGTTTGCTAGAAGTTCACACAATAATTTATACTCATGCATGTGCACATGAATATTAACTTATTGATTTAACATCAATTATAAACAATCATATACTACATGATTATAGCAATTCTGCTAGCTGTTTTACAACACCTTCCAATAAATTTTAAAATAAGAATATACTGCAAAAATATTTTTTGGATGCAAACAATCAAGACCTTTTGGATTTGTATCTACCTTATTTTTCTTATTTTCATCAATTTGACAATATGAATAAAATGTAAGCATAGGAGACAGCAGTGTTTGTTACAAAAAGGAAGTATATTACTTATTGGAAATTTATTTTGCAGGAGAGGCACCTGAGCTAAGAAGCTAAGATCATTTAATCCTTAAAACTTTTCATTTCTAATTGATGTATAGCCATGGAGGAAACCATTCTTTACCAGACCATGTACGGGTGTATGTTTGTATATATCTTATTTATCTTTTTTTTTTAAAGAAAGGAACTACACATGACACAAGTAGCACCATTAATAAGAAAATTCTCCATAAGTGCAATGACTTAACCATCAATAAAAATAACAAAATATTTTATTCATTTCTAAATTTGGAGAAGGTTCACGTGTTTGGGGGTATGGACTTCATGTATGGCATGAGAAACACCTGTAACATTAATAAAAAGACATATTTCTGAATAACTCACGGTGCCAGGATTTCCTTTACAAAAACATCGCATTCACATTTTTAAAAAAATTTATAACAAGGGAATTAAAGTAAATTAAACTCAAAGATAATAGCCTCTTTTTACTAACACCTTGTGCTAGAACAGTTGCCAAAATGTATGCTAATTATGTCAGTGTTGTTCATTGAGCTGGCACAAAAATAAACGTTCCATTCATTAAAACCCCTAATATCCATTTAACAGTTTGAGAACCAGGAGTCCTCGTTGCCCAATTTAATGAAGAAGAGATTGCTCTGATCTTTGTACTGCCAAGTCTGTTCTTCTACCACAGAGAAAATTGTTCATTAATTTGGATTGGGAAATGTAAAACCAACATAGCAATTTCAGCTACAGGAGAAGCAGTTTATAGCATTTGACTCTTCAGGGTAGATTCCACCATCCTTTTTTTTTTTTTTTTTTTTTAGGAGTTTTCTTGGCAGTTAAGCTCCTAACAGTGGTGGCTTCAAAGGAAAAGAAAATGCTTCTTTAGAAACAGTTTTATCATGCCGTGTATTTTTAAAAAATCCATATTTTTTGTGTTTTGGGAGCTCTGCAAGTGTTTTACGACAGGTGTGATCTTGCTATGACATGACGTCATTGAAGGAATACTAGGGATGGTGTATAAAGTTGACCTAATAGCAGTAAAATCTCCCTTAAAGATTTTAATGTGTGCCCTAAGAAAACATCTCAGTTGACAACTGTTAGGGAGAAAGGAAGCAGCCTTCCCTCTGGAGACTCAGGTTCCAGTCCCTCCTCAGTGAGGTGAGGACTCCGTGGGTTCCTGACCCTGCCAGACAATAGGGACAGCAATGAATGAAAGGACAGCCTGAGCATATGGTGCTCTCCAGCGCCACCGGGCAGCCTTGCTCTTGGAGGCCAGAGACACAGGCACCCAGGCATTTTCTTTCCTGTAAGATAGATTTGCTCACTGCAGGAAAGCAGTCAGTTGCTCAAAATTTTACTTTGCTGACTCATGTAATTTCTCCCTAGCAATATGCCTTTACAGAGTAGGTCATCAATGATTATTTATTGAAAGAGCTTTAACAGTCTTTCATTTAGTTATGTAAATGGACTTAAAGCAGAAAAAAATCAGTCAATTAAAAAACTGGTGATTCCTGAGCAAAAAGACATACCTTGTTTTTTCTAGTTATTTGTATTTCTGATAAAATATTATTATTTTTCAGAGGCTAGATACATAAATGCATACATTTTATAATCATTTTTAAATGTCATTGTAATTTCCTTAAAAATAGTAGCATGTTTTTCTCTAATAAATTCCTAAACTGGGAATGCATTCCTTTAAGGGCATAAAACAAACTTGGGTGAACCTGAAGACTTAACCCACTAATGTCAAGAAGTAAAAAGATTGTAATGATTAAAAAAGAGATAATTTAGTCATTCATTGTGTGCATATTTATTTTAGCGCTGTAATCACCAGGGATGTGGCTGAGAAGACAGAGTCCCTTGATGAATTTAGATGATGGTGTAAAAAAGGCCAATGAGAAAACCTTCCATCTCAAAACATCATGTGGGATAAATACCTATTGCCAGGGTGCTATGTGAGAAGGACATAAACCAGTAATGGGAATTCTTGGAGAAAGCTTCCCAAAAGGAGGTGATTTCTAGGTAGGGCCCTCTGAGAGGAAGTGATGTTTAAATTGAGAATAAGAGAAAAGGAAATAGTATGCAAGGCACACATGTAAAAGTATGTCATGACTGGAGAACCACAAATATTATTATTATTCTTGGCTGGCAGGATGAACACAATAAAAGATGCTGTTGGCACTAAGTCTGGAGATGTAAGTGTATTTGCAAATAATAAAGGGACACATATATCATACTTAGAGGTTGTGATTTTATCCCAACGGTGATTGGAATGTTGAGGATTTTGGTCAGGGAATTTTTATTTTAAAAAAATCTCTTTGGCCACATGTGGAATTTGTGTTGAAGAAGTTTCTGGAAAATAGATAGAAGGTAGCCATGACAATGTAAGTGACAGTGGAGCCTTAAACCAGGGAATATGAAAGAGATATGATATAGTATAGAATACAGTAGGTAAGTAATTTATTGCTGATAGAGAAACTTGCTATACTAATAGAATAATCCACATGTGATAAATGAGAATATTTATAATGTTCATAATTTCCTTTCGAGCCTATTTTACAAATTTGAAAAGGATAGGGAATTCATTTACTAAACATTGCATCAGCAACAAAAACACAGGAGCCCTAATTCCCTTTTTAATGTTGGATTTCATGATATAGATAGAATTTTAAAGACATTAATTTACCCAGTTCATTTCATACTTAGGACTGTCAATTCTATTCAATTTAATAAACTACTGTGTGCACATGTGGTAGGTATTGCAACATGAGGTTGACCATATCAAGGATATTTTATCCAAGGCATTTGCAATATTTTGCTTGTAGTTGCACTAAAAATTCCACATGAGGAAGAGTCATGTTGAAAACTGAAAAATAAAGACAATAAAATGTCAAGTGTGAAACACCAGATATAAATACAATTTCATGTGTTGTGTTACTATCAAGAAAGAATGATGTACCGTATTTTTCAGACTATAAGATGCACTTTCCCCCCCAAATTTGGGAGAAAAATATTTGGGGATAAGTCCTTGATCCCGCCTTCAGTGACCCCACTCCATCTCCACTGCCCCCCACCCCAGCGAGCCAGGTAAGCTATAATTCAGACTAAAAGATGCACTCCCATTTCCTCCCACATTTGGGGGAAAAGTGCATCTTATAGTCCAAAACTATGGTATCTGTTTCAGGCAATTCTGAACAAGATCCAGAAAATATAAATAGGTGAAATGGGTAGTTAGGGCCAAAGAGGACATATGCTTTGTCATTAAATATCATTTTTGGATTTAGAAAAAGGCACTTAACATATTTTGCCCTGGTTGGTGTAGCTCAATGGATTGAGTATGGGCTATGAATCAAAGGGTTGCTGGTTCGATTCCTAGTCAGGGCACATGCCTGGGTTGCAGGCCAGCTCCCTAGTGGGGGCCACGTGAGAGGCAACCACATATGATGTTTCTCTTCTCTTTCTCCTTCCCTTCCCCTCTCTCTAAAAATAAATAGATAAAATTAAAAAAAAAATAAATGAAAATTTAAAAAGGCACTTAACATATTTTATGCCTCAGGTTATCTTGTGTAAATGAATTTAATAGTATCAGTACCCACCGGTGGAAGTGTCAAACCCAGACTAAGTAAACACATAGTAGATGTAGAAACAGTATTGTATGCAGCTCTGGTTTCAAGAAAAGTCACTTGTCCTATCTTCCAAAAAATGACCCTCCTAAGACTCATCTGTATGGAAATAATGAACTTACTCTAATGGTATAATTTTAAAGATCAAATAAGGTAATTGATGCAAAATATTTCATACAAATAAAGTGCTCAAATGATATTAGCTATTATCATTGCTATTGGAATTAAACTGTATTATGAGGTTGCCTTAGCAGTGTTTTCACACCTTCTTCTGTCAGATTCATTCAACCAATGTTTTTATTACACAAGAAAAATCTATAAAATTGGAAGTGTTTTAGCTTAAGAGCCTGTTTGCTCAACACATTATAATATATTTATTCTCATTATCCAGTTCTTAGGCCTTTTGACTTTTTTTTCTGTCTTTCTCATGGTGATTTCACACATCCCTTTTCATTAGGAAATCTCATGAGGACTGGGACTATGACTTAAATTGTCAGACCATGAAACTTAAGAGATAACTTAATCCAACCTCCTCATTTCCGAGTTGAAGAAACAGACATAGAATATCAAGAAAAGATTTGACATCTGAGGGGGATTAGAAGAGAAAATAGCATTAATGTATGTAAAAACTAACTCATACAACAGCAGAGTTACTTTCCTTCAAATATTTCCCTTGAAACACATCCTTTATTATTACATTCACTGGAAAGTTAACCAAAGTAGTGTACTTACAAAGACAATGTACCAAAGTGTTAAAGAAAAATCTCATCTAAAAATGAGGTTGATCAAAACTAATTAAAATGAATTATTAAGAATCATATATCTTACCTTCATGCACTGGGAGAAAAATATATATAATTTAAAAAATAAAGTTAATTATCCCTAATAAAGAAGAAAATAAAAAGTTATAAAAATATAAAGTTATATAGTTGATAAATAATATAACTATAAGAAAATAGAAAAAATAAAACTTTTGGGGATTAGAGAACAAATGAGAATAACCAAGGAAAATTTTATGGGCCCTACAGAAAAATGAAAGAAATAAACTTGACTTATAATATCACAATAAACATTTAGTTATGGAAATTAATGTATTTGTTAGATATAAAAAAGACAAATTCAAGTATGGATACAAGGGATATAACTGATTCAAAAATAAAGGTGCCCAGGCTCACATATAGTAAGGTAAATGGAGATAAGCCAAGAATGACTGAACGTTATGAACACACTAAATCACAAATTTTACATCCTTAAAGGAACTTTGAATTATTTTCCTTCTTACAGTTTCGGGTACAGCACCCTGAAGCTTTAACAAAACTAGAAACTATTATCATCAACTATTTACTTTCTAAATATACTGATTATGTTGTTTATATCAGTTTTCCCAAACTGGAGAATAATCTTTTGAAAAATGGAGGAAAACTTACCCTTGTGCTTAGCACCATGTCTTGCTCATAATAGGCAAGGGCTAAGAGTAAATCTCCGTACTTACACTGAATCATCTACGCATTCAAATTTAGCAAAGCCAACTATCCTGCATATATTTGACTCCTTGATGTAGTCCTGCAAAATATTTTTTTTCCTACAAAAAACACTCTAGGACAAATCATTTCCCATCACATTTACAAATATATTTAGCAAATGAATATACAGATTTCATGGAAGACTAACTGGGTCTAAGTTGGCCTATAAGATTTTTCAAACTAAGAGATTTAATAGAACTTAAGTGATTAAAACCAATTCTTTTTTTGCTTGTTTCTTTGTTTTGTTGTTTAGGTTCCTGTTAAAGGTGAAATTATATGGTATTTATCTTTCACTGCTCGGCTTATTTCGCTTAACATAATGCTTTCTAATTGCATCCATGATGTTGCAAAGGATAGGAACTCCTTCTTTCTTTCTGCTGCATAGAATTCCATTGTGTAAATGTACCATAGTCAAAGAC